>JAFREQ010000017.1:3000000-3532500 GCA_025331565.1 Holacanthus passer
AATAATAGAAAGGTTATGACAAAATGGAGTGTTCTCTGCGTGTGGAAAGCTGCACAAATAGTATTAAAGACTGAATGAATGTTAAACGAAGTTCACCTCTCCGATTATTTGGAGTCTGTGTTTCAGTCATGATAAGGACTATATAAATGCCTCACGGCCTTGAGAGAGAAGCTCGCAGCTCCTCCGCAGGTCTCTGTGATGATGAAATAGTTTGGATCTGATCACTGAATGAAGCTATTTTAAGGGAAGTTTAGTCAAATATCACAAGTAATGTTTGTCCCAGACGCCGGCTGTCTAAAGTTACCCGACAGCTTGTTGTGTCAGAACATGCCGTCCAGTATCATACAGTGTTTTCATTAGGTTGTTATTTTGGTGTATGGTGTCTGTTAGGTGTCCTCTCCTGCAGTCACCATGTTGGATCAGGATGGAAAACACGTTTATCAGCGAACAGCAGCTGCAATTTTACGCTTTAAATCCTTGAAATTCTTCTCTGTTTCAACTCGAATCGCAGAATCAGCAAAGTAAGGAAAAGGGAAATCAATAAAGGGGATCAAATCTCGCCCTGAGCATTTCTGATTTGGCATTAATCTGTCGAGTCTTTTTCTTTCTATTTAGCCGATCCTTGTCGAGGGATTAAATGGTTAAATTCCCGTTCGGCTGTCGACAGTGAGAATGGCATTGACTGACTACGCTTGTTCCATACTTTCCTCGCTGTTTGTCAGATAGCTGCTCCAGGATCTGTGGATGGGCTTATTATGGTTCCTGAGTTGATGTAAATCTGGTCTGAAGAAAAAGTAAATAATCTCACATGTTGGGGGGATTCTGACAGTCTGCACTGCTTTTATGTGACACGTCTTGGTTTGCCAATAGCTTGTAGAGTTTCTTTGCACTATTCCTCCCGCAGGGCTCAGTTACTATAGTTACTACCTGTAATCAGTTGTCTCAGTTAACGACAAATCATATTTATGTTCTTCACCGGACCTGCATCCATTTCTGTGTTTTTTTTTTTTCTGAGATGCTTTTGCAAAGAGAACACAGCCTTTTAATGCATCATTTAATGTTTTTATGCAGTCGTCTTGTATTTTCTGCTTCGACGGTTTAAAAAAGGAACCAAGTGGGAATACTGCTCTTTGCTCATTGTGTCTGGGTTTACAACTGGGGCATTTAGTCACAGGCTGATCTGGGATTGAGAGAGTGGATAATTCCTGGTCTTCTCACTAAGGCTAGATGCCTTTAAAATAAAGCAGATCTGATCAGTGAACCCCCCCCGACCCCCCCGTGTGGCTGCCTGAACAAGTCAATTTACGACAGGCAGCTGGGCTGATGTGCCTCCATTAAGGAGCAAAGAAGTCCTGATAACCAGTCAGTGAACGACCTGCTGAGTCTGAGGATACACAGGAAAATGGATCCTGGAAGGTGGAAATCTATCAGCTGAATTCTGACCTGATACCATGCGACAGAAAAACCATCAATCGGTGTCAGAGACAAAATAATTTAACATTTTGTGTAACCCACTTGATTAACTTTGAGCTCATTGGCTGTGAGCTCGGCTCGGTCGGCTCTTCAGGCCAGACGCTCGCGGCTGTACTCTGTGAACTAGTTGAGGCGGACTGGGATTCATTTTAAAACTTGATGGACTAGTTGATGCTGTTGCCATGTTTTCTGCTGTTTGACTCAGTTGAATTTTGTGCTGACTTGTGCAGTTTGTTGACAAGAGCTGGCCTGAAGCTCTGCCTCTTACTGTCCTGGGTCAGACCGTACATCAGCATTGGGCCCATGAAGGCTTTAAATTAAATATTTGATGGGCGTTTCTCCCTGACAACAATGTCGTTCTGATGTCGGTACTGTTTTATAATCCCACTGTTAAGAGGTAATATTTAACTGTTCAGTAATTGTAAGTATAATACATTAGTTTCAATAGTTCCTTCCTGCGAGCTGATTCTTGGTTTCATTGCAGATTTCTTCTGCTTTTCCTTCCTGCAAATTCTGACATTTTTCTAAATATATGACCTCAAACAGGTCAACTCATAAGACACTGAATATCTGCACAAGCTGTCTGCCGACTTGTGACTGAAAACATCCGCACCGCCTTCAAAAACCATATCTGTCAATCCCATTACAAGGCTTCCAGCTCACCCACTGCACACGCCATCCGCTGATAAACACCCTCCAGGGGCGAGGCTGAAATGGAATATTAGCTTGCAGAACACACTCAAATGAAAATATCGAACATTTCTAAAAATTTAGCGGCGGCTTCAATCTCTCGTTACGGAAATGTTCAGAATCAAAGCCGTATTGAAATTTCCGTCATTGTGACACGGCGCCCAGGGTTTCACGAGGCTCGGAGCTGATCTCCTGCCAGAACTTCACATTTTTCTCTTTTACTTTCTACAAACTTGGGTGCACCTCCCTCCTCCTCCGTCTCTTCCCCCCCCCTCTCCTCTCTCTCCTGTCTCTCGCTCTGCCTTTGAGGACGCTGCTTGTGCTCGCTGAGAGTCGGCTTGGTTAGCATTTGATACAAAAGGGGGTTTGTTTCATGAAATGTTTCCCTTTTTAATGAGTGATGGTGTTCGCTCATTTAATATTCCGCACTGATATCTCTCCGGGAGCTGACTGTGCTTCAAAGCAACAGCGTGGTTGTAAATGGGAGTGGGTGAAGGGGGGTGGTGGTGGTATAAGGGAGGGGGGGGGCTGCTTAGAAAACACAAACACAGGTTTATTTATTCTCCCTGACATATAGCTAAGCTTCCAGTGTGCTGCAGCTTGGTGCAAAGCTCCTTAGTGCCCTCGTCCTGTGCAGGCAGACGAGTAGAATATGACTGATAACAGGTCAGCTCAGTGTCTGTCATATTTCTCTCAGCGAGCGCCTTTCATTCACGTTCGCATCGATCCCCGCTGTGATCGACTGTAAAGATAATTGCTCCATTCAAAAGGATTTCAATCCCCGTATGTGAATGTTTCAGAGAATATTTTAGCTATTATTCCTTCGCTCCATCTGCGCCACAGCTGACACGATCGTTTCCCAAAGCTTGTCATTATGCTCAGATTGAGGTCAACCTACATGAGTGGTAGGAATTCTCCATTTTGCCTATTTTCTTAGAGCACATGGTTCAAGTTTGCTGTGAAAGAGATGAAGATAAACACAGAGATGACCCACAGTTTGGCATTGATCCTTCCATTTTGTTAGTAGGGTCTATGCCAAAGCAACTAATGTAGTCTGGTATTGATTCCCCAGTTTCAAGCCTGGCTGAATTTCACTCCAGTGTTGCATTGTTTTTACAAAGTCAGGTGTGCCAAATGGCCTCCACCTCCTCCCTCTATAACCTCTCTTTTTTTGAGTCACATTGCATGTTGCTATCAGTAGATTTTGTGTTTGAATGTGTGTGAAAAGGAGGTGGGTGGGGGGTTGACTGATCTAAAGCCCCACCTCAGAGCAGGAAAAGGGTTCTGTTTATCCCTTTATCTGGAATCTGCGTCAGCGCTGCACTTACTTAAACTACACTTGTATGTAAGTAAAGCTGTAGGGGATGGCTGTACTGCACTTGAACTATATTTACTCCTGTAAATGCAGTACACTACGAGTGCAGTACATCATCTGCCAGCAAAGGGGAGAAAATGAGGGAAACATGCATTCAATTCCTTTCTTTTCATACCTGACATTTATAAGAGAAGCGTATATGAACATGCACCAAAGGGACTCGTACTCATAAATAGAAGATGTGCACACACCCTCCACACTTGAGGCCCCATCACAGAAAGTGCACTGAGGCTGCTGCAGTATCCCTAATGCATTATTTTTGGGACTGACCGAGGGGCTGGAAAGCAGGTCTCTCATGAGGACATGCCCCTGCACCTGTCTGTCCCTCCATCCTCTGTATCTGCAAGAGCCTCCACTGTGTGTTTGAGGTCGATATCTATATGTGAAATATATACATTTCTTCATTGAGATTTGCTAATTTTTTACATGAACAAATTTAATAAGCATTTTGGCTAGGTTACATCAGATTTGTTTTAAATTGCAATTGAGTGAATGTGAATATGAGTGAATAAACGTTATTATGGATGACAGCAATTATAAGATCCTAGTAGATTCTGAATCGTAAACATTTAAAACATTGTGCAAAATAAATGTCAGTTAAGAAACACTACAGACAAATGCTATAATTTAATGCACCACAATTTCTTTGTGTTCATCTGCCAACATTTATGATGACACCAGTCTTTCTGTGGCGTCCGTCCGGCTCCTCTATTGTCTACAGATTATATTCGTTTGCAGCTGTTTTGCGTTTAGTTTTTTTTTTTTTTCATTTAGTGAAAAGTGATGTCTCCTAGTGCACATTGTTCTTCATCAGCCAGAAAGATGACATTTCCAGACTTGCACTGTGTTCACTGGTGATGTTTCTTCAGTGATCTTCCTGTTATAGCATCACGTGGCAACTAACATACAGAAGTGGGGGCGCGCTGTGGGAAAAACAGAAAACCTTTGTTTGGAAGAATCCAGGTCTGGTCGACCTCGATCTGACTCCTACTTGGCGTTGACGTTTTGTCTGGGTTACTTTTTACTATTTCCCCCGAAGGTAATCATTTCTAATGCAGAATAGTTGCATATAAAATGCCTGCTGTACCCCCCACCTACCTCTCTCCTCCTCCTCCTCACTCCTTCTTGCCTTTTCCAGCTGAATAACTTTGCCAGGGATTTCCACATGGGAGCTTCCACTCTGGCAGCACACGTCTTGCTTGGCTACGGGTTTGCGAGTGGAATTAACCAGTCAGGATTCTGGAGAGGGCTTTGATACCAGCAAAGGAATCACGCAGGGCCATTTTGTAGTTCACAGCATTTTGTCAGTCGAGCCATGAAGATGCCAAATGTCACGTCAGGCCAGAGAAACAGAAGGTTCGGGGGTCAAGGGTTCGTCCTGCTCCCGCCCACGTGTCCAACATACGAGTACAACATTTATATGATGATAAGTTATGCAGATATAAGTGGCCATAAGAACACCCACTCACTGACCCTGCACCCACATAGCTCACGGTCTGACAGATGCGCCAGAGTGAACAGCGCCTTTTCCTGCCTCGCGTTGATGCATCTCGGTTGAATTTCTTCTCCCACTTTAACCATATGTTCTGTTCACATGGAGCACGAGCATGGTAAATATTTATATTCAGATGGATTCGGGGGCTCGCGATTGTTCCCGGCTCTGTGTACCTCCTTTGTCAGCATTATGAAACTGAAAATAGAAGCTAAAGAGGAACAAATGTTGGAATGAGAAACTTGATACAGTGGCTGTTTAATACCGCAGCAAAACCCTTAAAATACCTTCCCTCTTACGGCCTGCAGACTCATACCCTTCAGGATGCCAAGTTTCAAATTGTTCTGCAGAATGGGCTGAAGGATTTTACCTCCCTCCCTAAGTCGTGGAAGAAAAAAAAACTTGCAAGGGAAAATAACAGCCTAGATGTAAAGAGGAAAAGGGGAAATGGAGATTTACATGTGGACCCCGCGGGGGATGGGAGTTTGCAGAGGGTCATGCTGTTCCTGAATGAGACTATGTTCCAAGGGTGATTCTAGTTTGCCTTGAAATAGTGTTCTTGGCTGAAGTTCTTTTCGGCACATCGGGGCTGCTCGCTGCAAGAAAAGACTTGTGCAAATAAAAGTTCATTCAGATTTTTTCCACCTCATTAGGCCTTTTTTTTCTGTTTCTGTGCGTGAAGCCGGCGGACCCCTCAAACCAACTCACGCTCTCCATTAAAGCTATCTTCAAACAAGCGCTGATGCATAATTGTAAGAATATTATGACACATAAAACAGTAAATTAAATTAAAAGCTCCATAATGTGCTAAAGATCATATTGTCTGCTAAATTAGTTTAATTAAAGCCTTTCTTAATTTGAGTAATGAGTGATTCAGAAGCTCAATCAGATCTTTTATAACATGTGGGTCCAAGTCAAGATTAAATGGAAGTCCCATGTTTCAATAGACTGCTCAATATGCGATGAAAGTAGTTGAGGGGATGAAACTGATTGGATTTGCCCCACATCGCCAAGGGTGTGTTTCATCCCTGCTGTTTGTGAAATTTCAGTTAGGCCGAAAAAAAAAAAAGAAGCAATTCCTGCCAGAGTGAGTGGTGCTCCAGTGGAAGTAATCCAAATGACAGGGTCCTGATTCTGTATGTCGTTATGTGGGATTTAAAGGGTTAATCCTATTGATTGAGTTGTGGGATTTGCCCATGCAATTCTGGTGGAAGGTTCTCTGACTTCCCCACCGTTGGAGAGACGGGGTGTGTGAGATTCAGGCGACCTAACTCCTCTTTTCATCCTCACACTGCTGACGCTTCCTGACCGGAGTGGGGTGGCTATTTGTTTTTGCTGGGAAGACCCGGGAAGGAGCGCACCGAGGCGTGAACACACCCGTGCGCACGTCGCCGAGCGCGCATACGTCCGTGCGCAGGCCCGAGGCGGAGGCAGCTTCACGTTGCCCTGCTCCACCCCCCTCCCCGATCCTGACCCACTTTCTTCTCCCCGCTCGTCGCTCCCTCTTTAATTGCCGCACGGCGCTCTGAGGCCATCTGCTCGACTGAGGCCCGTCACCATGGAGATGCTGGGAGGCTTTTCGGATTTGCTGTGGACTGACCAACGGGGAAATAGAGGTCAGGGAATGGGGGTAGGGTGCTGGACAGTCAGAGGGGCACCGCTGTGTTATGAGATACTCATCTGGTATTGTACACCTGTGTGATACATCTGAAGCAGACGAGGGGGATCCTCTCAAATATATGTAGTCGGGCAAAAAAACATAAACACACATCGCCTCAAATCAGCTTTTCTGGATGTACAACCCTGATTCCACAAAAGATGGGACGCAGTTTAAAACATAAATAAAACGGTACAAAGACAATGTATTTAATGTTTGATCTCATCAACAGATTTTTGTAAATATCTGCTCATTCTGAATCCGATGAGATGTTTCAAACAAGTTGGAACAGGAGCAACGAAAGACTGTGAAAGTTGTGGACTGATCCAAAAACACCTGTTTGGATCCTTCCACAGGTAAACAGGTTCATTGGTAACAGGTGATAGGATCATGATTGGGTCTGAAAGGTTCATCCTGGAAAGACTCAGTCGTTCACAAGTGAGGATGGAGAGAGGTTCAACACTTTGTCAAACACATGATTGTATAAAGTATTTTACTACATGGGCTCAGGAACACAGTTTGTTTGCAAATGATTGCATCCTGGTTTTTTTTACCTTTTACACAACATCCAAACTTTTCTGGAATCGGGGTTATATGATAGATTCAATTGGCCCTGGGAGCTTCTTTTAAAGCTGAGGGACCGAGGACATGTTAATCCTCCAAATTAGCCTGGAACGTGAAATAATAATGAAAGTGAGCTCATGCCAAATAGGAAAAGTTTACATGTAACTTTTTCACCTGCAGTTTTATTTCCAGAGGAGAAAAAAAGCAAATTACTGAATAATACAAATTACACATTTATTTTTGCTACGAGCGCACTTTTAAACAAAAGGCCATTTGTCTGTGTTAAGATTACTGTGTTGCCTCACGCAGATGTGTATTTAGCGTCGTCTCATCTGCCTGCACCGATCACATTGAGCCGTGTTCCTTTATCCTCATGAGTGTCTTTGTATATTTTGCTGCTCCTGCTTATTTCCTTTCCAATGACACGCCTCACTGAGGAAGCAGTTGTGCTGTGTTTCCAATTAACACTCAGGCGTATTTCAGAGCCACGGTCTGCACGACTCGGCCGCCTCTCGCTCCTCAGTCTGTCAGCTGCACTCGCATCAAGCCTGCTGCCCCGTGTGTGGTTTAAACGTTCACATATTTCATGCCTGTTCCTCACGATCATTTGGCCAAATGTGGCATTTTATTCCAGGAGAATGTTTTACTTAAATGGCTCTAATGGAGTCTTGGTATTGACCTCTGGCACAGTGCTGAGCTTTGGGAGACACTCTTTATATTTACTCCTCTTTTAAAGGTCAATATTGGTAGCTGTCATTTCTGAAGTGCCATTTATAGGTCAATACCTCATTAGTAATCTGGCAGAGTTTGGATCAAATGCAGCTGCTGTCTTGTTCTGTGTCACTGAACTGCAACCGTTCCCACTTTCAAGTTCAGAGCAAAGCTACTGGATTCTGTTGCACTGATCCAGAACATGATGTGTCTGATATCTTGTAGATATCTGGTCTTATTTTACTAACAATTGTTTTTTTATTGTTGGTTAATGTGCTGATTCTTTTTTCGAATAGTTTGATCTATAAAATTGAAGATAATAACGAGAACTGTCCATCGCAATTTACAAGAGCCTGAGGTGATGTCTTCAAAATTGCATGTTGTGTTCGATCAACTATCCAAAAGCCAAAGGTCTTTCATTTACAGTCATTTGAACAGAGCAGCATTACTTCACATTTGAGAAACATTCAGATATTTTGCTTGATAAGATAATTCTTTATTGATCCCCCATAGGGGAAATTCAGGGATGAATGATGGTCAATAAATTATCGAAATTGTTGTCGCTTAATTTTCAACAATCGTGAATTGAACTGACACATCGTTCCAGCTCTATTACTACCAATGCTGTTTCTTTCACCAAAGCTTTACCTGGTGTTCATGTGACCAGTAATGTGTGTTTATCTGTATTCAACACGTCAAGTCAGGCAGACTAACCCGTGGAGGCAGGTGCACACCTCTCGCATGAAATTCGACGACACTGTGGCGTCTGAGTTACAGTGTGTTTCTACTAGATTGCTTAACAAGAGTCAGACCTCCTACGATGGCTGTCAGAATGTGCCGACTTTGATGCCGCCACTATCTGCATAGATGCCTCAGACAGCTTATTTTGCTCCTCCATCACCTGCCAGTGACAGAGTAACACAGGAGGCTGTGACAGCAGAAAAGGTAGCTCTGTCAATTTAAACTCCAGCGAGCGCTTGATCTCTGAGCTGCCCGAATGTACAGTCGGAGCTGAAGTTAACAAGACAATGTACCCGGTGCCTGTAATTGGACCGGGCCCTTTTCAGCGGTCTGAAAAGATAGAGCGCCCGTCTGTCAGCCTGCTCTCCAGTCAAGGTCACGATGTCGAGCGCTGGATGTGTTGTATTTGCTGCCGTGCCCTTCGTCCTATCGCAGCTTATCCAGCTGCTGCTGTGCAGAGGTGGGGTGAGAACCGCCGCGCTCTGCGGGCAGCGCACTAGATTATGTGCTCGGAGAGATTAATCAAATGGTACCAAGTTACGGTGTGAAAGCAAAGTTTCATCCGGCCAACATGTATTAAGCTGTATTGGATGTTGTTTGTGTGTCCTTCCTGTCATTGCCAAAGGGGCAATACATTTATAGCTTGACATGAACTGCAGCAGTGATGAGAAATAAAGTGTCTTTCTAAAGGATTATGTCACGGTGGAGCACGGTGGATGGACCTAGTTAGCTGAAGTGATTTTTGTAGTCCTTGTTGTGCCAAACTCCTGATTGCAGTTTGAATAGAGGCCACGCTAAAGCAGGACTCTAATTACCCGTCCTCAAGTGCACATGCTGACGATGCACTGGTGCCTTTTTGATTTGTTTAACAAGGGACGCCTGCCTCTTCTCTCCTTACTTGAACTAGGCTTTATCGCTGCTTTTAGTATCATCCAACTCCGGACTCTGCAACCGTGTCCGTGGCTGTTTACACTCAGAAGCCCATATGAAAAAAGAATTTCACTCCCTTTTTTTATGGACAGCAGGGGGAAGAAAGGTTGTTCCCTATTCAACAGAACACAATCCACTGCACCGCTGAGCCATTTTGGTCTGCACAGTCCCTGGAGAAGAAAATGCATTAAGCCACTCACTGTATTTACTCGTGTCGGACTGATGCTGATGTGTGAAGGCAGGCTCGAGGATGGAGGATGGGAAATTGATCATCGGTGAATGAGTGTCAGGGGAATCTTGATATCCACAACTGCTTTTCACGCTTTGAGCTCAAAGAATCCATCAAGCAGAAACTCGGTGCCATCTGAGAATACAGCTACTTACCACGCAGATTAAGACGTTGCTGTTTATTCGGGCATACGCACTTCAGTGGTGTGCTTTATTTGACTGTATGGGATAATTGACTCACCCGGCTTGTTTGCACCCTCCAGGTTATTAGACCTTGCAGTAAACCCAAACACAGACACATCAGGGTACTGAGCCCCGGTGCATCTGTCGACGCGCTGCCTCTCGCATTTTAGCGATGACATTCTCATGCAGTGTGAAAATCAGGCCGTTCCCCGAGTTACACTCGCTCTAAAAGTATGTATTTGTAAAATAATTGGATAGATTGCAGACTTACAGCCCCTCTAGGAGATTATGGCATCGATTTTCAAATACAAAGAGAAACAAAACAAAAAAAATCCCACCTAGTAAAATCAGCAGTATTTGCTCCAGGCCTCTTCACATCCCGGTGCAGCAGGAGCTTCTCCTGCAAAGACACTGTCATTTTCATCATTTCTCTGCAGCGCATCAACTCCAAATCAACAAAACATTGACCTCTGACTCGCAATCACTGTGCTCTTTCACCAAGGATGAACACAGGACATATAAGATTCCTTGGTATGTCTCAGAAAAAAAACAAAAACCTGTCGCACAATTAGGCGTCTTCAATCATAATCATCACAAGATCCAAATAAATAATCACAACAAACCCAGCAGGAGGAAGCTGGTTAAGTACAGCCGGCTGTGAAGATGGCCACAGTTGTATTATGTTTGGGCTGTTAGATAACTGGAGACAGGTGGTATTGTCTTGTGGAAAAGTGACGTGTGGATTAGCAGTTTTTGCACAGAAGCAGAGAGACCTGTACAAAATACTCTGTCATTTGTGTGATAGTGTAATAGTATAGGCCTATTGTGCAGGATCTCTCTATTGAGTATGGGAATGACAGTCATGCATTTGCAAGGTAATCCCTGGAGCAAAGGTCTGGTTTATTTAACATTTACACAAAGAGCGTCTCCAAAACTAAGCACAGCTAAAAGTCTGTATTCTGCAAATACAGTCTGAATAATGAATGATATCCTTTTAAAATTCCCTGCGAGATAAACAAAAGCCAGGAATGAAAGGCTTATCTGTGCGCCTTTGAGGTTTACCTTCCCACACACCTTGAACTGAGTTCTCATCTGACAAATCTTTTTTTTTTTTCCTCAGAAATTTAAGAGGGAAACCAGTGAAAACTACCATTAAAGGATGTGTTATATTTTGAATTAAAGACGTTTCAAGGATGGGGAGAAGGATCTCCCAGGCATGAATAAGCCCTTTGTGCTGCGCACTGTATGTAGACTCATTTGTTTAGCTCGTCTAGATGTAGACAGCACTGGTTTTCATGCGGCGGATGAGAAAGTCGACTTTGAGAATAACGAGAGGATTACAGGCATTACTGTTTCATGATAATGCAAGTTTATTTGAATCCACGTAATTGTCGATTATTTCTCAATCTTTGCGGGAGTCTCAAACTTGCTCCCACAGGTTCAATGCCTGAATGTGAAAGGCTGTTTTTGTACAATTGGCGAGTCATTATACTTAATCAGATTTTGTTCTCAGTTGATTTCCCTGGTTAAACAAAGGTTTAATTAAAAATTAAAATCTGCGCGCTGAATTAATGTACATATTTTGATGCACTTACTCCTGCACAACTCTTATAGTTTGAATGGAAGCATCATCATGTGCATGGACGACTTCCTGTACTAGTTCATTCAGAGGATTAATTAAATTTAGTTAATTAATATTCTCGACTGGTTACGTCTTTCAGATTATTCATAACCATGACTTGAACCTTAGATTTATGATTAATATTTATAGAAGACTGTCAGGAGCTGTCAGCCTTTTATGAATCAACAAGGCTTCAAAACTCAAGAGCCAGTTGATGTGCAATAAATCAAAGGCTGAGCAGGGAAAAATCCCACCAAGATGAATAAAAAGGATCCATTTAGAAATGTGTAACCTTTCTGCCGACTTACTCTGTGATTTATTAGTGCAAAGCTATTAGCTCCTCCCACTGCTATTATATATTTTAAGTGTTGGAGGAAATGAATATGTCCAGAGACTGAATGAGCTCAGGCAGCATGGCCACAACTCATGCATCACAATGGAGTTTGTGCAGGCTTCTCTTTCATGCAGAGTCGCCTCACACACACACACACACACACACACACACAGCGGTGAGGCGCCACTATACTATCCAGTCCTCCAGAGTGTGGTTGCATGTGTGGGAGTATTTTTAGAAACTCACACACTGTGTTTCCAACGCGATGTGTCAGGGCAGCGTCATGTTAAGGATTCAGTCAGATGGTCCTCGACGCTTCGCCCGGAGCTCTGCAGAAGGGATGTGTTTGTACCGAGCACCGGAGGGGGGTCACGTGCTGACCTCATTGTGTGCACGAGTAAGTGCACTCTGCAGCATCAGAGTGCAGCTCCCCTCCACATAATGAGAAAGCGACTTATCTCAGCCCTTATAGCTAATAGATTGATTTCCTTGGCACAAATATCCTGGACAGAACCATTTTTTTTTAATCGTCTCACGTCGGTTAAAAAGGCACAGGAAGCGGTGAGAAATGAAAATGGACCCGTTCTCTGAAAACGGAAAGATTTAATATTTTTATCCCTAGAAAGGAACTGACACGCTTTATTACTCTTTGCCTCAGCGCCCCCGCCCGTCCCTCACAGGGCGCCGCATGCTACAGTGGAATGGAAAAGCACTTTGTAATGAAAAAAACACATTGCTGCGTCGTAAACGCGCAGGTTAATGTCTTATTTACAAGCCGCAGCCCCCGCAGTTGACATGTTGGCACAAATGTCTCGCTGTCTCTGTGAAACAGTGCAGGCAAAGGTGACGGGAGAGGGACAGATCCATCTTCTGCCGTCCTCGTCTCAGTGTTTTAGCCTTATGGAATTCCCATATCCCCTCTGCTGGACCTTCAAAGATTGCAGCTGGCCTGCTTTCTTCACCGGTACATTAACTCCTGCTGCCTGCGCTGCTTCACTGGAGCAGATGCAGCAGAAGAAAACAAAGCTGGCAGGCCGGGGGGTTAATCACACTCATCGAGAGGTCTGTCGCGCTGTTGCCAGGTGTGTCACACTCAAAGTACACTTGGCTTCCTTTTGTTGCTGCTCTTTGACCTCTGCCTTTCACACCAAGTGCGGTATGTTTGTGAGCACGTAAAAAAAAAAAAAAAAAAGGCAGGATGTATTGTAGATCCTGAGCCTGATGGGTTTTGTCACAGCCTATACTTTACGTTTACATGCGAGTCGTGCAGAATGGGCAGGAAGTGCATTAGGTAAGAATGCAGAAAGATCTCAGTGGTGTTGTGTTTTGTTTTTTTTTAAAAAGTGGAGAATTGTATTGATGTGAAAAAGCACAGCGGTCACAAAACAGCCAATGTTTTTCTTATTCTGGTTTCGTCGTTTCTCCGAGGGCCGAGTTGAGCAAGTCGACAACAATGAAATACCGCCGTGGCCAAAGAGGAATTACAAAACACCTTGAATTTGTTTCAGACCTTTGTGTTATTACTTTGTATCAAATGTTGTTTTTGGTGATTATGTTTTCTGTTAAAACTTCATGACATTGGATTTCACACAGTGAACCAGCGTGTGCTCATTCTACCTTTCTGACATTGTTACACGACACTGGGCCTGCGCACATACATTTTAACAAGACAAAATAGTTGCTCTCCTTCACCTTCTAACATTCACAATGTGACTCAGGTGGTATTGCCTGTGACAGATTGTATTTGAGTAAGGCCAGAGTTGCACATCAATATGCCCGTGGGATTTTCTATTAAGTTGACTCTTGGCAACGTATTGACTTTGTTTGCATTTGTAACCAGCGGGAAAAAGAACTCATTCCTTTAAGAATGAATCGTAACAACAGATTTTGGCACGTTCAGCTCATTTGACAATGAGGTTGATACCTAGTAAAGAACATCAAGGTTGTTTCTCGTCCTTGTATTGTCGCAAAACACAATGTGGAATTTTCCGAGCCGATGCTGCCGCAGTTAAATTCTTGTTAAGTCTGTTATATGCTTATCGCTCCTCTCGGTTCCCAGTCATGTATTTGTGTGGTAAAGTGCCAATTCCCTCTTTTCAATGCGTCTCCTAACACACAGCTGCCTACTTAGATAGCTAATGGCTGTGTTTTGTGCTGCGGCGCTGGGAGCCGAGCGTGGCGTGATGGCATTTGTTCTGTCTGCCCAAGGCCTGGTCTGTCATTGTGTATGAGGCCGACCAGTGGCCGTGACTCACGCACAAACCCTGTGGGTGCCGAAGCTCACAGAGGAGACGCAGGAGTTCAGCGCCCGGAAATACATATGTAGAGTGGTGTTGGTGGTGGAGGGCGGGTGGGGGGGAGCTGATGAGAAGGTGTTAGTGAACGGTGTTGAAAGTCCTCTCTTTTCTCTGCAGCTCGATCCTGCAAATCATCACAAGTTTGCAGTGCGTTTGCCACAGTTCCCTCTGCAAGCAAACAGCCTGTCCAGCTCGGTGGCATCTGCTTCCTTGGATTTTCTGTTGATTTAGCTGATCTGCTCTGGCGTTGGCCTTTTCTTCGCCTGCTCGGTCTCACTGCTGCTCGCGCTCACCCTCCTCGGTTACTTTCAACAAATTACTACAAATTTTCGCTTTTGCAAACTTAAGCTGCATCACTTTAGTGACTGTGCTGCAGAAGATTTTCCCAGGAGTGACGTGACCAGCACATTTTGCAAATGTAAAAGCTTTCATGACCCAGGCGGGATTGCTTTTGTATCTTAGGAACTAATGATAAAGAACAGCAAAACAAACATTTACATAAATGAAAATGTCACAGATAATTACTTTAACCCGAGTCCCTGAGCTGTTTGCTGATATTGTCAGGTTCTTGTTTTCAGTCCCTTCCCTGCTTCCACTGATGGCTTCATCTCACACGCTGACAAATTTTGAGAATCATATCCATCAGTGGATGTCAGGCAGAGGCCCCGCGCTCGCCGACAAAAACAGTGGCCGTTGTATAACATCATCTATCATCCCGGGGCCTTTGTTCAGCATCCTGTCTCGTACGGGGGCCGGCAGCCAGTGCGAGGGTGGCATTCTGTTTGACATGCCGGTGCAGATGCTAAATGACAGTGACACAAAGAGGGGGCCCACCACGCAGGTCCTGACAGGGCTGTTTTCCATAGAGCACAGGCTTGACTTGACTTAAAGGCCCAACCCCAAATCAGATTACAGCGCCGCTCTTGACACCTCTTTGGCCTGGTTTTGATGTTTGTAATTTCCCTCGATAGGAAACACTTTTTTTTTTTTTTTTCCCCTGAAATGATGTGACTGATGATTGTAGATTGAGATGTACTTTGAAGCTCTCTGTGGTTTCTTTGCCTTTGTGTTGCTTGACAATTACAGTATATTCATGGAGAATCTTTGTGTTGATTTAAAATTGAAATGAGTGACAAAAAAATGTAATTTCAGGTTTAAGGGATTTAACTGTTGGTGTGTTTTGAATGTTGGAGTTGAACCATTAACTACAACCTATCTAACATGTAACATCAAGCGTGTGTCCTGTTGAAGTGTCCCAGAGCAGAAAGCTGAAGCATTGTCTGTTCTCTTCACACTGGATTAGAACATTTGCCAAACGCCTGAAGAGTGAATATGATGATAATATTCATTACGGTGTTTCATTTCTCTGATGCCTTGGAGGAGAACTGCTGCTCTGAAGCCCTTTGTTAAAATGCTGAATATGAAGTACATCCGTATCTGCAGTCATATCTGTTGTTGGTTATGGATACACGGAAACTGTAGTCAGATTACACAGTCTTGCCATTTGCAAAGTTGTCTTTCTTGCTTAGGTGTGTCGAGGCTGGTTTTGGATTTGCATCGGTTGTGTTTGTGCTTGTGCAGTTAGTGTATCAGCTGAGGGCTGTAATCTTATAGGATTAGTCTCTTGTAAAAGCTTTATTGTCTCATTTTCGCTGTAGTTTTTATGTGACGCTGGCTCCCATGTCGGCAAAATGTCTTGCAAAATGCAAGGGGCGAGCTCACTTTTTGGACACGAACAGACGACCAGAAATGTACAAATTCACCATCACAATGCGTCACAAATATGTCTCGCATCGGAAAGAGAAGAATTATATAAATGGCTTCATTTCAAAGCGCTTTCTATGCAACTTTGATGTCCAGTCAGTCTCATTGTGTTGGGTCCATTAGTGAGAAGGAAAGCTTGCCTTGATTTGCCTCCAGTGAAAATGAAATATAAATGTGGGGTATTTATAGATGTGAGGTGGCTCTGCGAGGATGTGCCTCTTTGAACCCACCAGTGATGAGAATACAGATAAAAGCGAAGGACGTGCTGTGTTGCTCACTCACAGGTGACTGATCGTCCACCTGGATCCGACATGTTGATGCATGCGTTAGACACATAGATGGTTGTTACTCATGTTTGTGCTCTGTGAGCTGTTTGTCTGTAAATATATAGGATATCTGAAGATAACAGGTGTGACAGACTTCGAATTGTGTGAAAGGTTAGACAGGAACAAATGGTTTGTTTTTGAATACAGGTTTGAATCCAGGGATTTGAAAACATTTTTATTCCTTAAACACAATTTAAACCCTTCAAGTTGATATATTTTTCATATATATTTTCGTCTGCCCTTGTTTTAATGAAAGTGTTGGTAAAGGAATGCTCGGCCTTGGTGGAGCTGCCGAATCCTCTCTCTCTCGTCAAAGCAGTTTTAGGTAATTTGTGACCTGTGTTTGCTTCAATCAAGTTGCAAAGATGTAAATTACATCTGTGTGAGACCTCGTGTCTGTGGGTCTTCCCCACTTCACTCTCACATCTCTTTTACAGTTGCCTGCAGCTGAAACAACAGTGAAGTCTCACTTTCAAAGTGGAGAATTGTAACAGAACAAATGTGGAAAACACCTTATTTCTTGGCCTTGGTAGAAAGTGATGGGACGTGGAAGCAACCTTGCTTTGGATGAAAGATGATAAAATGATAAAAATGAAACGTTCATCAGTTTACTGCTGTTGTCAATGAAGGCCAATCCTTTTTTTTCATGGTGCCGAAAATCAATACACAGGCAGCATAAACCATTTTTACACCAACATTAATATATATGCAGGTTTTTTTAAATGTTATTGTAATTCACTCTTTTCCCATTACTAGTAGACGAGTTTGCCTTTCTATTTTTTTCTGGTGTGTCTCGTTCGTCGTGGACAGTGGAAAACAGCATGGAGGCCAATGACCATGTTACAGCAGTTACTTTTTTATATCTTTTATTTCTGACTGAACGATGTCGCTGTTCGGAAAAAAAAAACAGTGGTCCTGTTATTTCCGCCCTAACGTCCAGAACTTGAACGGTCATCACACTGTTGAAGTCACTGATAAATCCCAGTGACTGCTGCAGAGTCATTTGACCCCGGGATGAATGGGATGGGATGGCTTTTACAGCTGTCATTATCTAAAGGGTTAAAGGGAGGTTGTGAGGGGGGGAGGGGTCGGCATTCACAAAACAAGTTGTTTTAACCCGGCACAGATAGAAGGACTCTTTTATTTAGCTTTGAATGGGCTTCAGTTGCACGTTGCTGGAGAATCAGGCGACTTTATCTTTTTTGCAGTTTTACAAAAAGCAGCTTTCTGCTGGTTTTAATGGCAGCGTTTCAGACACCGACTTTGGGTATGACACAGCTACATTTCTGCTCAAAAGGGTACTTCACACTTGCCATTAGGAAAGATATGGATTTAGTGAGCAGCCCAGTGATTCGCTATCTAGGAAAAAGCCTCGGTATCTCCAGAGAAGTGCAGGAATTGCAAGTGTCAGCTTTAGCTTTTAGTCGCCTAAATGCCTGACATTTGCTTCAGCGTTAGCCACTTCTGTAACGTTGTGCACTGTGGGGATAACACACCGAGGAGCCGGATGCTACAGGTCCCGCCATGATGCCGACTCGCTGTAGGAATGTTGAGAAACTAAACGTTGTTCATACAGTATCTTTTCTCTCCACAGGAGAGGCTGACTCATCAAAAGACGGCTCAGTTTCCTCCTTGGGGTAGAAGTTAACAATTTTGCTCGTCCGGCCTTCTGTCGTTTATTTATAGTAAAAACCCAGGGAGACTTTAAAGTTCAGCCTTTTGTCGGCCTGCATCACCTGATCCTTAAACTGCAACAGCATCCCTCTCTGCACCGTGCATTCTTTGCTGCAGAGCTGAAATTTCACCCTGCCTTCTCCCCGGGAGCTCGGCGCTGCGATCATTTGTTCATACGCCGCTGCACACTTCCTCTTTTACATAAAAAAAAAAAGACACTGAGCAAGCAGCACGTTTTGTTTTAAGAACAAAACTCTTCCTGATTACACAGACATCCTCAGATAAAATGCTAACAAGCTCGTTTTTTTTTTCCCAGGAAATGAGGATTTTGTAAATTCCCGTCATGTTGCTCTTATAGGCGACAGGTGAGAAGCGTCTGAAAAAGGCTGCCTGCCGAACACAAGCTGTTTCCTGTGACAGCTTCATCTGTGAAACCATATTCTCCAAGGGCTCAAAGCCTGCCCAGGGATCACTGAGACCGTTTAAGATTACATGTCTGCTGGCAGGGAGCAGCAGATAGGTGAAAATAATTGGCTTCGTCACTATCCGCCCCCCCGCCCCCTCCTCTTTTACTCCCGGCGGTGACGACAGACAGAGTGACACGGTGAGGTAAGAGGAGCCCAACCTCCCAACACCCACCTGAGCTGCTCGCCTGCTCGACTCTGACGCCGTTACCCCGCTCCTGTGGCATATAATCAAGAGAGGGAACCCTCCTGCCCCCCGCTGATTGGGTGTAAAAGAGGTTGCAGACCTAGTTTCATGCAATTAGTGGAGGAATGCCAGACGCTAATGGAACACAGAAGTGTTGGCAAAGCATTATGATGGGATTGTTGGGGCCACGGGAAGTAAAAAAAAAAGAGGACATTTGCCCAAAGGAAGAGTAGCACTATACAGTATATGAGACAATAAACTGGAAGGGACGTGGGGGAAATTATCCACACGCAGCATGCTTTTGGGTCTGGGACTTATTAAGGAGGGGCATTGTGGGAAAGTGAGGCCGATCAGTATAACATGATAAATATTATTGAAGTAATGCAGATGGTTGGGCGCAGGGGAGCACTCAGGAGGGAAACAATAGTGAATGGGTATTTCTGTAGTAATTAAGCTCTAATTTGTGTTGACGGCGGATGCGGTGGTGATGCTTTCGCAAGACTCTCGGCCAAACCTGATTGGCGACAGCGGAGAGGAGGAGACCTTTTGTGTCGACACAAAGCTTCTCAGAGGGACACAAAGCAGGACATCGGAACTTGGGGATTTATTGTGGATGCCTTAAATGTCAGGTTTTGAATGTGTGGACTGAACGTCACAGAAATAGTGATGGATGCTGCACGTCAGACTTTAGAGGAGGTCTGAATGTGAGCTGCCAGGTTTCCGGATTGTGTAAAATTAGTGCCCAAATACTCATGTGCAAGTAATTTGGCTTGTTTATATACTTTAGCATTAACAAGGCACCCTGCTGAGTCTGTCGGGCAATGAGTTTGTCATATGTTAGAGTTAGACTTTAAGTTGTGTTGAAGAATTAAAAGCTGCAACAAAGGGTCATTTTCATTATTGATGAATTTGTCAACAGTTTTTTGTGATGAGTTGTTTGATCATTTAGTCTTTAAAGTGTCAGAAAAGTCTTAGACCCAAAGGCATCGTCCTTAAAAGTGCTTGTACAGTCAAATATATTCAGTTTACATATTTAATACAGATGTAAAACATAAACAGCAGCAAAAAGCAAATGTTTGACATGTTTGCTTGATAAATGACTTACATTATAAATTGATTATCAGAAATGTTGGCAACTACTTATTTTTTTTGTCAATTAACAAACAGCTTCAATCTGCACTAATATTAAACCTCAAGATGCAGAAAGCAGACTCAGGGCTCACGTGAGGCCATGTTGCTTCATTGCTACTCGTGTGTGCGGTTGATGCGTGCGTGCGTGCATATCCGATGGTTTATTCATGCGAAGTCTATCAACGAGAAGTCATGCAACGAGCGGGTTCTGCAGAAATAAGGATGCACCATGGGACAGAAGTGGAGCGCTGCTGGTTCAGCAGTAGTTGGCTTGAGGAATATGTCTTGGTTGGCTCGGTGGCATCCCTGTTAGTGAAACCAATTAGAAGACACAAACCATCACGGATCACATGAAAGCAGCGCGGATAAATTGGGAGATTTCTGTAAGTGTAGCAGATGCTCCGAGTTAGAGGGGATTGTAATGTCACCACCTCGGAGCGAATTTGCAGCTATAGGGAGATCTGAACATTTTCTCCAGCAGCCTCTCGGGTATTCTTCCCTTTTTTTTTTCTTTGTTTGCCCTTCCCCCTTCAGAATGCTGCGTTGCCAAAGTGTCACTGGGGGTTTTAAATAAATAATCACAATATGCACTTATCAGATGACAGCTCTGCATTCTCTGCACCCTCCCACATTCATCTCCTGGAAGTTCAGGTTTGAGCTCTGACAGGAAGGACAAGTCCCTGCCTGCACCTCCAACTCCAAACCAACTGTCTCTCAGCCACTGTTGAAACAATTACTCATAATACCAGGGGCTCAGCCCACTGAATAGGCCTGTTGTTCAGCTGTTGCCATGTGAATATTCCTCCCATGAATCATTCTTGATATTCCTGAAACTGTGCAGTTTACACAGACCTTAACACTGGTTCAGTCAGCTCACGGATACTGAAGGTGGGATCTGACAAAACTGTCACCTTGTGGAGGCCGTAAGAAAAACATATAATAAAGCCATTTGCTTGGAATAAAAAGGACCAAACAGATGGGCGAGAAAGGGAAGAGGAAGGTGCCTCCACAACACTGAGGCTCTGTTATTGCCTGTGCTGTTTCCCTCCAGAGGCACAGTGTCCTTGGTACAGATGTTGGGATTTCATGTGTGGTTAGAGCATTTTCATAGCCTTTCACACACACTGTTCCTTATGGATAATGGCAGGGGATGGGCACTGAGTGGCTGTCAAACCTTGAAGCTTGTTTGCACAAAGCAGAGACTGAGGCGTGTTTGGCTGGCTGGCTGGCTGGCTGCTCGCTTGGGGTTTCAAACATCTCATATTGGCCGTGTCGCGGTTAGTGAAATGTGTAGAAATTATATGTGACTCTGGCCGGAGAGTAAGCTGCGGCAGAGGTGGCCACACCCGGCTCGCCCACACGTCTGCACCAAAACCCAAAAAAAAGAAAAAAAGAAAAAGAAAGAGGCAGCACGGGTGAACATCAGCTGGGGACCGAGCTGTTCAACCGGTCTGCGGATGGGAGTCGCAATCTAGAAAAGCCGTTAAACTCACCCTCAGGTGGTTTGGACTGGTGTGTGTGTACGTTTGTGAAAGAGGGTGTTTGCATAGTGTGTATTTCCATTAGGGATTTGTGTTTGAGTTTGGAAGAAGAGTATTGAGTGTGTTATTTAGACACTGCGAAGGCTGCGGATTAGTGCAGTCGAGTTTGCACAAGTGGACCCTGCCATTGCTAAATAGGGTCACAAATGGTGTTGTATTATGGAGGTGGAGCGATGTGTCTGCCTTTCTGATTCGCCGTCGTGCATGCAAACATGGAATAGTAAGCCTGTGTGTCCTCAAGATCACCCCAGGTCGATCATGTTTAAGAGAACAAAAAACAGATATTATGGAGCAACAATAAAAAAAATGCAGATTACATGCAAGAAATTTGAATGTCTGCATTTAGTTATGTGCGTCACGTTGTATGTATGCAGTCAAATATGGTAGAACTGACAGCTACATGTGCTTTGAATCATTTGCTTTCAGTCAAATTCAGCACAGTTTGAACCTTTTTGACATGTCAGTCATTAAAACTGCGTATTCTGTTCATGTCATTGTGAATTTTGCTCTTACTCTCATTCAAATCCACCAGCTTACAAAGTTGAGTCACGCAGCTTTGATTATACTAGAAATATCATCCATTTACCAGATTTAAAAAGACGTAAGAATAATTCTTCACTTGTCTAACATACTTCACATGACACCACGAACAATGTAAGGATTTTTTCTCAAGCTTGCAGCACCGTGTCATTGCCAGTTTGCTTGCTGTGAATAAACATGTCTTAATGTGGGAGCAGGAGGATCAGGATCAGGGACAGGTGACTTTATTTTAATAGGACAGTTGAAGCAGAGCCAAAGGCAACACAAAACCCGTTTATTCACTTCCTATTATCCAGTCTTATTGCTCATACGCTCACCTGAGACATCAAATTGAACAATGAAGCCAGAACACAGCCAACGTCCTTCAGCTTTGAAGAGTTAACTAAGATTTTTTTCACGCAGCACTTTTTCATGTCGGGGTTGAACACATATTTTGTAAAAACCCAATGTAATAATGCTGCGATTATTTTTTTTTTTTTATGTCACAAATTTTGCTCTAAACCTGAAAGACACGGATGCTTCTTATTCACAAACGTTCAAGAGCAAACTTTCTCAGAACTCGACTGTGCCACTTATACCTTTCAATTTTGTGCTTAATGGCAATTTCACTCTGAAAACCGTGCGTCTTTTGAAAGCGGGATCGGTTCTGACACCATTACCTCACCATTCTCAAATATCACAATTTCACAGCGCCGACCATAAAACAGCCTTATCACAGCAACCAGCCGTCTCCGTCTGCCGCTGTTCGCTTCGCACTGTCTCATCCAGCATCCAACTATTTCTTCGACTTCAAATTTATTGACTTTAAAAGAAACTATGTACATTCGCCTGTGTATCATATTTTCTGTGTTGTATGTTGTGCAGCCTCCTCCTCAGCCTCAGTCCTCAGCGTATTGCTTTATTGACCTGCGCTGGACGAAAGGCTGCCTCGTCTCTGAGTTATTGAACAAGGAGAGAAGAATAAAAAAAAAAAGAGTGGACACGCTGCCGTGTTGTTTCAGCACCGAACGCGGCTTGTTCACACATTTTATTGGACAAAATTATTAAGCAGGCTGCCGACAATTTAATAAACTTGTTTCATGTCTGTGAATATTGTAATCCTGTGGGCTGTTTACTCATTCTTTTTACACCCACATTACAGAGCGATGTTTCTTCCTCAATGGCACATCTGCTAACTGCATCTGTGAAGCGGGTGCCAAGGCTGGAAACCAGGTGTGCTGGTGAACGAGACCCGAGTGCGAGACCCCCCCGCTGATGACTGTACAATCAGTCAGACGCGGAAACGCCGTGCGAGGTTAACATGTTGGCTTTGTTTCTGAAAAGGACTCGTGCACAAGTGATGGATATATTTTGCATGATCCAAACATTTCGACAAGGCTGCCTTTGTTGGATTTTGAAAAAAGGCAGCCTTTTCAAACAGGCTGTCAGAAGCTTGTCAAATGTCAGTTTACCCATTTGTTTATTGTGTATTTGTAGTCTGCACCTTTCACCAGGTGCATTTTCAACTCAGTTTTTGTCGTGTGAGAAGGACTCAGATTCACATTTTAGTCAAAGTTGCTCTGGAAATCTCACCACCTGGAGCATGGTGACATTTCTGCAACGTGCCTCAAGTGGAAATAAAAGCAGAAGCATGATGACAGTGTTCTTGCTAGATCTGAATGTGAGGAGAGGCGTTTGTGAACTGAGCCGCGTTTCATTTGTATGAAAGGCTGACGCTTTCGTCACGGTAAACTCTCGCCGTACATCATAAAGAACGCCGTATGTTGTCTTGTGTGCCAGATGTCTGATACCATGTGAGGACTGTGGCTCTACGTGTAGCGGCCCCGAACGCTTCCACAGCGATGACGCATGTGTGAAAACCAAAAGCTATTACTTTCACACGTAGTGGATGAATACAGTACACATGCTTTTTGCAGTATAGAAGTGTGTCTTCACCATTTCCCCCTTTTTTTTTTCTGAACAAACCCAGGACCACACGTGCACGACTGTAAATACAGGCCTTGTTGTACAGTCAACAACACTCCCCGTCCTGACATGTTGGTTTGTGTGAGCATTGTACCGTTGATCTCTGTGGAGGCATTCCAGCTCGTATTTACTCAACATAGAAGCATAAAACAACATACAATGCTGGAATAAGACTCTGTGTGCTTAAACCAGCGAGCGAGATTTTCCCCCTTCGCTCATTAACTGTTTCTACGTGCCCAGCAACGAGTGAAACGAAGGTATAGCCTGGAATATAATGTGGCACACTCCAGAATAATTGCACACATATTACAATATAAATACACATTTTGCTTGATGGCCCTTCACTGTCCTTTAATTAGCTTAATTAAATCATTCAACTGTGTTCTCATCTCGGTCTATAAATAAGCCACATTTTTATTCAGCTGTTCCTCAAGGATATTTTCTGCTGCTTTGGTTCCATAATGCATTTCTAAGCTGTGCACTGATGCTCATATGAAAATTTGATGCACTACACGCTTGGTTCTCCCCCATCGCTGCACAGGGGCAAAACAAGCCTCCCCCACCCTCACATCCCCATTTGATCTGGCAACCCAGCTGTTTCTCTGCTCTCTGTCCTCTCCAGCTACCTCCTCTCTTTCCTCCTCTTCATTCTCCTCGTCTCTTCAAATGTGCAGGGGAAAAAAAAAAAAAAAAAAATACAGGCTTATATTTGCCTCATTGGTGTGGTGAGATTTCAAAAAGGAGCCGTTGAGAAGCTTATGTCTCCTCTTCATGAAAAATTCACCCTTGACTGACCTTTTAGGTGTCAGGAATCGCAGAAGCGCTGGAACATGGTTTCAGGCTGCTTTTAAGAAACCACTCAGGGGAAAAACTGCAGACTGTCCTAAAATGCACTTAGCGACGGGCTTTGGTCACTTTTTTTCTCCAGTAACCACTGATTTCAATAGCAAAATGAAAAGAAGATAGAGAAAGAGAAATAACTGAAATGCTTTCTCAATGATGTAAAACACTTCTAATTTCCCCGCTAAACTGCCGGTGAAGTCTCTTCCGAACGACTTAAAGTACAATAAACTCTCACTCTTTCACTTTGCCAAACGCCGATTCCTTCATCAGGAACTTTATTGTTTACAGTGTGGGCGTCGCACATTCACAAGGAAGAGCGCACTATCTCGCTAAACACATAAAAGGAGACACAGCAAATGGAAGCGGCGTCTGATAAAACCGAATCTCCGAGGAATGAAAGTGCTCATCTCCGTCTTTCTCATCCCACTGTTTGTCTATTTTTGTGCCTCTCCCGGCCTTTCTTATAAAACTCCCCCGCCGTCTTTCATGCTACCATCTCTGTACTGTAATAGTAGTAGGTTACTCTTACTCTTTGGATGTGACGGCGTTTGGAGAGTGTGAATGAAAATTAAAACAAAGATTCTTCTCAGTCAGTTATTGCAGAGAAAACAGGAGGGTTTCTGCTTCTGGACCTTTTTGTTTGTTCCTTGTTTCTGTGTTCACTGGTTTTCCTTCAGTGGCCCCTCGGAGGAGTCGCCCATACAGTCAGTGCAAACATGTCAGAGCCAAATCTCAGGGCGGTAGCTTCAGCAAGGTCAGCCAAGGACACACACACACACACACACACACACACACACACACCTTGCCATGCAATAATGCTGAAGTGCTAGTTTATTCATACTCTCACTGCGTTGAACTTATTGAATATTTAGACAAGATGAAATTTAAATGTATCCCTGCTGTTGTTTTTATTCATTAGCGGCTCAAGGTTTTGAATCAGGCCACGTCAGGTCAATGAATTCCAAATAGACTCGAACCTTATTTTTCCAACTTTAATCCTGTCTGTAGGTGTTTGAATCTAAACGCCTCTTTCGCTGAATCATGAGCTGCATGTAAAATATTCAACTCATTTCTGAATGAAGTTCATCCGCACTCAGAGTGTTTCTGTAATCTGAACCCCGTCTGTTCCTGAAAAGTCTGGATTAATGTGCTGTTATTTTAGATAGCGGCGGCTCCAAGGGCATCTCTCTCAGATCTTCAAAGACAAATTGCAACAATTCTCCAGGAAAGAATAGAAATAATAATCAGTTCTCAGTTCGTGGCGTACTGCTATGATAAGGAGGAAATAAGGCAAGACTTAAAGTGTCAAGCAAGTGCTCGACAGCAACGCGTCTGATTGCTTTAACCGTCAGCGTGGCTAAAATAGAAATGTCAGCTCAGTCTGTGTCAAATTGTTGCCTCAGATGCGGAGTGAGCGCCAAACGCTGCAGCTTTCTATAATTCATGGCACAGTTTTAGGATTGTTATTACTTATAGTGACATGTATCGAGCTGAACCGAGCTCATTGCCGCGCTGCTCGTCCAACACTTCACTTGTTAAACTAACTCGGGGCTGCCAGCTCTGAGGGACGGACCGAGGCCCAGCTGATTAAAATGCCGTCATTACTGTGGCATTGTTATCATGTGTAGAGCATTTAGTACAGAAAGCTTTCATTCTTTATGAGATAGAAGTGAACTTCTTGTGAGTTCATTTATCCCTGTGGCATTTAGAATCTGTAGAAAATTTAGATCCCACAGATTGCAGGAATATTTGCTTTTTCAAAATGAATGCATCAAATGCTATGTGTGTTCTCGCCTCAAGTCATTTTAATGTTTATGTCGAGGCACTTAAACTTTTAGTAGGAGGTGCGCCTTTCAAATGGCAACAACACATTTCTTATATTTATTGCAAACCACTAGAACACGCTGGCAGCTGCAAGTCAAAGCTTTCGCACTTTACTTCCACCCTTTCTATTCTTAAATAACATGTTGTTCTGTCGCAGCCTGGGCGTTGATTGGCTAGTCACCTCATCGCTCTGCAACAATCAAGAAAGAAACGCAGTCACAAGCGGAACGCAGCTCATGACAGCTGAGAATTACAAGGCTAAGTGTGATGCTTTAAATTTCAAATGAAAGTCAATGACAGTTAACGCTCTCTCTTGCACTTTGCAGTGCATTTGCAAAACCACCTGTGCAAGTCCCGGTCTTTTAAAATACATTAACTCTTGTGCGCTTGAGGATTTTCCTACAGTAACAACAAGAGACAGTGCAACATGCAGTTTAACAGGCAAGAAGTTCAAATGTGGTGTAACAGTAGCACAAGTAGAGAAGAGACTTGTATAGTCAGCAAACTGACATGATAACATCTGTTGCACAGCAGGTTTGCCAACATTAGCTACTATAAGGTACCAGTCATACTAGAGAAATAAGGCTTTTAAAAGTGACATAGTCCCACTTTGATAAGCTCGAGAGCAGCTTTATTAAATGGACTTCCAGTATATTGAATTTTTTGCATTTTACAATCAGTCAAAAAAAAAGAAAAAGAAAGAAGAAGAAATGTATTTATTTTAACGTTTCACAGATGATTACTTTAATTTACAACCTCTTCACTATTACCAGACGCCGGCATTATCACACAAACGCATAGTCTCCTTTTCAGTACGCAGATAGCGGTCGTCCCTCTGTTATCCAATCCAATTATGCTGCCATCCACCCTAAGGCTAATCAAACTTTTAATTCTCTCATGGTGCCTCTTTCTGTAATTGGTTTATGTAGTGAAACCAACAAACAGTGCACATCCAGACTAGTAATCCCCTGACAGCCACACATGCTGAGTCTGCTAAATTAGCTCCCAACAAATAAACAAAAAAAAAAAAAAAGAAGAAACTTCGGAAAACTTGAAGGAAATCAGAGCCTTGTTGGGTGGATGCAGACGGCCAGTAGAGACCTGTCAGGGAGTGTTTGGAGAGGGGTTAACGGCAACTCTGAGGGATGAGGCTCTAAGCTGGAAGAACGATTATACAGTAAAATGGAAGATTGCAACATAATTGCTTTGCTTTGTGATTTTCTTACTGTCTCTGTGCCTAGTTTGATTTTAACAACCTACCATCATGGAAAAATTTGTAATTGTCTTTGTTTTGAAGCGAAGGAGCGATGATGTTCCACCGATCTCTCGCTCTTCCAACACGAACGCCCGCCTCTCGTAACCACTGGGATTAACCGGAGTTGTAAACTGAACTTGAACGTGTGAATCCAAACAGTTCGCCTCCAGCAGAGTCTGCGTGGACGCCGGCGACTTAAGGCCCGGGAGTGGAGGCTGTCGGTCCCAGTGGTCGACGCTCTGCAGTTTACCTGCCTTGCCAGATTGCAGTCATAACCCAGTGGGTGTGAACGAGGACTTGGATGCAACCGGCAGATGTGGCGGCTCCATAAAAAAGTGAAAAGCAAGAACAACAAGTAGTTTGCATTTGCTTTTGAAGAGGCACCTCTCAAAAAAAATGTTCGACACAGACGGAAATATGTTCTCCGTGCCTTAACATGAACAGGAATTCATCTTGTGGGAATTCATCATACCATTTTAAGAGCGTTCTTTTGTATAATAAGCATGCCGAGGTTTTGGCAGCTTCTCCCACTATGGGATTTTCAAGCTTCCTGTACAAATGTACAATGGCCTGGCTGATTGCTTTTGTAGCAGCCCCTCTCTGACCCCAGCAGCATGAGCGTTTACGCTGCTGTTAGATTCTACTGCAGCAAATGTGAAGGAGATGTTGAAGTGCACTGACATGAGGTCGTACAGAGCCCATTTCACATATAGGGCCTCTCCCTGAAATGCTCGGGAGCATTACCTGCATGGGGTCATGTGTGAATGGGAGCAAAGATTCAGGGATGTCTGAACCACCCACCTCAAGACCTAATAACATTTCAGGGGGAAAGGCTGGTATGGCTGTGATGTGAATGATCCAGCACGTAAAGGGTTACATGAAGAGCGAGCCAATCACAAGACTCCGTGTGACGTATTTGAATCCAGGACATGTTTCCAGTTACCTTGTCAATGGTTTCGTGGGCGATTCAATAACTAACAAGCACTACAAGTTCTTTTGTTTGCCTTTTTTCATGAATGGCTGTAAACTGGACAGACAGGAAGGAGACAACCAGCATTGCCCCGTCGTCTTCTGTTGAGTTTTATGACGTATGGCATCTATAAGTATTGCATTACTGCTCCATTCTGCTCTATTCTGGCTTTTCCTTTGCATGTGTGAAAAGGCGCACGACCGAAATGTATTTAAATGTTGCTGCTAGTGTGAATTAAAAATCACTTGCCGGGTCTGAAAGGTTAGTAATTTACTGGGAACTACGTGTGAAAGAGACTTAAGTTTCTGACTTGCACAGAGTTGAAAGAGCATCATGAAATAACAACCTTCCCAGCACACAGAGCCCTTTGTGAAACCTCTCAGTTCTGAGGGGGAAATTATCACAAAACTACCAGCGGAAAGCTCCACAGTGTGCTTTGAGGCCCGTAAATGGCGGCGATAGGCTCTCTAGCAGAGGTAGAAATGGCCTATAGAAGTGATCAGAATAATAATTTAATAGAGCTGCCGTCTCTTCACACACACACGCACACACACACACACTCAGAAACCTTTGTTTAGAGCGACTTGTGAAGCCAGTTCCTGGGAATTGGAGTGCTCGGCAGCCTGCGATCACAGGACTGACTCATTTTAAGTTGTGCAAGGTAAATCATGTCCGGGCAGGTTTTGTGACGATGTTTGTGCTCCTCTCCTCGTATTGAAACATAAGCAGCTGGCTGTACGGCCGGCGACTCTTACATCCTGACAGTGGGGATCCTTCAGGTGTTTACTGGAGTGTGTCACGGGTGCAGCCGAGCCAGATGATATGAAGGTTGAGAGCCATCAGTGGAGTTCAACGGTGTTTCACACTCCTGCTCTGACTGGCTTGCCTGGTGGAGGGAAAAAAAAAAAAAGCAGCACAAACAACCTTGGAGTTGTGTCCCGTCACAGTTCATCAGCCAAGCAAAGTCAAGCCGGCTGAGCTGTGGGAAAGAGGGGAGCGTCACCTCGGCCTGCTCGGGCCTGCTCGCCCTGCAGGGGAGTGGCAGCGCATTAACAAAGCGTGGCCGCCTCGGCCTCCTGCGACGCCGAGCCGGAGCGGCCGGGTCCGTCCTTCACCCACCTAATCAGCCAAGGAGTAGGACACAGACCCGGCTGCCCCGCGCCCTGCTAACAAACTGTCGATAAGGACCCCCGTGCAAAATATCATGCTCGATGTGGCCGTTTCTGCTTGGCTGGTCTCACGGATAGAGGGCGGGCGCGGCTGCGTCATGTGGCATTCTTTTAACTAGGTCACAACAAGTTTCATTTTAGTGCAGCCGAGCGAGATCTGCTCGTAGCTAGAAAATGGATGTATAAATATTAAACAGTTTTTTTTTTTATTCATGTTTTTTTTTTCTCTCCTCACAACAACAGGATTAAAAAAGAGACAAGACATTTGTATTCATAAAGTAAATTGCATTTCAAAACTATAGTTAAATTATGGTGAGCATGATAATTGCTAAATAACTAACTGTTTGGGGAATAGGAATACATTTCACTGTTAATTGCTGCACACCATCGATGTTCCCACCTCCCAGGAAACTAATGTCTTTGATCATTGCTGGAATTAAAAAAAAAAAACATGCAGTTAAATCTAAATGCATCTACTATTATTGCTAGTTTGTTGGTTCATCATCTTTCATTAGGAACAATAAGCTGACATATTAATAAGCTGCTCTCGTTTGAAGACTCTCAGTGGCTCAAATGTGAAGTCACGGTTTATAGATATGCATTTTAATTTTCTCTTTTTTTTTTTTGCTTTACATCACGCTTTGCATCAATTAACAAGACAATTTAAACCAATCACATACAACATGTTGTCCAATAGAAAATGGCATCATGTTCGACCACATTGATAAATAAGAAGCGTCACCAGAGAGGCTGCAGATGAAGTATTCAGGCCTGATAAAACATTGGCAAAAATGCCTCTTATTGTCTCTGCCCTGCACCAAGTCTTCGCCTCTAGTATCTGCAGCTCCATGGACACCAACACATCTATTATGCATGAAGGGTCGGCTGTGTCACTGTACAGCATGTGAGCATACATCGCAGCCAAGCTGGAGCAGATAAAAGCTGCGTTTCCAGCTCGGTCTCTGCTGAAATCCTTCAGCCCACCACCGGCCTTCGTCACTCGCTCCTTCCTCACGTGTTTTCCGAGACATTACCAGTGTGTGACAGGTTAGCGTGGGCTATTGACGGCTGTAAAAGGTTTTTTTTTTATTACAATCATTTGTGGAAATTGTTGCTATATTTGTATGTATTTTGAATCACCCACCAAACACCCTACACTTTATGTAAACAATATTAATTTACTGAGCAATATCTATACAAGTAACTTTAGACAACACGGAGAAGGTGTTCCTCTGGGCAGGAGGCCGTCAAGAACGAACACATCCAAACCTTTTCCTCTTTGTCTTGTCTTATGGCTTCAGCTGCTAAAATTTGACTGAACTGGTCCGGCCGCTCTCTCTGCTGCCCTCACTTGGCCCAGATGACTGACTGCTAACGGTGTCAAGTGAATAATTTCTTATTTTAAAATATTTGGCTGCATCAGCCTCAAGAGACTTCAACCTCTTCTCTCTCAGCTTTTCATTTCTACCCTCATGTTGGTTTGTCCACCTTGCTCCACTCCATTATTTATCCAAGTGTTTTAAACTTGTTTATTAAGTGCACGTCTATTTTTGCCTGAATTATTTAAAAATATGTGTATTTTGCATCGCATTGCACCCGGTTGTCCATCGGGAGTGTTCTTAATGCTCCAGACTGCGAATCCTGCATTAAGTGAAGAGAAATACTTTTCACATATAGTGATGTGTCAAAATGTTGAAGAGGTTACATTGACTATGTGCATTTTGACAAATAAAATGCCGATGAGAGGCTGCCTGTTCGTTCTGCTCGGCCGTTGTGTTACTGTATCTCAGAAGCAGAGGTTGTATCTGCACAGCTGTCACACATGGCTCAGGTCTACCCAAAGAAACAAAGTGATTAATGTGATTATTTGTCCCGTTTTCTTTTCTTATCCTAAACATATCCATCATTCTGAAATTAATACACGCTGTAATTACCACATTGATATGCATGACAGATTTATGCACAACACAGTCCAAAATTATAAATAACTTTAAACAAGATTAAACACAAGACTGTGCCCACGAGGAGCACACCTGTCACAGCTCACTGCCCTTTATTTCACTGTGGCCTGAATTAGCCCATATGTCGAGCCGTATTTCATCATCCGCTCTCAATACTTTCTGTGTGTACTGCGGTTTGAGCCTCTCCAGCTTTGAATGCACAAAAGCAGTTTTGTCGATTGTCACAGACGCCGGGACTCATTCCTGCTCAAACATTTTCCAGCGGCTCTGCGCGGGCGGGATCGCAGGTGAGCGAGGCAGGAGCACAGGTTACGCTTGCAATCTGTGAAGGGCACGGAGAAGATGAGAAATTTTCACCCAAGATACTGTCATTTGTAGGCAACAGATATGTGCACTCTCTAATGCCCTCTGACTGAAAACACTGGCATTTATAACGCTGGTGGCAGTAAGTGCTCCCTCGGTGTCTATAAAAATATCCAGGACGAAGGAGTGATCCTTAACTAATGAGAAACTATCTACATCTCATTGCTCTAATTGTCACTGGTCGTCAATAATTATAGTCAACGTAACAATAAAGATAAGATGAATGACTAAATGGTTTTATTAGTCCAAAGCCACAGTTGGTCAGTGCACATAAAAATGCTTTTGCAGCTGCTGTGTTTTTGTCAAGATCCTGGCAGAACAGGAAATCACTGCCTCCTAATCTTGCTTCGATGAGATATGCTTTTCTTCATTCCATTTGGCAAAAAAATGGACTAAACTATCATTTAAATTAGTAAATATCTGAGTAAAGACTAGACTTTCAATTCAATGCCATTTTGCAGTAATTGATGCTCCACATGTTGGGACCAAAGAACATGTGAGGTTGAGTCAGACTTACACCTTTAATGCCTTTAACACAAATGATGCTATCGAGCTGCGCCGCATGTAACCATCTGCCTCGTAAAAAATAAATGCCTCCACAAGAAAAGGGCCAAAGAGCAGCTGCTAATGTAGATGTGACCCAACACTTCACCGACACCTTCACCCTTTCCCTCCCGCACACCCAGTTTCACACCTACTTGAAAACACAGCGGGAGAAGTGTGAACCCGCTTCTTTCACCTTACTTTTGTTCTACATCTTCATCAAATATCTAAATGTGGAAACACAAAGTGATGAAGCACTCGCATGGCTCTGCAGAGTATTAGTGTATTGTAATTGGTGGTTTGATGCAACAAGTCATTAACTGGTTCACACAGTTCAGCCCAAACAAAAGTTTCTTTGTGGTCCTACCTCCGCCGAACACTTGGTCTGTCTTAATGATGAACAACAGTTTCTTATCAATTTTTGCACTCATTGCAAAGGATAACGACGAAGTTAGGATATGAAATTGTAAGAGTGATGGTTCCATCTTGTGAGACAGGTGAGAAATGTGAATTTGAGCCGGTGTGACACTTTGATAATAGGTGTCTGACGGCGTCTTAAAACGATCTCTTTGTTATGCAAGTCAGCTCAGTCGGCTACTTTATTTTCCCACCGCAAACAAACAGATTACAGACCATATGAATGTGATAAAAAAAAAAAACTGCAGCACAATGCGCCTCTGTGCTCAGCCACTGAATCACATCGAGACAGAGCAGCCAGGTGACTGTGGGGGAGGAGGGATCCAGAAAGCTGTGAAAATGGAAGTACTCTGGAGATGAAAGTAGTGATGAGTGGTGTGTGGGACACGCTTCGAGATATCTTTTTGGTGAAAGTCACCCATCCCTTGAAGTCTTATCCCATGGCTAAAGCTATGGTATTAGGTTTCATTTTATAGATTATTGTGAGATACAATGTCAGAAGAAGAACATTTTCTCTTCTGTGAAGCTGCAAGTGGAAAGCCTACCAGAAGGGATGAAATCGGTAAGTTATCCACAGCAGCAGGTATCTTAATTCACTATCATCCAAACTCGGCCTGGAGTAAATTGAAATGTCCATTTCTGGATTATGACTCCGGAGAGCATGACCAGCTGTTGCACTTTGTGAGAACCCTCTTTTTTAAACGAAAACCGGCTACAGCGAGAGAGAAGACGTGTGGCCAAGACACCGTAAAGGCTGTGATTCGGGTAACTTATTTGGAGAGGCTTCAAGTGAACTTCAAACATCTCTTTAATGATCTGTAATCCTTTGGCAAATCTTCAGTGGGCAGTCGGGCTTAGTTATTTTTACCAGGATGTGGAAATCCGTGATGAAATTAAGTCTGAAGCTGGAAAAAAAATAAATACATTGCAGCGTGAGCTTGTCGCTCTACATTTCATTCTGGCTGTTTTTTAAGCTAAAGCAAAGGCCGGCCGATGCCCTTAGTTGTACAAAAATATGATCATCCAGTGAGAGAAACACTTTCCCTTTTTGATATGACTGCGAGAGAAGCAGGGGGAAGTAGAAAGAGGAAGAGCCAGGTGAAAGGTTGTTTGCAAGCCAAAGCAGCTCTGTCAGGAAAAGAAAAAAAAGAGAGTCCACATTGGGTCTTAATGGAGCCATTGATCCTGCGCCAATGGAGGACACACCCAGTAGGGGACTGACTCACAGCGAGGAGACAGGTGTTCGCTCGATATCTGTCCCACTTCTCTGACCTTAAAGCTTTTAATCAGCTCTGCCAGGGAGCTTGTCAATCCTGTCAAACAATGAGCAGCCCACAGTATAGACACAGTCAGGGAGGGCAACACGAGGGTAAGAGCTCCAAATAATGCTCCTGCAGCCCCGAGGAAAAAGCCCGTACATGCAGCGTGCAGCTGTTTCACCCGGGCTCCCACTGGACGGGCCCCGGTGTCTCCGAGCCGGCTACAGCGGCAGTCCAAACCCTGTCAGCACATTTCAAAGGCTATTAATGTCAAAGCGTGGGCGTTCATGTGAGGGATTTCACCTGGGATGGAGTTTGTTTGCGACTACAAAAAGCTTTGGGTTGACTTCTATACCATCACTTAGAGAGAGGCATCATGGGACACGGTTCCCTCGAGTCGAGCACGCTAATCAGCCTCTCCAAAAAAACACCGCATTTCTCTATTGCTTGAGTGAGTGACAGGGATTTCAATAGGGCCTAATTGAGTTGTTGAATCTCCCTGCGACTGCCTGCTTCACTTTCCCTGCTTCTGATCAATAGCAATACACTATCAGGATTTGTCAGCTATACTTTTTTTCTTTGTTTCATCAAAGGCCTACGAGACAGAAGCCGTTGCTTTCTGACCGCCTCGCTCCGCCGCGCATCCTTCTGCGTTCCCCAGTCCGAATTGGCACGCTGTGAAGTTTAACTACAGAATATCTTTTAACACGCGGGGTAATTACGGTGCCGGTTTGATTGCAGTTAATAGCACGAGCTGTCAGTGGCGCAGTCACACAGCAGTCACACAGTTACAATTTGGCCACACTGGAATTGCATTGAACCGCACAATTACCTCCAGTCACTGGCAGCTCTCTTCGCCATTGTTCATTTTATCTGGATGCTACTTAGTATTAATGTTTCATCTTAAATGTTGAGATCGGTAGCAAGTGATTGTTGATCCCTCCGCTTGTAATCTGCAGTCATTTATATTCGACACCCTCTGCTAAACGTGCTGAATCCCTCTACTTGATTTTCAACACCAGCAGCTGAACTTAAAAAAAAAAAAAAAAAAGAAGCCCTGAGTTCATTTCCTGACTTTTTTATGGCCCGAGCCCACAGCCCACCCACCGCGCTGTTTTCAGATGAAGCTGAGAGGGTCGTTTTGTGATTTTTTGATTCCTACCATTGATTACTGCTTCCCTTCTTTCTCTTTCCAGTCACATTTTAGGAGCACCCACCCTGCTTTTTCTAGCCGTGTACATCTCGCACCGAATAGGTTTTGGTGTCCTGGGTCTCTGTGTCAATACACATTGTTAGACATCTAACAACCAGTGGAGACCGGAGTAACTCATACCACCCGACTCAGCTTTCAGCCCTTGCTGTGGCTTTGTGGTTCCTAACTTATGTCTCCATGTCAGTTGCTTTTCTTTTGAAAGGCCAGTTGCAAACTGTGCAGACATTTAAGTGCTGTTATTTCATGTGTTCTTTTAAAGCTCTCCATCAAAAATAATGTCACAATATGAAGAATGAAAGATGCCAGAAAAAAAAAAAAAATCCAGAAAATGGCCTCTCCTGAGTCTGAGTCTTTAAAAGTAGCTCTGTAGACCAAATATTGTGCTTTGTGTCCTCGCTGACATGCAGGCATACAACAGTCATTATAGAGAAATGGATGTGGTGTCAGAATGATGTATAAGCAGAGATGTGAGATATTTCATAATAGTGCAGAGCTTGATTCACTGAAAGACGCTTTATGGAAACACACTGAGCTGTGAGAAAGTACCGTACACAGCGAAGCTCTGCGGCTGATGGGAAAGACAATACTCGATCACAGCTGGAAAGCACATGCAGCAGAATATGAACATGGTCTTGAGATGTGGTTCGCATTCCAAGGGTTATATGTATGTGGAACATGGGGCCTTACTCGCCTTGGAAAGATAGGCTGTGGTCGTGGTTTAGGAAATGGTTCAGCCCTGGTCTTGGAGTTCTGCCGAGAACCGCGGGATTTCATAGAGGTTTATGATCAAAACACACATGAAAAAGGATAATTTGGACGAAGGCCAGAGTCCGACATTTCTGCTGAAATGCTGCGTGTTCCCATGTAGCATCTCGGCCACATGTTAGCATCAATCTTGTCTTTTTGTTTACATGTCATATTTACAGTTGGAGCTTTTTACAGTCCTTTGTGTGTCAGTCGTTCAAGGAGCCATTTCTGAGTCAAGGTTACAGAGAATCCAGGCCAAAATTACCCCGAACGAAAAAGACAAACACCTTCTGGTGAGTGCGCAGCAAATGTCTCACTTAAACCGCAGCGAGCGACGCCTGTTAAATATGTACATGCATTAGCAATGTGAAAAATGATTTTAATAACAAGATAAGATAACATGTTGAGGGATAAAATGAGTGTAGCATATCTAACTTTATCAGCTTAAGTAAATGTGCACATCATTCCTCCAGTGGTGAAAACAGGATACTAATCCATGCCGAAATGATGTGACTGTGGGGCAAAATTCATAATCGTGTTTATTTCTACTTAATTCCTTTCACATGTGCGCAGAGACGACTGGTTCGTTACAGTATTAGGTCAGTGCTACTGGTGAGTTGATTTTATTGCTTTCGGTTTGCGTGCTATGTTGTTGCTGGAGACCATCAGATGTGATACGAGAGCTCATAATCAGCTAAAGATTTGCTATTGTGACAACACTTGTTTTGAGCAAATGCGCGGCATTTGTCAGAGTCCCATGATGATCATGACTCAGACACATACTAAGTGTGCTTGTTAATTGATAGCAGACTGGGGCTTCAGCCCACTGCCCACTCCAGCTGGAGTGTGAATTCCCTCTCCTATATGTTAATGGATCTGCTGTATAAATGGCCTGCGCCAGCCATGCTGGAGAAAAATAGCTCGGTGCGACACACCAACAGGCAGAGCTGTGTGCACGCTGCCCCTGCTGTCCTGTTTATGTCCCAACCACAATTAGAGATGCACTTTGATGACAGCCAGTTCTTCTATTTTTTTCCACACATCTTTAAAAATGCATGATATCCACAACATTAATTTCTTTCAAGAAATCTTAGGAGGCCGGTCCGATATAATGCAGAGTGGAAACATCTGAAAAAATCAAAGTGACTCTAATCAAATATTGATCGTACGTTCTCTTTTCTTGGTTTAATAAGCCACTGGTCATGCAACGGTGCTTCTCGCTATGCTTATACTGGATCCATTTACCTCCCGAAGGCTTCCTCCCTCCCGCAAGCATGTAAGATATCAACTGGCCTTTGTCAAAAAAAAAAGGCAGAAAAGTAAAGGTCGACACAGGTCAGATGCCAAAAACAATATTCTATGCTCTGGCTGAGTATTTCTAAAGGTCACCTTGCATGTGGTGTGTGGATTTACACCCGTCTGATGTGTTTTCACTGAGCGTGCAGAAGGTCTCCACATCACACGTCCACGTCCGTCCTTATGTGCAGCCAGTGATTGATCGTCCGCTTTCAGCTCGGTAGTTGTTTGATTTTTGAAACCTAAATGTTTTAGAACGTATCCGCCACAAGTGTTTGGCATTATCACATGGAAGTATGCAGTGTTTGTACTCTATGCAAGACTTATCTTTACTTGTGGACAATGGAACAGATGGTGTGAGAGAAGGATTTGTCATGCATGGTCGTCCAGGGCCAGACTCTTTCTCAGCATTTTTTGGCAGGACTTTATATGCATTTCATGCTGTATTTGCTGAGTGCCTAGCAGAGGTATAGGGTAGTGCTGTGCTGCTGGCTCACTCTGAGTCACCCCCGTCCTATACATCCCACTCCAGAACCATTCTTATAGATAATCCCGCGTGCTGCATTGTCTGACACATAGTCACTGACGATGTTTGTGGCTCGTAGTTTGAAGAACAGAGCATTAATGACTGATGTAAACAAAGTGAGCGGGCGTCACAACCAGCTGTGATTAGGGCTGCAACAAATTATTAGTTGACTGTTAGTATGACTGTTTTTAATCTATAAAATGTCATTGTGATTTTTTTTGCTTCCTAAGTATCTTAAATGATTAACTGAAAATTGTTCTGTTGATTGACAGTTGAAGTCGCCAACAAGAACGACAAGACCAAGGTTTAAATGTGTGTCTTCATATAGATGCATTGAAACATGTCAGGTGAGCTTAAACTAATGTAGAAGAACAGTGTGAACCTCTTTGATTTTGCCCACTGGGCTCTCATCCTGACCTGAAGGCGTGAGGACGAGCGCGAGTCGTGTTATTGTCGACTGTGTCAAAGAAGTGTGGACACAGCGTCCGTGCCACCGTGCGCTAATGCTGAGATTTCCACGGGAGGTGCGTTGCCCACAGCATCATCTCTCCTCCGCTTTAATATCCTGAGTGCTGTAATCTGCTCACCACGTCTGACCCGCTACGTGTCACTCTCACCGCTCACCCTCCCCCGTAACTCCCCAAAATCCTCTACATCACATTTACATAACCCCACCCCACCCCTCAACTCCCCCGCGCTCCCAGCCCGTACCTGCGGCCGCCGGGGCTCCGCCTGTCTAGGACCATCATGCATCGCTTCGCAGCTCGCCTTTGGCCCCCTTTTTATTTATTGATCAGCCCGTTCCTATTAGGATGTCCGACAGCTGCTCTGGCTTGAAAGCCCAGGGAACCTTCTGCATTATTGAAAAATAACCAGCGCACATCATTGTGTGAGCTGAGCCCATTTCTTGGGATGCGATGCTTTGTTGACTAATTGTCTGCTCTGTGCATGTGCTCCACAGCATCTTGGCTTGATATCTGTCTGATAAAGCATATTATTATCCAGCTGCTTTTGCTCCCACACAACATTTCATGTCTGATACCACAATTTGCAATACCTGGATGTGGCTCCTGTTTTTTCCCACAGTTTCAGTCAAACAAGCACAACTGTAACGGTCGCAGTCATTCATTGACCAGACGGGGGGAGGGGGGGGGCTTCCCTCTCATTCACTTCTAACCCGCCTTTTGTTTACTGACAGTTGCTTCCTATCTGGTATCAGAGAGTGATGTCATCTCGCCATTTGGTCAGTAACGTCAGTGCTGTTTATTTTGTGTCGTAGAACCGAAACTGCGTTGGCCTTGTTTAGTTAAGCTGCAGGAGGAGGGAGGAGGGTCAGAGCTCTCTGATGCTGTGTTTACACTCAATACATGCTATACACTCAGGCTCTCTCTCTCTCTCTCTCTCGCTCTCTCTCTCTCTCTCTCTAGGGCAAAAGCCTTATTTTTGGCCCAGCTTTATTTGCCATTGCCGAGGTCAAAGACAACTAAAATCCCAGATTACTTCGAGCATATTTCCTATTAGACCCGAATGAAAAAAGCATTAATTACAGCAAATCTACAGCCACAGTTACCCGCTATATGTTTTCTCTTCTATCCACAGATGATAGTAAGAAAATACGCTCCACTGTGTCATCTATGTTTGCTCCTTTCAAACCGCACGATAACAACATGGATCTGCTGCGTTTTCCAGCGTTTCATTCAAGGATGAGTCATTATCCCGCTGAAATAAGATGAGAAGCTCAGTTTCAGGCGAACTGATGCATCCCCTTGACATTTGAAACGCCTTAAAGCTGCTCGAGGGGCATGTGTGTGTGTGGGTTTGTGCTCTGAAGCTCGTGTTGACTCACAGACGATGGATGCGGCTGCATTAGGTGAGAATCAGCGCGCACGCTCGACTGGCCGATGCTACGCGCCGCCAACCTGAAAGTTGTAATTTTATAGCCCCCGTGGAAAACACAGGACTACTGTGCCGAGGCGCCCGGTCATTACGCCTCTCTCTCCCCCAAACAAACGGCCAGTGGGAATAGTTCAAATGAAATGCGCAGCTCATTTCATGGAGAAATCCCAGATTGGGAAGTCGCCTAACATAATAAATATTCCCGATAATCATTAACATTTACAGCGCAGCAGATGTTACATTGTCCTCAATGAACAAGTGTGTTGTACACAAGACTATTTCAAATTTGAACCAGATAGTGGAAAATTAGGAACAGGTCTACTAACCATCTGTTCCAGCGAGGTTTCGCTTGCCTCCGCAGTTGAATGTTTGCTTGGGGAGACAAAGGGTAAAGAGAGCTGCTTTGGCAGGTACACCATTGTTTACCCAAGAGACCCGGCTGAAGCACCATCAAATAGTGTCTGAGTGCAGTTTAAAGCAAATTCTCTGACACATACTGCTCCATCTCAAAAAGCTGAACGGTCGTGGTCAACAAAAAGCAGCATTAAACATAGGCTATGGCTCCTCCTGCTAAATGAATTGCCCTATCTGGATGCATTAAAGCCTCCAGCTCAGTCGTAGTCGTGCCTAAGAGCAACACCGTCATTTATTTTATAAAGCATTTTGAAAAGCACTTCTGTCTGTTTATAACATAAGCAAAATGCCACTGGTTGAGCTCCAAAACACCGACTGACAAAAAAAAAAAAAGAAATGTTCCATCAGGGGAATAAACAAGCCACTAATGGGTGTGTTGTGTGTGTGTGTGTGTGAGACAGAAGATTTGGACTCCCCCTAAACACCCCATGTGTGGTCATGAATAGGGGAGCACACAGGCCTGTGCCATTGCCGTGGGAACTGGGACAACATTAAACAGTCATTATCCCGAGTGGCTCAAGCCGTGTTTTATCTATCAGCATCCCACTTAAGCAACAATGAAGCAACCGAAAGCATCTCAGGCAAGAGGAGATGATGTGTCTTCATGTGATGAGCTTTAAAGCTGCGTTTGGCAACATGTTTGTGCCGAAATACGATTTCATGTGCCTGAGTCACAAAGGGATCCCGACAAACCGAGATGCCATTTGACCTATTTGACTAAATGAAATGTTGGTGGCGAAGTGGGAAATCTTCCCGGTTTACAGGAAGTGATAAGTGAGCGCTCAGTCCAGTGAAAATGGAAACTGTCTCTCCACCCAGAAAAGCCACAGAGACATTTAGGTCCAAGAACAGCGCCGCTAAATGACATCATCACATTACATATTTTCTGGGTTTTGAAGTTTTCAAACTTCAAACGGCGACGTCTCGCTGCCGTTTGGGACTGACAATGTGCCAAGCTGCCTGGTGCCGCTTTAAATAGAAGACATTAATGAGGGCCTCATCTAAAATATGCATTGAGTTCCCATTTAATCTTTGCCTTCTTCACATCGCAGCAGCAAGAGGTGAATTATTCTGAACTTTATTTGACTCAGCTGCAAATGGATTTCTCTTGGATGAACATGACCCAAGTAATGGTAAATGAGCCAATAATTGTCTTTTGAAATATTGTTGGTTGTTGGCGAGTTCAGCTAAGAAAAAAAAAACAAAAAAACAATAGTGTTACATATCCATTGCGGGATGAGGTGCCAAAGAGCAGTTGTTTTATGGAGAAGAAGCTTCGGAGGCTTTAGGGGACGGTGCCCTGGTTTTCGGTTCCGGGTTTTATGGTGTTGTTATTGTTTTATGTGTAGATCAAGGTCTGGTTTTACATTGAACAGAAGAATATCTGGGAACAAACAGATGGATGAGTGTAACTTTAATGATCGCTTTTCTCCCGAGCAGAGACGAAAACCAAATATTAAAAGTCAATGTCATGTCGCTCATTCATTTTTGATTTGTTACAGAAAGGAATCAAGCTTGTTTTTCATATTTGCGTTTGTAATAAAAACCTCTGAAACTGATTTAAACGCATTTAGGATCTGAAGTCGTCTCAGTGAGGATCGTCCCGCAGCTCCGTCTCTTCCTGCTCATTGTCCACGCAGCGAGGCCATTTGACTGAAGGCTGTTGTTTGGTGCAGCTTGTCTCACACATTGTCCAAAGCGCCATATGCAAACAACACTAAGCACATGCTTTTCCTTGCTGCCTGACAGGCCGGATCTTATTACAGTTGAATGTTCTGTGCAGAGCTCTGTGCCGAGGCCTTGTGCGTCTCTTGCTATCAGTGTGGGGCCAGACGGTGCAGCAGCTGTTTTAATAGTGCCCCTTATGTCCCCCTTGATCCAAGTCAGTTCACCTGGTGTGAATCAAGCCACTCTTTCTTTTTTTTTTATATTCTGCCAGCTTGGGCATACTTTCTGCTTTGTTTGTTTGTCCTATTGCTTTTCCTTCCAGGAACAGGGCTCCTCTCTTTACTGGCAACTCTCGAGGCAGCGTCTCGCCTCAGGTGTATTAGAGCATGACTGTCCCCCCCAGTCGCCCTCTTGTCAGTGTGAGAACAAAGCAGCAGCAGCGCAGGCGACGACGCCGGCCAGCCTCAAACCCGCAGCACACCTACAAATCTCCCTAAAGCTCCGCCTTCCTCTTTGTCTCCCTCTCTCCCTCTCGGCACTTCTCCACTACTTTGCCTATCTGTTTTTTCTTCCCCTCGTTTCCCTGCTCGGTTTCTGCACCGCTGGCTCTCATAACCCTACAGAATCTACCTCCTTAGTGCCTCTTGCATGTATGTGGCTGTGCTCTTCCATGGCTTTGCCGCTCTGTGGTGTAGTCTGTAATTACAGCTCCACTGTGCTCAGCCAAGGACTCCTCCAGTCCTTGAGTGAAAGGGGTCCCTGTGGGCGCCCCCGGTCCTTCACGGAGGGGATTGGGGCTCTGTGGCTGTGTAATTATGCCTATTCCACTGGTTTCCATTTTCGTGAGCTGCTGTTTATTCGGTTCACTTTGAATGGGGAGCATCAGACTCAGAGGAGGGAGGGCAGAGTGAGCGAGGGAGGGGCTGCAACTTTTCATACAGCCAGACCCTGCCACTATTGTTTTAGCATTCATGTGGGTGAGGTCTGGCCAGGTACATATTTATGAGTTTTTACAGCCCCCCCCTCTGCACACACACACACACACACACACACACACACACACACACACACACACACACACACACAGCCCCCCCCATCGCTCCGACTTAAGATTAAACGTTAACTAGTGTTGTCACACAGTAAATTGTGTTTGCTATTTCAAAAAATATCATACCATAGCTGCCACAACTGGTAATCTAAGCTGTGATAAAATGGAGTTAAGCAGTGCCCTGAGGTGCACAAGGACACAGGTGTTTCTCAAGGTACAGATGACAAGGTTGCCAGTCCTCCCTGTCAAACTGTATTAGTAAATCAATCTGTCATCGTCAAATCCCCCAAGTTTAAATCTCTATAGAGACAGTCTTGCTGATGTGGCCAGGAGGAAATGAAAGATGATGTGCACTCAGTAACTTCAAAAGGTTGTCACTTTGTTTTTTTATATGATTTGATGTCGGCAGCCAAGGCTTTACTTGAGTGAAAGAATATAACAATGCATAGAAATTGCCTTTCTCTGGTAATGCGCTGCTTTCCAGCCGTTCAACCTGAGCGTGTGCTGCCGCCATGAAAGATGGAGAGAAGTACATTGTTCATCATAATTTTCTTCCAGCCAAAGTCTGCACCAACTATTTCCTCTCTTCATGCTTGCATTGCGTCCTGGTGTCCTTCAGCCGACTACCTACAGTTTTTATAAGAAAAACAGACGCTGCTCAGACAGTTTGACAGGCTGCACACACAGACCCCTCCTCCTCCTCTGCTGCAGGTTCCTGTGTAGCTGCAGATAGACTCCATCAGATATTGTATTCAGTGGGTGTAGACATGAATGGATCACTCTCAAGTATTTTTATACATTTTAAAGCCCCCTGTGGAAACTTTATCTCTGAACACGACGATTATCCATCAGCGTTAAAGAGCCGCTGCGTTTGTGGCGTATATGTGTTTCCCTCAGTCCTCCACTCGAGGCCACGACGTATTTTCTCTCGGTTTATGACTTGATTCACTGGTGGCTTTATGAGTCCGGTGTGATTAACAGAGGAATTTCAGTCTTTCTTCCTGTGGGTCCTCGCCTAGCCATAGAACATAATTAGAGCTGTGGCTGCTCGTAAATACAGGCCCAGCCAGGGGGTGTCGGACCAGGAAATGGGGCATCATCAGAGTTCACCTGGAAGGAAACATAAATCAGAGCCGACGTAACAAAGAAGTGTTGAAGACAACAGGATGCAGGAGTCAACATATCTGTTGTGTCATTTCAGACGCCAGATCGAAATGAAAATGAAAGTTTAGTTGTTTTTCTGCACTTGAGCAACAAAGAACGACGAGAGCAGGAATTGTTGAGCTGCAACAATTATTTTTAACACTTGTTGACTATTTTTCGATTAGTCAATCAAATAATTAGCCCAGAAAATGAAAAGATGTTTTGTTCACAATGATATAAAACAGCAGCAAATCCTCACTTTGTGGAAGCAGGAACTGGCGAATGTTTGGCCTGTTGCTTCATAAATGAGTTAATTGATTAATTGATCATCATTGTCAGCTGATTCTCTGTCAGTCAGTTAATTGTTCCAGCAGCAGATAAAAGGTTTGAAGGGGCAGTTAATGCCAGGATGTGGACGCCACCACAGGCGAGTTTACAGAAGGTCTGTCCTCACTAATTGACCTTCTTTTTTTTTTTTTAGCTCCTAAACAACTCTCAGGCTCAGATAGTAGGAGAGAAGGGCATAATTGCTGCTTTTTTTTACATAGCTAATGTGTGTGTTCTCATTGTTTTGAGTGCTTACACTGGACTCCACATTGTTTCTTTTAATAGGAGCTCCAGGCAGTCATTGAAGTATTTGTGAGTAAAAAGTAATTAAAATTACAATGGGCCAGCCAGCGTGTTGCCGGGTTGGTGGAGGGGAGAACAGCAGACGATGACTTGGCTCCAACTCGCTGCCCTTGTACTCATTCATTAGTGATGCATTGGTTCTCGCCCGGTCCTTCCATCTCATCAGAAACGGTACCCTCGTGGACAAAGACAGGGTTGTATAGATGTCCCCATTATGTTAATAACTCCCCCAGCTTTTACACACAACCACCACCATGTACCAACTCTTCACTCTGATGTATAGGGAGCAGACTCTGTAGCATAGGTGGAGTGTGCGTCTGTGCGTGCATGAACTACCTACGAGGCTAAATTGACTCCTTGACTTTCAGCGCATGTACTCTCTATCGACTGAGCCGCTTTGCTTGGCCTCGGACACTTGTTAATCGTAATTAAATGGTTTTTTTTTTTTTCCTCTCTGTCTGCAACTGCTAGGTGGCGACGGACAAATGGTACAGATGGACTCCAGTAAGTCCGGCTTCGTGGGTTCGCAAGTGGAACTGCGCTGCATTTTCATCAACAGTAACCCGCCGGTCAAGATCTCTCAGGTCACCTGGCAGAAGCTCCTCAACGGCACCAAACAGAACGTGGCCATAGCCAACCCGGCCCTCGGCGTGTCCGTGCTGCCGCCCTTCAAGGAGCGGGTCAGCTTCAAGCAGGCGGCGGTTCGCCATCGCACGCCCTCGCTGGAGGACACCACCATCGTGTTCTCCAGCCTGCAGCTGTCTGACGAAGCTGCCTACATCTGCGAGTACACCACGTTTCCTGCAGGCAACCGGGAGAACATGGTCAACCTCACCGTGTTTGGTAAGAACTACAGAAATGTTTGGGAGATTAATCCCATTGGAATCCACAGCATCTGTAACGTGGAAGCTGAAACAAAGGCCCCCTGCACAGAGTTAAATCTTAATGATCTAATCTTGGTTCTTTTTGGTTGCCTGGAATTTGTTTTCTTCTTTATCTTCTCGGTCAGATTTATCTCCTTGGAAGTAATATCTGCACATACAGCTCAGTTTTCTGAGTGTATTTGTTTGACTCGAACATTCGTGCCTTGTCAAATCAGGAAGTTATAAAACTTAAAGGATTACATTTATATCCCCAAACTGGTGTTTAATGTTTTTTTGTTTTTCACTGGCAACTATTGAGGAGCTAAAGAAACAGCCCAACACTGTGTTTTCAGGTCTGTGATGATGCAGTTTTTCCATAATCAGATTGGATTTAGCTTTACATTTTATTTAGCTTAAAAGCTAAGATAATCTTCTCCTTAATCATTCAGTTTGTTTGAAAAATCACTTAATGTGGACATGCGTGGTTTTCCCTGGACAGTGACAGAAAGACATTCAGTGTCACAGCCCTTATCTTTGGGATCCAGGTTTCCAGACATCCTGGTCACTAACTGGTAATTATACATGTGGAAGCCTGTCCACATGTTGTAGGACAAAGGTTGTGTCATCATACGTGTCGAGCCAAGAAACAAGTGAAAAACAGATTCAGCTTCAACATCCTAACATCAGTTAAGGAGTTCTCCCCTCCGACATGTTGTTACTGGCCTGATGAGTCGTCAGATTTGGTTCCGTTTGAGGAAGAGAAAAAGAGCATTTTTGTGAATCAGATAAAACAGGGTCAAACTGACATCTTCCTTTTTAGTGAAAGGCTGGAAGAAAACACTTTTACAGCCCTGCTCTTCTACGTTACATTGCCACAGGCTTTGTTGTAAAGTAGGTTGAGTAGGTTGGAGCTCCTCAAACCAGATGCTCTTTCTCTGTTTGCTGAAGCTGCTGCTGTAACCGTGTTGTTCACAGTTAAAACCCACAGTCTGTGACCAGTGAACGGCACCAACCATCACATCATGGCTTCAAGGCTCTCGCTCCACGGAGGACGTTTTCGCTGAGCGCGTAGTGAAAATCATTTTTGACCGATTCATGATGTGATGATTGGGATGACGTGTCGTTTAACGCCAATGCCCGATTGGCCCATATGGCTTTTATAAAAGCAAAGTGCTGCAGAGAGCAGTCAATAAAAATGGCAGGTGAGATGGAAATCAATAAGGCCACTTTAGAGCATGTAATTTGGCTTGGATAATCTCATCTTGTGGGAAAAAGAAGAGTGCCTGAGACATGGTTTATTTTGGAAAGAGGCAGCTTTGAAAAGGTTGTGCGTTGACTCTGATTAAAGATCTAATTAGAAATTAAGTGTTGGTGTGTTTTCCATTAAGTCCCAGTAAAAGAAAAAGCACTTGGCTTAAGTAGTCCCTGTTGCCAGAGCTTCCTGTCAGCTCTGAGTCCCTATTTTGTGTCGCTGAGCCTCCAAGGTCTTTTTAGGCTTCTGCGGCTCAGTGAGCGTCAGGAACCTGTGTGCAGATAACCGACCGGCAGCGTTCAAAGAGGCCTCTTCATGGCCTATCTCTCTCAGTTGTGCATTCGCTCGAGCTCAAGCCTGCCTTTTGATGTACTACGAGTAGATTGCTAATTGGCAACTCACAAAGGATTCAAATTGGATGACTGTGCATTTGGGTAGGCAAGTGGGTTCTACATCTGTGAGAGCTTTGACAACTGCTTTGAGGAGGGAAAGAAGCAAAACTTCGCCTGATTCGAGTTACAGCTCTGTTTTCATCTCTCATCCCCTTAGTTTAATTTACTTCAAAGCTGATTGTAGGTGAAGTAGATAAAATTAGATACTAAACTGAGATGGAATCTTAAAGGAAAAAAAGACAAGATCTCTGTTTAATGAGCTTTAATTACTTACATCTCAGTAATTTGATTGCTTTGTCCTTTCTGCTCTGCAGCTCGGCCCATGACACGTATGACCTTGACGACGCCCACGATCGTGGCCCGGGCCCAGAAACGCAAGATGACCGTCGCCACTTGTGTATCAGCCAATGGGAAACCCCCGAGTGTGATCAAATGGGACACCAGGTTGAAGGGCGAAGCCACCTTCCAGGAGACCCGCAACCAGAACGGGACGGTGACGGTACGGAGCAACTACGTGGTCGTACCGAGCCGCGAGACCCACAAACAGAAGCTCACGTGCATCGTGACGTACCGCAGTGAAAAGATCACAGACAGCGTGGTGCTCAACGTGCAGTGTAAGAATCTGCTCTCTCATATTAAAGCTTTTTTTTATTATTATTCTTACCATTTGTTTTAAATGAGCAGGCTGGTTTGAACTTATTGGGATTTCATGTTCTCATGCACCAAGAAGTTGTTGATTCTTGCTGCAAGGGTAAACCAGTCTCCATAGTTTACAGTAAACAAGTTCCTGTTGCAAACACAAGCTCAGGAACTTTTCCACTTGTACAAAGTCAAGAGGGAAAAAAAGGAAATGAGCTGTTGAATGTGACTCCCACCAAGAAAAATCTCCATCTCTGTCGTGTGAAAAAGTAATTTTCACACGACATTTTTTTTCCTGATTTAATTCGAAACAAACATCACTAAATTCAAATCTTCAAAGATTTATTAAGGAAAAAAAAAACACAGTACTAAAACTTTTTGTGCAGAAAGTTTGTAAGAGTTCACTGCTTATTTGTTGTATTTCATTCACCAATATTACAGCTGTGTGTTAGATTATACCATTATATTTATTATTCCATTGAAACTACAGCAATGTAAAAAGAAAAGTATAACTAAAACTGTTGGAAGTGTGGAGACATTGTTAATAGGTTTCTAGCATTGGTTAACGTCACCAGAGGAACAGCTTGTTGCAGAGGGATGAACTGACTGCACCGTTCCTTCCTTGCAGATGAACCCGAGGTGAAGATCGAGGGCTTTGATGGAAACTGGTTCCTGAACCGTCAGAACGTCCAGCTGACCTGCAGGGCTGATGCTAACCCCCCTGTCACCATCTACCAGTGGAAACTGTGAGTCTCACTAAACCCGTACAAAACCCCTTAAGGCTCAGAAGACGAGACAGCACGGCTACGTGTTGTTTCTCTCACGTTAGGTTTCTGACTGGGAAAAGAAAAAGTGTGGTTTTGTGGAGGAAGGCAATTTTATAGAATGGCCTCGTCAAATGGAGTCCGCTCTTCTCCGACGTTTGTTTCAAGGCGTATATATAAATATAAATACAAGAAAGCAATCTTCAGAGATAAAAACACACCAACTTCCTTCATCCTCTCCAGAAATGTGTCTCCGTTTGTTTGTTTATAAAACATGTAATGAAGATAAGGCTTGGACCCGAGGCTGAGCACAATGGGCCCATTACAGCAGCAGCAGACACCCTATCTGCCTGATGGTCACTGATACCGGGAGACAAATGCAAACAGAGCTTTTCTTTGGGGGTTTTGCTTTGAAGTCTGAGGACGGGCGTGCAGGTAAAGGGGTAAGAAAGCGTCGTCGTTAGTGCTGTTGTGTTCTCTGGAGGGCACGCGAGGCGGCGGCTTGTCGCTGACACACGGAGGAGAGAGCTGAAACTGAAAGCTGGAGTGGGAGCCGCGGATTAGGCCGGCATACCGCAGGGCTGACATCAGTGTTTCTGCCTCCGAGACTATCACTGCAAATGCATGAGCAAGAGGAGGTACAAACATGTTTTCAAGGCCTCTGGGAATCGCAGAATAACCCCGGGTTTGATCCGCTTCCAGTAACGACATGAGAGTCGGTCGCGCAGAAATGATGTCGTTTAAGTAGAAGCACGGAGACATGGAAGGAAAACAAGTCGAATGCAGAATTGTTTGCTCTGATTGAACTATTTGCTTGCGTTTTGATGTCAGATGCAAAAATTTCAAATTCAAAAAAAAATAAAAAAATAAAAAAGCGAGTTTAGCTCTTTGAATATAAAGCAACTTGTCTGAGCGTATCGCGGTTTTAAATGAAAGTATTATACGGTAAAATTGAGAGATAAATGTAGCAATTTGTTCTGTAATTGCTCAGTGAAGGCTGAGTTGAGAAATATGTCACTGGACTTGAGTGGATGTGGATTAATAGACCATTGTGCCCTCATTGTATCTACTCTACAGGCCACTGTTGGATTTTAATGAGGCATGTGGATTTCTTTCTCTTTTTTATGCATAGATTTAGCTCTCAGGGCGGAAACACTGATACACACAGAGCAGCAAAAGAAGACGAAGAGATAGAGAAGATCTGACCTGTTTGGTTTTTTTTTTTTAAGAAGCAAAGGGAGATTTAGGGAGATAGGGGAAGATAGGGAGAGAGGAGGAGGAGGGTGAGGAGATGTGATCTAGAAAGACGAGGGCACTGTGCTGACAGATAGGAGGGGACGGCCATTGCTGCACTGAAAATGAGATGCCAAATCTGTTGTGAAGGTTCCCCTGGGCTCCGCTGTGGAGGTCAGCACAAGGCTGTGACGGAAGGATCCGGAACAGGCCGGCAGGATTGCGTCACACTTTACCACAAACACACACACAATCCGATAAATATTAATGTCTTTCGTACAGATCTGCATTATTTCCAGAGACAGTCAGTTGTATATAGTATTTATGTTATGCACTCAGATCCTTTTTTGCAATTCACACAGCTTATCGCGGCAACTATAATTAAAAACAAACATCTTTATTTGCATCATCTGCATCCACTTTTCACACTTGTTCTGTATGTCTGTGCGTTGTGTGGAGTGAGCAGAAAACCTTGGCATATATACAATCCTTGAAGAAAGCATCCGAACATCTTTGATTTTTTTTTTTTTTTCTCTTAGAGCACAATGCCACAGCTATTTGTCAAAATGGGTTAATGGGAGCTGCGCTGAAATAGACTGGGATAAAGGGAAAAAAAGGGCACGCCCTGTTTGAACTTTATTGTTTGAAACGTTTGTTTGTCGGGCATTCTCACGTCTCCCTACTCATTTGTTGGGTCTGTTTTAAGTGCGTACTGTAGTTTCCAGTGGGGGAGGGAGGGAGTGTTATTTATTATCATAAATAACTCAATTACTTTTGTGCTAAGATTTCAGACTTAATTTTTTTTCTTTCCCCCGAAAAGCAATTTTCCAGCACACACATCATCCCTCCGCCGAGCATTTTCAGTTACTCACAGATATGAAAACCTATAAATAAAAAAGCAGTTTTATTATTACTGTATTTTGCAGTGTGATTACCTCAGACTCTTTTCTAATTAGCGAGCTCACTTATCTCTATTGTGAAAAATCCTATTCATGTTGATTAAAGGCCACCATAAGTGAACTGTTGCTGTGGATGAAACTCACAGATGTTTTAATGCCCTTTTAAATGATATTTAAGTTACATTTATTCCAAAGCACCATTACTGCAGGATGAAGTGTAGCCGGTTCTGCCTCTACAGAGACTATTAAGGCCAATGCCTTTTATATTTGACACAAGCAATTACTAAATATTGTTAACGCTGTCTGCGGCTCCTCAAAGAAAATGAAATCCACATTAAACATTAAACATAATGCAAGAAGCCGACAAAACAGATGGATGTTTGATTAAAGATGTCGTCCTTTAATGCTTCTTATGTAGCTGGTTTGAAGGCTTAATTTCTTCTTTTAATGAATGTTATAATCTCTTCTAATCAGGTGCCTTAAAACGTACAGTTTGTTTTCCTGCATCCAAGTTTAAAGCCGCCTCCACATGCAGATTACAGCGAAATACAGGGCGACGCACTGATGTATAGAGTCTGTGAGTTCCCTCTCTGAACGCTGCACACACCCACATCTGTACACACACATCACATACATGCATGCACACGAGCGGGCCAGCCAGTCACCAAAGAATCTGCATCACTCTCAAGCTGTTTGTTAGCCTTTCATTTCGCTGCCCCTCAGGCTCCACGCACACACATTCAGATGTCTCATACAAATGCAGACATGGCGGCAGGATCTGTGGTGAATCGCAGTTTGCCAGCCTTTCATTTCTGCAGCAAATCAATTGGGCTTTGCAGAACTCAGCATTTGATAGAGGCTCACAAGGTAACTGATTATTGAATCGTGACATACTGTATTGAGGGTTGTTTGCAGCTCCATTGCAAACGCGTCGCCATGGTGGTATATGAAAAACAACTCGACCGTGGCTCTTTCTATTACTTTTGTTCTGAACGATGGGCACTTTATTGCTACGAAAAAAAACACCCTGAGCATTTCATACTGACTTATCCTCAAAATCTGCCCTGTAAAATGCATTTAAGCACATATGGATCAGCTGCTTGTACATTTTATGATAGATTAATTAAGGAACAGCTCGTCGCTGTGTCCTTCCTCCCCGTCACTGAAGAGCCTTGTTGAAAGGCAGTTTAGTGCAGCTCAAGTGCTTGATGTGAGGCCATTCTTAGCGTGAGACCTAATTTTGTTCCCTCTCTGTAATGTGATTTTGTTTCTCTCGCCCTGTAATAAATGGAGCATTACATTGTTTTTAATGTCTTTGCACAAAAGCAGATATCAAAGTGTCTCTCAGACAGACAGGAAGCCCAGGACTGAGTGAGTGAGTGAGGGAGGGAGGGAGGGAGGGATGGGAGAGACGTCTTGTAGGATCCTTTTTGTTTAAAGAAACCAAAACCCGCCACCATCACCCAGCAGGCCACCGCAGTCACACCGGAGAGCTGTTTAGTATTATCACAGTGGTGTTTGTAGCTACATCCCTTCAGAGCCGCTGATGAAGCCGATCGGTGGGAAGGCGACAGGAAGCGGCTAATTGTCATGAAATTTGATACCTTTTTCAGCCTCCGGCTCCATGAAAAGGGCCCAGATAGTAGAATGGACGTTTGGTGCGCTCGTGATCCGTGACCTCAAAGCGTGCTGACCTGATCAAAGGACGCGAGCAAGTCTGAACGCAGTGCAGATAGCGAACCATGAAGACAAACACCTCAGGCAGGAGGAGCGGGCTCCAGCTCTCATTGACAGCCCGGCGTTTGGTAGATTCTGCATTCATCGCTTGATCAGCTGCCTCCCCTGACAGCTCCCCTGAGTTTTGACTTCAGCCATGTGAGCTTTGCTGTAGTTGAGGAAAGAAGCCCCCCGCCCCCGCTCCGCCCCACCCACCCTCGTGCTACCACTGTCTGTTTTGTTTTCCTCATGCTGAAAAAGCCTGTGTCCTCAGGCGTCAACTATGTCTTACCTGTTTGGACCTGCTGGGATTCCCTGTCCTCATAATTTTGTTTGGACTTGATGGATGATGGTTGAAATATATCGCTGTCAAATATTCCTGGTATTTATCTCACCCCGACACACACATCCAGGTTTGTTTGGCACTAGAGACTGTATTTTTCATGCGCTTTGAATTGCTTTGCCGCTCTTGGGAGAGTTTTTTTTTTTTTTTCTACCATGGTCTGGTGTAATTCTGCTTTTTTATGGTCTCTGTATTATTGCTTCTCTCTCGCCACAGCTTGAACGGCTCCCTGCCCAGTAATGTGGAGATCAAGAACAACACCCTGTTCTTCAAGGGGCCCGTGACCTACGACCTGGCCGGCACGTACGTCTGCGACGCCACCAACGGCATCGGGACTCGCACTGGCATCGTGGACGTCAACATCACAGGTAGGTTGACGAAGGCGGTCGCTTCCGTTCATCTGGCATGGCTTGCGTCAATACAGTACCCCACTTAAATTTTTTAACCATCAGACCCCCATCCGCCCGAATAAACGCCAATCTCCATGCACACACACACCAGCTGATTGTAGCAGATTGCCTGTGTGTTTTCAACGCGGCGCCCACCTCCCCCGGCTGTGCGGCTCCCTGCTGCACTGTGTGGCAGGTTAGATGAAAAAAAAAAAAAAGAAAAAAAAAGCCTTGTGTTTGTGTATCAGAGCTCCACACACACAGTGTGAGAACGCAACAGCCGCCCCCTCCCACCCTGCCCTGTTAAGCATCCCATGTGTGGGAGAGATATAAAGCATGTCTATTATTGGCACCTAAAATAACATCAAGGAAAATGGGGGTTTGAGGTGAGGGTACTGTATTGATCATAGTTTGCTTGCATCACGCTCGCATTTCTCCGAACAGCCCCGTGTCTCTTCTGTAGCTGAGCTCTGCGTTCCTTCTTTTTGTCTCTTCTGTCTTCTGGGGAAAACAAAATGCTGAACAAAACTGATTCAGTTCCCTTGCCTTCCACATAATTGTTGGCACACACGCACTGTGGTTCCTCTGGGTTCTTATCCATAGGAGACCATAGTTCGCTCTCAAAGCGCTCGCTACAATATATACCAGATCTGACTATACGTACTAAATGTGGGAGCCGTCTTCTATTATTACCAGCTGTGCGTATGTGGTATTGGGAGACTGTGGCAGTTTTGCTCTGGTCGGACTGGAAACACTCTTTTCCCTTTAACTGTGTGCTGCTGGGTTTCTCGGAAGCGGGGGTGTTCTAACTTGCATTGCTTTGCATGTTGACTCATGTTGTGTCTCTGGGAACGGTGTGCTCGGTGTGAAGTGAACAGCTGTGCCGTACAGTATCGTTGCACACCTTTTTTTTTCTGTTTCCTCTCTTTCAGTATGTTGTTCTCTACTGGTAAGGATAAAGCTAGGACAAAAGGGGTTTTGTAGGATGTGATGTCATTACCTGCATTGTGAGAAGTCGCCCATCCAAAGTAGGAGGGTTAGTAGTGTGATAATAGAAATCTCAAAGGGGCATGAACAGCCTTTACTTATCAAACAGGAAAGTGAGGAAGTAATCTACTGTCAGGAAATCACTCCGCACCAGCTTGTATTGAGTAATTGTGTTCCTGAGAGATTGTACTGTTTGGCATAAAGTACTGTATCCCTTTGGAAAGGCAAAACAAAGGCACCAAAGTCATTTTCTATTTCTGCTTTTTCATTGATTGCTTAAATTAACAAACCACATTGCTGTTGTCCCTGTAGTGTTTCTGTTTATTCTCATCATTTGTCCGTATAATTTTATACAGTGAGTGAGGTGAATAAAGCGTGGGTACATAATGTGAGTACGCTCAGTTTCAATTTGTCTGCATAAAAAAAAAAAAAAAAAAAAAAAGTGAGCACATTGTGTGAAGATTGTTCTGCGGCAGGTTAACGGAAATGTAATGATCGATTTTGCGGATGTGGGACCTGCAGTTGTTGCATCCTGTAGCTCTGCACGTTTAGAATAATTGATTTGCTTAATCATTCCATATCATAACTGTGATTAGGCCTTAAAACCTGAAGGCTGATATTTGGAGATGTGCTCTGAATCATCATGCCGACACGCATCCTGAATATCGAACGTCACAAGGCGCTCGGCAGCCTGTTTGTATCCTCTGTAGTAATGAGCCGGCTGGATGCGAGCTGCAAGTGTTGTTCTATACTGCTGGATGGCAAAAGTCCTGGATTTCTGTTTAGGATACATTCCCAAAGGGTCCCGTACAAGCTTTAAAAGCATGTTGCCAGTTCCCATAGTAACAGTGACAAGTTAAAGGGAGAGGAGCCAGCCTCCCCCCTCCTGAAGAGCCTCAGAGCCTCGGCTCCAACATGGCGCCCAGTCAAACTGCAGGAGCTCGCAAACAGCCGGAGTCGACTGTCAAACATTAGTATGATTTGGTGCTTTGGGTTGCGAGAGGAGCAGCGGCGTGTACAAACAGGGATCTGTCCTGCCCTTGTGTCTCGCGCAGGTACAACATGGATGCATTACGGTGGGATCATACAATGCTGTTTGCTGATGTTGTGAAATTTGAACTATTCCAGATCTTGATGTGGCCTTGTCAGCGCGACCTCCCGCACAACACCATTAAGCTACGCGTGAAAGCAATCTTTCCGTTTAGAAGACATTTCTGCGAACGTGCATCCGCTCGTAGTCGAGTTTGTTCCAGTTCTGATGACATGAATAAAACTCTGTTAGAGGTGAACTTGAGGGTGGGCTCGGCGTTCTCCCTCTCGTTCTTTGAAGTGCTGCGTGCAGCCTTGACATTGGCTGCGCATAATGACCCGGCGGTGGAGGTAAAGAAGTATGCTGATGCTTCATTAACTTCAAAGAGCATCTTTGTGCCTCCCAACAGCCTCGAACAGGCCTGGCTGAGACACGGCAGGTGAGAGAGCCCGCTGCTGGCTGCTGTTCAAGGCTGCAGCGCCGGGCCTCGTAATGCTAGCTAAGTGTTCTGTGCATGAAGGGAAGGTGACCAGGCCGATCGCTGCAGCGCACATGCGATCACTTCTGGACTAGTGCATGATGGGTGTTTTCAATGATTTTGGGTTTAGAGGCAGAGTTCTGTGTTTCCAAACTCGATAACTCAGCATCATCGCTGGCCTTTTTTAGCCTGCAGTAAACTGTATCACAGCCATGAGAAATGTGACACTTAAACAATCTATCAAACACTTTACGCCACCATTGCACATAGGTCTGTCACTATCAAGACCTAGATCCATCCAGACGCACTACTACTAGCTGCATTATGCATGGATTTGGCGATGGCGCTTTTTGTTTTCATTTTGAAGTGGATTTTTAGATTGACACGGCAATATACACCTGCCAGCGAGACAACCCTGCCTCCAGTGTCGGGAAGATAAAATGTCCGTGACAACTTGTTTGTATCACAGAAAAGCTATTTTCTCACACTGGGAAACAACACTGATGGAGCACTTAAGGAAGGCGCATTTTAATCAAGCTCCTCAGTTTTCATGGACGGATTTGTGCGAGCTGCATAACTGTCACCTCGGCAGATAGCGGGGCCACAGAGCACCTTGTTTCAATTAGTTTGGGGATAGTGTTTGCTGTGGAGATGGCATCGACCAGGGGAGTCACATGGGCTAAGATGGCTTTCTCCAAGGACATGTGTTCTGCAGATATGGTGTCGCCTGTCAAAATCTAATGAACCACTCTCCTGTTTTAATCAATCCTCGCTCTCAGAGAAAAGAGGCGAAAGAGGAAGTCTGAGGGAAAAAGGAGGAGAGGGAGGGGAGTGGATCTATGGCAGGAGAAATGAGCTTCATGTAATGGGCCTCTATTTAGCAAATACCTCTCTCATTCACATTCAGTTCAGAAATCTCCTGAGGGAAAGTTGACAAGTCATCAGATCTGATTAATCAGTTAATTACTAACGGGCATCACAGGCCACGTTAAAAAATAGAGACAATTAAACAGCCCAGCAATGAAAGTTATTTTTGACGTCTGCAGCTTTTAACCATCTAATAGGAATGCCAGTCAAAGAGTGACTCTTGTAAAATATTGCAGCTGACAAAGCCACAGGAAGGGGGGCTGAATAATGTGGCTGCGCCTCAAAGATCCCTCCCCAACTTAAGAGAGCAAAATCAGTCTTTCATTAAGATAATCAGCTTTTTTCCACCATCGCGCTCTGTTTTTGTGCTCGAAACAAATCGATGCTGCCATCTTAAATTTCTTCCCAGCGCATAATAAGACGAGATGAATGGCCGTTTTGTCACGATGGCCTTACAATTATGTCATTATCACCCCTGGGAAAGGAGGTGCGTTTTTTTTTTTAACACACTTATGTGACTATGGGAAGATTTTTCTTTGAGTGAAGCAACATATTCACTACAGAATTAATTTGTTTACTCACTTGAATAATCATTGAAACTTGATTAGATATTTTTTAACCTTGACTCCCCCACACGGCAGCGCTAATCTTTGTGAGACGGGGGCCGGACTTGAGTCAAAGACAATGCATAATTCCCGCCACATTAACAGGATCAGCTGTGAAGGATAATATCAGATCAGCTCGGGGTCAGCCAGTATGTGAACCTTTCGGCTGATTCACTTACAGCTCGGCTAACTTTGCCTGAGCTGTGGCTCGGAGCTGCTTTACAGAGCAGAGGTGCAGCCAGCTTTACCGCAAGGCTTTACCACAGGGGTCAAACTGGATGGACTGAGTGCGATCTCTTCCATTTTGAGAAAGCGTGAAGATGGATCCGTCTGTAAGCGCGGGCAACCGCCGCCGACGTCTGTTCACGCTCGCCTGAACAAGCAATAGTTCTCTCCTGTGTGAGAAAATGAAGTTGAGAGAGAGCAAAAAATCCACGTGGTGAAAATGAGATGAATAAAACATAGACAATCCGATGGAAATATAAATAAATAACGGGATCCACGTGACTGAAGAAGATGCTTCAGTGGGTCTCATGTTTGGAATTTAGTTGAGGAGGTAAAGTGGGTTCTAGAAACGGGCTCCCGGGCAAACAGAAACTGGGAGCGGCGCTGAGGCTGAGGTGGGAGAGAGGGCAGGATGCTGTTTACATGACTTTATGTAACAGCCAGTGTCAACTCCTGGTGTTCACTGCTTGTCACTTTCTCTATCCTCCGAGTCCTGCAGCACAAAGATGAGCGAGCACAGTGAGTCACGGTGGAGGAGAGAGGCCCTGACATTCTTTTAAAAAGTACCAACGTGGACTTTCTCACTGTTTATTTACCAGTCTCACTTTAATTTTCTTTGGCTCCGCATAACCAATGCAAGCAAATGAGGCCATTGCCAGGAACATTAGCTGTGTCTATATAACGATTGTAAAGGCTCGCCACCAGGTTGGCGGGAGAGCAGCAGTGGGATGTTGGCACTGGCAAAGGGAGCTTCCTCAGCATAAATTTAAATGAGTGAGCAGGAGATGAGCTGACATTAGATGTTATAATTGCACTAAATACCTATTGCAACCTAAACTGGATGTATAACACATTTATTGGACATGTGTCCTTTATTGGACTGGTATTGGCGTCATGGCTGTACTGGCTACAGTTTTTCTAAAAATCACTCAGCTGTTCTGTCTTATTTCCAAAGAAATGAACGGCTGACACTTTATCATCCTGGAAAAAATATCAACAACACACCCTTTCAAATTAAACTTCATGTCAACAAGAAATGCATCACATGACGATGGTGATGATACAATTTCAAGGGAGACTTGAAGCTCAAGGTGGTTCTCATGGAAAAATGCTTTTGTGCACAGGGCGACCAAACCCCAGAACAATCCAAAGCGAATTTGATCTGCACAGATGCTCTAAACTCTGCACTTCCTGTCCCTCCTCAGTCTCCATAAGGACCATCAAGCTGTAAATAACAGCAGGTGTTGATGGCGTGGTTCATTTTTATCAGCTGAGAAACAGACATGTTGCTCCCTCCGTCACTGCGAGGTCTGTCGCTTTTCTCAACACGATAGCGCTCCGATGGCTCGGCGCGATAAAACTTGCGAGTCCGCGCCGAGAACACCCTTGAATAAAACAAGTATCGCGCCATATATTACTGACATCTAACAGCAGAGCTGCTGCACGCAGCCATTCTTTTCTCTGACAGAGACAAGAGACATTATGATGTCAGCTTTGCAGAGGCTCCCCCAGCAATGTGAAATTTGTTTGTCTTCGCCTGTCATGGTGGAGTCTTTCTCAATCTGTGCTATAGCATATTGCACTGTCGCCTCTCACATCGCCGCCTGCATTATTCATAGATCCAAAGGCCACATGTGTATATCTTGTATATCATTACACCCTCACTTCAAGAAGACACACGCTGTCAGGCAGGTTGAGGAACCGATTCGGTGTCCCGCTCTCCTGCTCTCCCTGCCAGCTTCTCATCACCCTTGAACTTCCCGATCAGGCGTCTCCGAATCTAGAAGGATCCGCAGTCTGATAGAGTGACTTTCTAACCCCACATCCTCACTACAGGAGGGGATGCTCACTGCTCAGATCCTGCCAAGAATACACCTCATTATCCAAATGAGACATTAGCATGAGCCGCTCCCTCGCTCGCACACCATAGGCCGCCCCATAAAGCCTCTGCTGTGTTGTGCTATGCCAGGGAAAGCACTGAGGGGGAAGACATTGTGGCTGCAGCTCATTTTGCATAAAATGGAGGAGGGGGATGCTCAGTGTGTAAAGGGGTCTATTTTATTTGGAGAAGAAGAGATAGCCCGGCTGTGGGAGTGAAATGGAAATGTCACCAGGGGAGAGCATGTGAGAGCAGAGCAGCTGAGATCGTAGTGATTTATCTTAACATTTGTTTCTGCATGGCTTGCTCTTTCTGCTCTCCGGAGGATATGCAGAGGAGAGGGATGTGGCAGACAGATGGAGCAGGGGGATTGGCTGAGCCCCTTCGGCCCAGCGCTGCTCCTCCATCCTCCTCCTCCTCCTCACCGTCCACCCGTGTGGTGTTGGATCTGTCACGCCTCCCTGAGAGCCTGATGAAGTAGGTCAGACGCTGTCCCAGGGTCTGACCACTGGCTCCAGAGCTGCTGCTGCTGCTGATGCTGCTGCTGTGTGGTGATTCACTCATTACACACACGGCTCCAAAATAACAACAAGGAGACAAAACAAACAACAAGAAAAAAACAGCAGAGGAGAAGCGGAGGGAAGGATGGTGTGGTAAACAAACACTGCCCCGACCTCTCCTGGCTTAACTCGCGCTAACATGCAGATTTGTTTGCTGCATGTCTGCTGACCCAATAACTCATCCTTACAGCACTTAGCGCTACAGCCACATGCCGGCGAGCAGGGAATTGCACGGATGCATTTATAATGGTACCTTTGAGCAAACAGGATTTTTTAAAGAGCACCGGTGTTTAGATGCCGGTGTAAATATTAATTGCTCGGTAAAGGTGCATTAAGAATGAAGATTACAGCCCCTGCAGCATAAATGTGTCTGTATTACATCTACAAGGGCACAAAGTGCACTTTCTCCCAGTGCTTTCCACCACTTTCCATCACAATGCTCTAATTTATCTTAGTCATACTCACTGTTGATGTGACTTTATTGTTTATTTCATCTGCAAACCACCATAAATGTAATTCAGAGAGCATCAGTGTTTTGAATCCTTGGTGACCAGCGGAGGCCGGAGCTGTTTCTGCTCGACAGAGATGAAAACAGGGATCAGTCTCCGTGTCTCTGACAGGGCCGTCCTGCGAGCCGCGGCATGTTCGCAACATGCCACACATGATGTCACCGGTGTTTTGATGCCAGCGTTTCACGGCGTTATCTCCTCCAGCACATCCCGTACCTCTTATCTGCTGGCTTTTTACAGGGAGTCGAATTTGAAATGCTCGTCTGGAGGTTTTAATGGCACGAGTGGGATTTACCTGCATATGAGACGAGCTTATGCTTCTGTAAAATCGGCGATAGCGAAAGTATATATATGTGTTGACAAACAGAAAGAAACGGGAGATACTGGAAGGGAGTGCGCGATAGGGCGAAGAAGAGCTTTGCCTCGGCGCCGACTCCCCGGGCTGCATGTTAAATTCCTGTCAGTGATGAGCTTTTATTCGTTGTGGCAGCATTACATTTCCATGACTTCACAACCACTGGCAAATTCAGACAGGGGAGTAATGAGGATCGTTGGAATCACTGAATTAATGCGTGTTCCCCCGATTGTCCCCTCTCTCACTCACTCATTATGCCATTCTTTATTTGCCGTTGTCACTCCCCAACCTCTCAAAGGCTCTCGCTCCATCTTCTTTCCCCCCCTTGTTGCCACTCCTCAAACTCTCAGAGTAGCCCTCTATTTTCTTTTCATCTTCTGTTGTCTGCTGCTTGTTCCTCATTTAGTCATATTAGAACACCACTCCCTGTACCACTCTTTGAAATCCTCTCTCATTTTCCCAGCCTCTGTCATAACACCCCGTCCAAGTGATTGCGCAAAGACTCAGGAATGTTTGTACCTGTCCTTTTTTTTTTTTTTTTTTTTTTCATGTGCAGACATGACTGGAGCACACCCAGAAACAGTACCTGCAGGACACAGTTGTGATACAGTTTCTCTCACTTTAAAGCTGCTTCAGACGCTTCTCTCCTTCGATACCTTTGAGCATTCGCTGCTGCCGGTTGTTTTGCATCAGAGCTCACGCTGAAATACAAAACCCCGCTCCGAATGCATGTTGTCCCGTGAAACCGCGAGTCTGGCACCGACCTGATGTGTCATTTCCACAACAAGACGTCGGGCTTTCGTGTCCCACATTTGTTTCTCTTAAAGACTCACTTCTGCTGTACGCAAATGACTCGGAGGGACAAACGCTCATGAAGTTGTGAAGGAAGCTGATTTTGTCGCTGAAATGTTGGGAGGTAGTAAATCATGCTCTCGATCAAGTCAGATGTGACTGTGGCATGATTAATGCAGGACAGAACGGCACGGTTGCAGCATTTAAATAGCTGCAGTATTTCATGTTATTCTTTACCTGTGTAAATCTATCATGCCTCTGGATTGAATTATAGCCTTTCATAGCTCATCTTGGCGCCTATTAATCTCAATGGTACATTTTAGTCGTCGCAACTCAAGGTTACCTCACTATCTGCATATTTCCAGAGTGGTGTTAATAGACGCTGTCTTTTGTTGCCTGGAACAGTATCAGGGCTGTTGTTGTGCTGCTTCGAGGTCTTTTTTATCTATCTGTTGGCAGGTGTTGCCTGTAGCAATGGCGTGCTGGTGGAACGCCTCCTCCCTCCTCCGTGCTGTCAAACACCCCTACGTATCCCAACCATTTCAAATGTGTTTTATTATTAGTGTTTCCTTAATGTGATTAGTTCGCACCATAGCCACTCTAATTTCACATACTCGCATTCACGGAGCGCGTGAGCTAGACAAAGCTGGAGGAACTGAGGAATCTTTTTGCCGTTTCGCTGTCTTCCTGTGTGCACAAGGCCAGTGGGCTGAGCGGGAGGTGGTGTTGTGGTGTGACCTTGCAGAAGTCGCTGGATAACGCGGTGAGAATGGCCAACACACCTCTTTTGAGTCGCAAAATAAAAGCAGCGCGTTCATCCAGTGCGCTGAAGTGATCTGATGAGCTTTTCCTGGAGCTTCTTTCTCTTCTTTTAGATTGCCTCCATTACAGAGCCAGAGCCATGTGAACACTTGAATCCTCCTCCCGTCCGCTCCCCCTCCAGTAATGCATCTTCATAACGCCTTTAGAAACTCATCTCTTGTTTCAGGAGGGAAACTTCCAAGGCTTCTTCAGAGGTGGACTTGTTGGCCAGAAAGCCACAAAATGTTTACAACTGCTTTCATGTCTATAGTTTTGTGTGGACAATAACACGTTCTTCAATCTTTACTGTTCACATTCTTCAAATACGGATGTTAAAAGGTGGTGTCACTTGATCCTTTATAGAAACGTAGGTGATGGAGAGCGCCTTTGAAAGCCGGCTGCCTCATCTTTTACCGCCACTGCTCTGTAGTTTTAATGCTTTCTCATTGTGTCTTTCGCCTCTTTGAGCGGTAAATATCGAGTCTCGGCAACCTTGGAAATGCAAGGCAAAAAGCTGCCTAATTAAGATTGAATAAGGAGGCTGATGAGAGCGAAGACAGATTCTAGGAGAGGAAGGCAGTGAGCGTTAGAGGAGAGGATTACAGGAGAGCGTTTTCCCTTTCTCTCTCCACTCCCTCAATCCTCTGGATTTTCACCCCTCTTTGGACTTGGTGGGAGGATGTGTTCTCGAGCAGGGGTGACCTGGCTCTCCTCTCTCATTCATGTGTGTAATGAAGGCCTGTGTCTGAATAATCCCATTAGGTGGTCAGATTAAAACCTGAGCTGATATTTGAGACTGTGCCCGGCACCGCTTTAGAAATTGGAGAGCTTTAGTGTCGGCCCTGGGAGAAAGGGTGCAGCGGAAGAGCAGCTGAGGAGAGTGGCTGTGTTTGGGAGGTCTCTCCTCTGGACTGATAGAGTGCCATTGTAATTAAAGGAGAGAGGAAGGCTTCAGCGGCTCCTTTGCTTTGCTCTATACCGTCTTTTTGTGCCGCAGTTATGCAGAGATTCATCATTTCAACTAAAAAAGTATATCTAATTTTAGGGTTTAATGGTTTTGGGACAATAATATGAAAATCATTTTTTTGCTTTTGTGGGAAATTTGTTCGTTTTCTTGTGCATGATGGCAGTGGTTGCCAGATTTGCTGGTTTTCTGCAATGCAGCAGAGGATTAAATATCTCAAAGACATTTTTAGGGTTGCTCAACATGAACCTTCATTATGGCTCAATTATGATCAAGTACTTTATAAATGAGTTTCCAATTCCTGAAAGACAAGTTCACCATCAGTATTAACCATAATTGTGTGTTAAATATAATAGTTTCCTGTTTAGGCCGATCATGTCATCATATACTGTCGTCTGTGCTGACACATTTGTGCACCTATAAACTGTGGTTAAAACCCAAGTGTGGAAATGTGTGACACGATGACGTTTATCGATGTAAATTTATGTAAATGTACATCAAAATAGAAAATCATATATGCTTCAGATCTAGCTGTGTATGTGTGGCTATCAGCTCCACCTGACGAACAGTGGTGAGATCTCTGATTACTAGATCACGATGTGTCACAACAGACTGGTAATAAATCAGTTCCACAGAAGCCTGAAATGGTTTCAGTAGATGTTGTTTGTATCTGAGACTTGTCTTGCCTTGTTGCGTACGAGCCTGTGGTTTGCCCTGCGTGAACAGGAGGCTCCCTCCTTTCTTCCTCACCGTTTCGGTCTTTTTTCACTCCTCTCCCACACCATTTGTTTAGTGGATGCTGTAACTCTTTGTTGCCCCCCTCCACACACACACACACACACACACACACACACACCTTTCTGTTGAGGATTCAGCCACTGAAGTTAAATGTGCCTCTGCTCTGCAGGTTTAGACAAGCGCTACCTGTGCGCCGGGAGGCTTTGATCACATGTCAGATAAAAGTGTTTTCTATCTCTGCGCTCGAAGGAGCTTTGCACGTTTTGTGGGGTTTTAAGTGAAGATGTTTTGTAAGGGACACTGTTTTCAATGCTTAGCTTTACTGTAAGCAACAACTGTGTTAGTCATGAGCGTGTTTATCTTCCTGTGGGCAGAGCTACACGCTCGCTAAAATGGTGGAATGAATGCGATGGCTCAGTTTAGTTCCAGATACGGTCGGGTTTGAAACAACTTATCTGTTTTGTGTTTGCGAGGCAGACTCCGGCGTTACTGTTTGTCTCTCAGAGGCCATTAGTCATTGTCACTCTGTTCGAGATTAGAGCACGTCCTCGACTCATTTGATAATTTTCTCTCTATTCTCCGCTGTCTTTACTGAATGCTATATATTTTTCTCTGGAAGCGTATTCTATTTTTTGCTGCCCGCTCTGCTGCCTGAATGGAAGCGCTTGGTCTCGATGCATCGTGGCTGTGTGCGCTTGGCTGCTGATAATCATCTCTTTCATTTCATTACTGCTCCACTGATGATGAAGGTGCTTCTGTGTCATGGTGGACTATTTTATGCTGGACTCTTCTACGGGATTATTCAATATGTTGACTTTAACTCGTGTGAAACCTGCAGCGTTGAATGTATTAACTGAAAGGCCACGTTCATGAATTCTTCCAGTTTGTTTATGAGATAGCTTCATTTTCCTGCGTCTTTCAAACAGAGAACAAATGATGGTTAATGCATGCTGACAAAGCTTCATTCACTTTAATCTCTTCAGTCGTTCTCCTCTTTGATGCTGTTGTGTGGTGGGCTGCCTGTTTATTTTATGTCTCAAACTGCATGTGACTGTTAATGACTGAGCCTTGCCACAGGGCTCCTTTGGGGTTGGGGGGCTTTGTCGTGGGGCGCGGGGGGTCCTTCCTTTCCCCTTTGCTTTTCCGTCCTTGTCTCCCTTATTTCATCTTTCCTAAAAAAAAAAAATCTGCACCTGCACAAATGCACCTCCTCCCACCAGAGCACTGACACACTCCCTTCCATCTGTCTTTTCCTACCCAGAATCCCCTAACAACCCGCAAACTGGGGGCCCTGGGATCCCGCAGGAGCTGCACAATACAGGTGCCGCCATCGGGGGCGCTGTGGGGGGAGTCGCCCTGTTGAGCGTGGCCGCCATACTGCTCTTCATATTCCTGCGTCGCCGCCAGCGCACCTTCAAAGGTGACTACAGCACCAAGAAACACGTGTTTGGAAACGGGTACAGTAAGGCCGGCGGCCTGCCCGCCCACCCTCCCATCCCCAAGAACCTGCAGTACCCGGACGACTCGGACGACGAGAAGAAACCCGCCCAGATCGGCGGCCCGGGAGGGTTTGAGGCGAGCGAGCGCGATTTTGACGCCGAGCAAGAGGACCTGAAGAGGCCCTATTTCACTGTGGACGAAGGGGAGAGCCGAGATTATGACGAGCGGACTCTGGCTTTCCAGTATGACCCTGAACCTGAGATAGCCGACGATATGATCTCTCAAACCGACGGCTCTGTCATTTCTAAGAAAGAGTGGTATGTGTAGTGGCATGCAACAACCAAACCAAACAACCCTTTGTCCCCCACCTGCATTCCACTGCACCCTTCACCTCCATCACGCCCCCGCCCTCCCATTCGTCAAACTGCACCCTTCACGGTCCCATTCCTCTTTTGGTCCACCTAGTACCCCCTTCCCCCTGACTCCCCCCACATCAGACCCCATCCAACTAATCTCATTTAGAAAATCAAGCGTCTGTTTAAAGTGTTAGCAACATCAACTTCTCAACATGACAGCATTGGTATCGGTTCCATCAGGTGAATGGGCAAAGAATACGAACTAAGGTATGTAAACGGACTCGTTGTCGCTGACCTACGAGGCCAGGGAGGTGATCGGTTGATTAATACTGGTGTAATATTCTTTTTTTGTGTTTTTTTTTTTCATGTTATAAATGTATTAAATGTATAAAAAGAGACTGCAGGTTGAGGTTTTGCTGAGCACATTTGTGAAAGTCCTACACTGGATGTGCAGTTTGTCTTATTTTTCCATTACCATTGCCGTTTTGTTATTTTTTTATAATGTCTTTTTGTATGATTTTTAAGTGACCAGAGAATTGAGAGTTAAATGTGTGGCTTAATTACAGGTGGAGTTGTAAGTGTTTGTAATGTTGTGGTCAAATGTTTCAGAGAAAGAAAGAAAAAAAAAAAAACCACCATAGAGGACCTGTATCATTTCTCCTGTTTCTCACTGGGATTTTTGTACATTCACAGCATTAAAAGCAGAAACGTTAATGCTGTTTTCCAAAGACATGCTTAGTATTCCTTGACCCCCTGTGTTTATATGCTTGATTAGTTTCTTTACTGAGAGGGAGTCAGTCTACTGAGCCATATGGACATGGCAGTATCAGATGAAAAGCGAGTGTTTTTTTTTTTTTTTTTCTTCCTACATTGGTTCCCACATCAGTGAATCCGAATAGCAGGGGAGAGAAGGGCTGCAATCCCATCACACACAACAGTTTCTCCTTTTCAGTGGTGCATCACAATCACGTCCAAAAGAGGTTCGGTGAGTCTCGGTGTCCACGTGAAACCTTCAATAATGCTCTGAAATGTCATGTTTGTCACTTGACTTGAACGGGTCGACCTGTGTACACGAGCTCTCAGTCTCACCACTACAATGAAATGTCTGTGGGTTTTTTTTGTGTTGGGTTGTCATAATTATGTTTTGTTCTAACCCTTCTTTTATCAAATGGATGTCAGAGAAAAGTATCTGGGGGATTTTCAATGATGACTCTGTCTCTCCTCATAATTGTGTGACTATGTACTGAAGAATTGGCCTAAGCCTCCCGCTTACACCAACAGCATTTGCAATGAGGAGTCATCCATGGACACAAAGGACACGGAGGAAAATGTCAACTTGTGCTTAAACGTGCTTTTATTTACGTCTACAAGAGAAAACATTTTAATATGTAAAGGGAATTCTGATGGTGACCACGCTCGAGTATAATAAGTCACCTGCTGCTTTCATGATGTTTTTGTTTCATCTCTTTTTTTTTTTTTTTTTTTTTCTAAAATGAGTTTCAGTAGCTGTTTGGGGGATTTTAAAGGAATGAATGGTCGGCCTTCCCCTGATATTGGCTGCCAGTAGGGACACAATGACCCTGTCTCGAGGCATTTTAAACTGTATATCTGGCTTTTTAAATCACTGTTAACCAAGTGCCAGTGGATGCTATCCTGTAGCAGAGCAAATTAACTGTTTCCATTACACAATCAGCTTCAAACAAACAAAAAAAAAAGTTCAGCGTGAAATATCGGATAAAACAGAAGAAGTAAATCCATGGATGTAATCTGACTGGCTCGGAACAATATAAATACTATATTAAGCCTTATTTTATGCATGTTTTTTGTGTTGGAGTGGATGTGCGTATGTTGCTATTTTTTCTGTATCGATTCCAGTGCGTTTGTTCTCATTTGCAGCTCAAAAGACGACACGTTTGTCTGTCGTCAGTATTGACAGAGGTATGAGTTTGTGGGCACACAGTACCCAGCGACAATATTGCAGTTAACACACAAAAAAGTATATAGATAAATATATATAAATACAGATGAAAAAAAAATACAAGACATCTCTTGGGGAGCAGCTCTCTGTGGAGATGTGAATGTTTTACAGTTCATGCTTGTCTACTGTATGTTTTTAGATGAGCATGTTAATCATGAGCCACAATTTCTATCGTATTTTCAACACAAATTAACATTACAAAGTGGGAAATTTCATGTTCTTATTAAAAGTCTGTTGATTTCCATTCAGTTTAGTTTCATTTCCTGTTGATTTCAGTTTTGTTTTTTTTTTTTTCTACAGCCTTATTCCTACAGTTTGAGAACGATGCATGAGGTTTGCAACAGAGAGCTTCAGAGGGGGAAAGCTAATTGACTGTAGCGGGGTTGCTACTGACAAAGTGCAAAAGTAAATGACAGTTTTATAGCCTTTAGTTTATTCTTCACCTGCCGATGAACTGCTTTGCTGTAACTTCCACGTACTTTGCATCACAGCATTATAGAGACAGACATCTTTCCTTCTTGCATTCAGTGCCTATAAAAGTCAGGAGACATGAGGTAGTCTGAACAGTTGCTGCTCCATCATTTAAGTTATTCACGCCATAGAATAATATAATAAAGACTATTGAGATATGACACGGACTGCAAACATCCTCAAATCAGACAAATGATGGCTCTCACTCGCAGTGAGTTTAGTTCGTATAGTGGGGATGTTGCTCCATCCGAGCTCCAGCACAGCGCCAACAGTGTGTCTGCACTTGATCTTTAAATCAGCTGATCTCTTAAAATCCTTCTTTTTCCTGTCAATACTGGAGAGTTAAAGATCCAACTTAGTCTCACACCGCTGACTTTTCTAAGCACAACAATTGAGACGCTAGTGAATCTAGTGAAAAGAGATTGAACTTGTAAATTTAAATGGAAAAAAAAAAAAAATGCAACTTTGGCCCAAAGCAAAGATCAACTCTGCCCCCTTTTAAAGCACAACTTTGAGGTTTCATTTCACTTTTTTTCCGCCTCCATTATGAAACCACTGCCACACTTGCTTCTCAGATATGTTGAAGAAAGAAAAACCTTTCAGATTTGAGTCGGTGTTCTGTATTCTGTAGGGATGGGAATTGATGCCATACCAGTGCCGTTATCGATTCTGCTTATCGGTCCGATTCGTTATTGATTCCCTTATTGATTCCTGATTGCTTTAGCCACAGTCTGTCTGTCATCGTCTGAACAGATGAAGTGAGAGAATATTTGTGCAGCACTCGTTTTCATTCACGTGTACCCTCGCCAGCTGACGTGCTGCTCATGTGTAGAGAGTCAAACACATTGCAGTCCTGGACTTTAAACCCACGTTGCATAGAAAGATGCTTCAGCATATTCCAGCTGTTCCCACCTTTACTTGAAATGATCAATTTACAGACATTACAACCAGCATCTTTCCTCCTGAAATGAAGCCGTACCCTGGTCTTCCTCTCTGCCATGACTCCTTCTTATTGCACATGAGTTTGACGTCATTATGTTGCAGCGCTCAGCTGTCAAAAAAAAAAAAAAAAAAAAAAAACATGCCGGCATCAATAAAAGGAACTGATAAGCTCGGAGGCATCAGACAATTTGGAACCGGTTCTCAGGTGGAACCGGTTCTCAATTCCCATCCCTAGTATTCTGGTAGATGTAAACATTGTCTTCATGTTGTCGGGGTGTTATGAGTTTCTATTTTGTAATACTGACTGTAACTTCATTCCATCCTAATCTACTTTTTGTATTCAGTATGTTCAACATTCCACTGTAAATACTGTACATAGGGTTGAGATTATAGTCGGGATTTATTTAGGGACACCTGCGTAGGGACTCCGTTCATGTACAATATACCTATTTTGACTGCAAACATAGAGACCTGATGATGGATAGATGAAGTCGATGCATAGCTTATTTCCAAAGTCCCACCTAAAAATGCTCCTCCAGTACGTTTTTAATATGCCACTAGCGGCTTCACTGTCATACAAAGGGGTGACGCATACAGTTTGTCGATTTAATGTTACTGAAAGAAAATCAAAAAGAGAGAAAATTGTCTGTATGCAGCCATGTGAATGTATATTTCTGAGGGTGTTACAAATATGAAAAAAAATCTCTTGTTCAATTGTGATGACCCAGTGAAGTAACTTGTATTTGTTTTAAGCATTAAATGAGTTCAATAGTCAACGATGTTCTGTCCCAGTTCACTGATTGGATAGATGTGTGTTATCTGACTGAATATCGTTCATGACACTTATTTCTTATGACTGTGTGTTTGGTAATTGCAGCTCTTTTCCACTAACTTTGATGGGTAATGTATCCGTGTCACCTCCTACAGGTGTTTATGTGGATTTGTTTTTGAGCTTCATCACATCCTGTGAAGCCTGTAAGACATCAGTTCTGCTAATAAACGTTCCTTCAGTTTTAACAATTGCCTCGTTAGGACAATATTTAAATCCAGATGTTGCTCTCTCAAATCTTCAAAGCGCACAGAGAGCGTTCAGGCATGTAGCCATTAGGCAGAGCCACAGATTTGCATTGCACCATCCGATATCCAGCACTTCGCCGCTGTTCCAGTTCTCTGAATGAGGCGGCTGCAGAGTTAATGCAGGATGATTCTCTTTGGACGGCTCCCTCCATTGTTCGCTCTAGTTTTCATGGCTGAGCACGAGACGAATCTGATGATAACAACAATTAAAAGCAATGAGGTCAAACTTAGGAAACATCTTATAATAAAGTGGAAGATATTTTTGCACCTTCCACCCCAAAGAAAAGGTCAATTTAAAGAAGTCAAAAGGGTCAAGATGTCGTATATGATGATCATTTTATGTGAGGCTAACGCACGATGGATAAAAGGATACAGACAGTCTATAACAAGGATCCACAACCTTTATCATATGCAGCCTTTGGTGGGGTGATCCTTTAATTGGAGAGCAAAAACTGTCAGGCAGATGTTGATATTGAGTTCAGTGCTTAATGAAGCTGCAGCGATATGATGAGAGAGACCCAGTGTAGAGGCAGACAGATCTGTCTCAGACTGTGGGACTCAAGTGCAGACATCTGCACCCTGCACATTAAGAACAGCCCAGAGTTTGCAGCTGTTGCCATCCATTTGCTAAAAGAGCCCTTTGTAGCCCAAGGGGCTTTGATGGCACATAGGCTTTTAACATGCATGGCCATCTAGTTTTTCCCCGTCCTAACAGAGCCGCGAGTGGAATCCTACAACATTTCCTCTATCAAAGTACTCTTAGGATGAAATATGGCTGGATTTTTTTTTTTGTTTTAAAATATATTCCTCATGGGCCATAAATTCAAAAGCCAGTTTGTAAAAGCACCTCATGTGATGTCACTCCATTCAACGCGGAAGAGCAAAATCAGAGAAAAGGTTTGAAGAAAAGACGAGAATCTCTGCGGAGGAGAATGAAAAAAGATCTGACTGTGCCCGCCGCAAAGTTTTTGTAGATCCGTATGTTTTTTTTTTTTGGTTTCTAATTCACACGTTTTATGGCGCTAATAAAGTCAGGCCAGCATTGTGTTTGAAGTTGAATAAGTCTCTGATAATCACAATGCAGCCTCATGAGTTAATGAGTTTCTTTACACTCTTTTTTTGTGTGTGTGTGAGAATCACATTCAAATAGGAGTTTCATTTAGCTGCCTCAAATTTGTTTGGTAGCTTGTGCTGGAAGAAAAGCTCTTTGCTGCTGTCAATTGTTGAGAGATCCATAAACTGAAAATCGATCAGCAGGTAAAAATGATCAATACAAATGGCTTCAGGAGAGCACTCAGGCAGCCGATACCACAGTTCTCTAAACTACAGTCATTAAATAGTTAATGAGCTTAGTGTATGCATGAGCAATTCATCGGGCTGGATACAGGAGGAGAGTTTTACCCACTCATGAGTGAGGAGGTTTGAGGCCAGATTGAACACAGATCTCTCTCTTTGATGTCATTTGATTTCTTCAAACAACTGGTGTCTCGGTCGAACATCTACATCGAGTGGACTCTGCTGTGCGAGTTATGAAATGTTCTCTCAGTGTTGTCGTCAAGTTATCGAGCAGCCTGTCACAGCCTGTAAGAAAAACCATGGTGTGTTCATGCTTAGTTCTTTCTACTAATAACCTTTTTTGATTGTTTATGACTTTGAGAAATATGTTGTGTTTTTTTTTTTGTTTTTTGTTTTTTGCACTTGTTTTTTTTTTTTTTTTTTACCTGTTTTCACTGTGTACAGATTGAGGTCACATGAGGTTGTCCATAATAAAAATGTGTTGCTGTAAATGATGCTCTTACTCTCATGTTAAACATCATGAAACGTGCACTGATACAGCCTTCAGCCTTGCAAAGTAGAAATGATGCATTTTATCAGTTAACTACTCCAGAAAGTGTTTTATTATTACATTTTTGCAAGTGATCTCAAAAGTGAATGCTGCAGATATGTTAAAGGATAATATGCTTCTGAGGAACCAGGTGTGTAACCATCTTAGCTTAGTGTGATTGTTAGTGAACAGTTCATGCAGACGGGAACATGAACGTCTGCACCAGCTCTCAGGGCGATCAGTCTGATAGTTGCTGAGATATTTCCGTCTGGATCGACGCGGTGGGCCGACCGTCAGACTGACAGTGTCCTCCCTAAAGCTGCACCGCCAGAGAAATAATGGACCGAGCAAACGAGAAGTCTGTCATTTTCTACATAACAACAACTCAGAGTGTCTTATCACACTCGGTGAGAGCGTGTTCAAATCACCCCGCATTGTCAGAAACCTGTTTGTAGTCAAACGTGTGGTGTGTTCAGGGTCTTTCTCAGCTGGTAACAGTTCAAAAAGCAGGAGTGTTGTTGTAGTTATAGTTACCAACAGTTTAGTGTAACCTGTGCCCTGATTCATCCTCGACAGCTCCTGTATGTCTGAGGTGTCCTGTTATATGATTTTAATGGACACCAGCAAGAAAGCGTTTTCCTCATCGTGCTCTAATGTTGCTTTAGCTCCAGCACCAGTTCATGCAGTAATAAATTATTATCTTGCACGGTCACTATTTAACTTGAAATGCTGCTGTGTGGTAGGTTACTTATGTTCAGCAAGTGTATCCCATAATACTATTTATCTAATACTAAAGTGATACTGACGACAGAAAGAACAAAAACAAAGGAAAATCTTGGGTAAAATACTTTCAGCTTTATGTGAGATGCCAACAAACACAATATTATAAAAGCTCTTCTCTCTAATATGAGTGAAATCTTTTGCTGGATTAATCACAAAACTAACATTTACTATCCAAGTTATAAGACAGTTATTTTTATTATGGGGTTTTTTCAGCCACTGCTGGATCACAGTTTGTGTTTTTGTGGCTTAACTGTCACTGTGAGTCTGCACACAAAGAGTTTCACCATTTAGTTGCCCATGCGAAACACGTTCTCATCCTCTCACTTATACATTTTAATGTCGGCATCCTGATGTTACGCTCCATGATAATGATCAGGGAAGAGGCTGTTTGCTTTCACAGCCTATATTTTCCTCTTCAGTTGTGAGTTTTCACTGGTCATCTGATTGAAGATGTCCTGAAATGACTTCTCCAACTCTCACTTTGTCGTTTGGATCTCCTCAGATTTTGTCTCTCAGGCCAAGTGGTGTGACTGAATTTGACATATATTTTACTCGGAGCTCCATGCAAAACAGGAGGCTCATAATGTAGAGAAATATTCCTGCCGTGACCAAACCAGTGACATGAACTGAGAAAAAGGCACATTCACATCTCAACCTGAGATCACACTGTTCTTTTCATCTCCCTCGAACGCTCTCAACAACAACGATCTGTTTGCTGCAAAACACTGCAGCCGACTGAATGTTCGCAGCGAAACAAACACTATTGTAGATGAACAGCCCACAAGTGTTGTTTCTGCCGCCGCCGTTGACACCTGGCTGAGTGTTCTTGATATGTTTGGAGCTGATTAGATGTTTGCCATCCATCTGGCCGCGTTCAGCGCCCGTGTATGTGCTTTACGTATGGAACGATGTTTGTGAATACAGCTGTGTTTACCTGACACACTGAGCCTGGAGACAGCTCGCAGAAAATAATGAAACAAGATATCCAGCATTTCTAACAGACTTGTGCAGGGATTTTTTTCTCTCTACCTTCATGTGCACCGCTGTCCTTGCCGGCTCCCTGTTGACCTTGTGGAGGCCGCCTCGTGCCTCTGGTGCTCATGAGCCCTCTATCGCTGCTTATGAAGTGTTTTCACGGGAGAACATGATGCAAATGGAAGTTCATACCGTCTGAACTGACCGACCGGCAGACTCGTTCCCCCTCCTCCCCCTGAACTAAACACACTGCTGCTGGGACCTAACCCAGGTCCCAGGTGTGTTTCACCCCATGGTTGGTCTCCGCTGTGATGCACCATCCCTGAGACCTTAAAGAGAGCAAGCTGCTTTTAAACTCAAAATCAAAGGCTGCTAAAACAAAGAGCTTCAGTGTTTCGATGATAATCCAGTGGGCATTAACCTTTACCATACATTACTCTCTTTCTCTCTGGGCAGCCGCCAGTAACCAACGTTATTACCATAATAACCATCCTGTTACAAAACTCAAACAAATGACTGATTTCAGAACCACACACGTCTCTTCATGTTCGCAAAACCACCATATTTATTACTGTATTTAGACTAAACCAAGCATTTAGTGTTTTCTATAAAAATAGGACTATGTAGAAAAGAGAGTCTGGGTGTTTTTTTCCCGCTGGGGTTTCAGCAGGACTGAAAACACAGGCAGACTTTTCATCACAAATCATTTCGAACATGTAATAAAAAATAAAAGCCAAGCTTTATCCGCAAGCTGCAAATATTCTTTGTCTTTTTGGAGAATAAAAGCTCATAAAGAGTCGAGTAACATAAACATCAATGAAAAGCTTTTCTCTTCAGTGAATCTGTCAGAACTGAGCACACCCTAATTTCTTTGATATTTGGTCCAGAAAATACTGAAATCAGTCATGAAGCACAAATCTAAAACTCACCAGACTCCACTGATCATCTACAAACCGAAGGAAGGTTGTTTATGGAAAAGCAGAAGCTCGAAAATGATTTGTTCCCAGATGAAGCTTTTATGCTTCCTATCGACTCCTCCTGACGCCCTGTTATTTATACTGGTTTAATTCTTCATAGGCCTCTCGCACATCTTAATGTGTCACAACTATGCGGTGAAGTAGTAACACATTTTCCAATTTGTTTTTCATTGTGCAGAATATTTTCCGTGTATTGTTTGCTCCGTTTTTCTTTGTCTGATAAAACATGTTGCGCATATAACCTGATCGATTGGGCATGCAGTTTACACCCCGCTGATAGACAGAACAAGTCAATTCTATTTCCAGAAAATGTGAAATTATAATGAATTGGCAATTATTTGGATTAACCCAGGATCAATCTGCTGAAATTATTATTGCCTATTATTTTGTAAATGAGACTCCTAATAAACAAACTGCTCAGATCCCATGAATAAATTTTGTGGCATCTTGAGTGACGCCTGCAGAAGCTGCTGCAGACACACACACACACACACACCCTCATCCTCACACACACACCAGTCCTGCTTTCATGCCCTCCCATTTTCAGAGCCAGTCATGGCATGAGCAGCTCTGCTATCCAGCTGCGCATTAGCGTTCTCCAATTAAACTCAGCCATCCCAGAGCAGAACGAAAGGCCTAAACCCTCTGGTGAGAAAAGTGCTGACAACCCTCATCTACAAAGTCCTGCTGGGAATACTCTGTCCCTGTGACCATTTACCCAGCGTCAAAGAAGTGGTGTGTGTGTGTGTGTGTGTGTGTGTGTGTGTGTGTGGGTTTAAGAGTGGCAGAGAGGGAGTTAGTGTGCATACCCTTCATCCCTTTGTTGACCGATGCTTTTTCCGCACTGAGCCTCGGTGACCTTAGACACACAATAACTCTTGAATTACAGTATGACCGCACACTTTGGCTTCCAGTGAGAAAAATGTGTGAAGGAATTTGCGGTATTTGCTTCGCATATTTATGATAAAAGGCCGCTGCAAATTGTTTGTCGAAGGCCAAGTTGCAACGATCAGCTTGTTGACATTTTCTTAGCTTTATTGCATCACACATAAGTCCAGTGTTTTCACGGGCTGAAGTTAAAATCTCTGTGAATATTAGTCCTGAAGGAGCAGGATGATAAAACAGATTGTGACTGGCAGTCTGCATGAAATCCTCAATTACACAGAGAGACTGGGCGTGGCTGCAGGGACAGAGAGAGAAATTTCAAGAACATGAGTTGACTCTCTAAATGTCGGCACAGTCTCTATAATAATAATAATAATGATGATGATTTTTTTAAATTATTTTTTGTAGAGGATTTAAACAACAATTTATTTTTGTGTGCTGACCTCCCAAAAATAATTTACTGCATATTGCATATTTATTTCATTGGCCTCATAGTTTGTTGTATTTATTGATTTATTTTACTTCAGTTAAAGATAATTGGAGTGTGATATCAATGTTTACCTATTGACTTTATTATTAATTAAAAGCAGACATATTCACAGCTAATGGGTTCCAGCGGGATGCAGATTTGAAGGAATGACACATCAACATGCTCTTCATCACCAGAGCTCTGGCTGCACTTCGTTTTTCAATCAAGTATTTTATAAAGGGCTGCCCCCTCTGTAGCCTTCAACATATCCTGTCAGGGCGCAGATGGCGATACGACCTGTTCTTGGCGGATATTGGAAGCCTACAGCCAGGTCGCCAACAACAGCCGTCCTACAGCTGATAAACATCTCATCCAGTTCATCGGGTCTGCAGAGAGACGCTCCTTTCTCCGGGCGAGGATTGGAACATGAGGGTGGACCTCACGACACAGCTGCAGTTTCTCCGAGATCAACACCTCCTGACCCCGGGTGGACACAGTGCTGCCAAGGCCGCTCAAGGCAGGAGGCTGCGGGGGCTTCATCAGCACATCAACACCACCTCAGGATGGAGGTGTAACTGGGCCGAAGCCCCGCTGAGAAACCAAAAGCCTTGCAGGGGAAGCAGAGGAGGGCTTTAGTTGAGGGGGGAGGAGGGGAATTGGGGTCCATCAGAAAGGAGGGCAGCTGCAGGGGGGTGGCAGGGAGACGTCCTTGCACCTTGCAACAGCTCCCCCACCAGGAGATTTACAGAGGTTAAAGGAGCGAAACATCAATGAGTGGTGGTCCCCGGCTGATGACCCTGCAGCTGACCCCATGACGCCTAAAGGCAAAAATGTGCAGCAGGTAGAAACTCCCACCTGTACGGTCCACATTTTTTTTCTTCAACAGAAGGACCAATTAGGTCTCTGCACAGTCTGTATTGACATGTATATGAATACTGTCCTCGGGCTAGACCCACATCTCTGCCACCGTCCTTGGCGATCATCATGCATGAATCCGCCACTCACTGGGAGAGAAAAAGCATCACAGGATGAGTCAAATCTCACTCAGCATCATTGCGCCAGTTGGAATTAAAATTTCCCTGCCCCCCAGACATGAAGCACGCCATAAAATGAACCTTCACCTGTTAAGAATCAGTGAACCCGCTGCCTGCAGGGAGAGAGCTTCCGTCCACAGAATGATTCATCAACCCAGTTACCACCGAGTCCCAGCGTCTGACAAATGGGACAAATGGGGTAAATTAAGAATCCAGTGTCTCCCACCCCCACACTCTCTTCCCTGACTATTGACTCTCACAGCTTTATCAGTGTACATTAGTGTCAGTGCCAGTCTACATTTAGACTAACTGTGCCAGAGGAGGCAGCCCATCAGCACATACAGGCATGTCTGTCGTCATGCAGAGCCAATGACCCTTTGTCAGAAACAATCCTCATCAGCAGAACCAGCAGGCCGAGGCTTCACTGTCCACTGGGTACGGCCGTGAGATTGTCCTAAGCTCAAAACAAATAGTGCCGGAGGCTCGTATATAAATTCAAACTGTAAAAATGCACCAGGCATGACTTTATATCTTAACACAGCCGTGTTATCAGTCCAATTCATGGAAAGTGTCCTTGTTCCCGCTGCCACAGAATTCGCCTAAAGGTCCAAATTAAATTGAAGAAATATTCACCAATGACGAGGAGAGACTGATCAAAACAAAAGAGCCTAAACTGAAGAATACAAATGATCTACTTAATGCCTGAGATGGACCCATCAGTGTTAGATCAGCCTCACGTGTACTTTTGCTTTTCTTGATTATAATGCACCGCACACAGTTTCACATTTTCACTCTCTTGATCTTTGCAGAATTCACAGACATATTTACCTCTGCAGGCGAAACCCCCCAAAATGTGGATTGTGCCAATTAAAATTTAAATGTGATTAGTTGTTAAAAGAGCAGCAGTTTTTTAAATGGATCCTTTTTCTCCCCACAGTTGGGAATGAGACGGGCAGATAGAGATGTGGAGGCAGTGGAGGAAAAAGAAGCAGTGGGATCTGATTATCCGCCAGCAGGGACACGCACAGGTAGCTGTGGCGGCGGCGGCGGCGGCTGACTTAACCACTCAATTATCTTTGGGCACCAGAGGTCATCAGAGAATATTTAATTGAGTCCAGAGTTCTATATCTTACACCACATCATGTCTCAGAAAGTGTGTAGCTGTGGACTGATGAGGCTCTGACCCCCAAACTCTGCTCTTTAAAGGTTCAGAATTACCGCTAACGAAAATAAATCTCCTGATCGGCTACAAATGCACACGCAGAGCCGGCCATTGATTAGATTACACTGCTATTTGCAACTCCATCTCTGAAAAGCTGATCCATGCAAAAATGCAAACAAACTAACTGATCGCCGCAACACAGCCAGTCGGGACTAATTTCCCTCATGGCTGGTTGCCATGACAAGTCACAACCAATTAGTTGCCTCGGGAGGAGCGGCTTTCTCCAGCAGCAGGTTTCAGTACACAGACCTGAGGTCAGTCGCCGAGCCCCACATCAGCAGCACTCGTATTGCTTTGTTCTGTGAATGTGGTATTTGGCTCTCGATTGAGAAAAAAGGCCCGAGGACTGGATCTATTTTAGATGTTGGAAATGTGAAAAGGATCAAGGAGCGATGCGTTTCTACATAAAAAAAATCAAAATACTAATAAACAAACGGACGAGACCAGCTTGTTCTAACATCATGTGCTTTGCTCAGAAATCCCCAGAGACATGTCATCACCTGTGCTGACTGTTGGTACAAGACTGAGCATGACCTGTGTTAAGGTTGTGCGCTAAAAAGTGTCAGTTACAATCAATATGAATGTGGAGGTTCACATTGAATTTGTGCAAATTCGTCACACAACTTGGTACAAAGGCCGAACAGCTGACAGCTGCAGAATCTAAGACCTGGTTGCATTGTCGAAAGATGATTGGTACAAAAACCAGGAGCTGTTAAAAGGAGGTTATTGTATATGAAGCACAAGTGAGAGCCTCAATGTAAGACTCACCTGTTCTGGTGTATGGGGTATGTAAACTGCGCCAGACCAGCTCGCACCTCGCCTTTAGCTCTGCAGCAGGTCTCGGTCAACACGGTCACATTGTTCTGTGATTCGCTCACATAACGTTCCCATTCAGCTCAGTCTGTGGGAACATTGGATTTAAATGTCGGTGTCCGTCCTGGGTAGCATTTTATTATTTCGAGCTGACTGCAGAATCAGTGAGATAATGAAAGTACCTTTGCAGGATAACAGGTAAAAATAATAATTAGATTTTTCTTTTATTTTGAATGTGATCAAATCGTGGACCAGCGTACAGAGGCATCACAGAAGGAGCCCACTTGATAAATTTCTGCCTTTGGATTTTGAGATATTTTTTTTTAACTTTGCCAGCAGTTTCTGCTGAACTTCATTATCTATGTTGCGAGAGTTTTGTCACAAACCAGTTTGGCTTAAGGACAAAATGTTTTAGGAAATAATTACCAGGCACATGTTGTACTTAAATAAATTTATGTTTTCTGGTTGATGTGCCACAAGATTTGAACACAGTTTTGAGATTTAATTCGCTAATCAAAGTTGGAGATGCATCAGCATGATTGAATGCTCACTATGGCTGATGACATGTTTATTTATGTCTGTCTCTCCCTGAAGATGATGATGGCACACAAGCTGATAATCACTCGAGCCTTTCTCTAAAGGGCTTTGTCATCTTGTTTTGCCGCGACGTTGGCAGAGGACGAGGCCTTCGGAGGCATTTCTGATGACTTTCACTGCTTGTTGATCGCGGACATGTGCAATGTGCATATTGGGCCGTTTGCTTTGCATTAGTCAGCCTCTGTGTTCTCGATAATCAAATCACTTTTATTGCTGTTGTGCTTCGTCATGACATTTCAGACAATCACGACGCTCAGATTGGAATTTGTTGCCATAAAGTTGACTGATTTAAACCTCTGAGTAGTTTATCGCTTTCTGCAAGATTTGCTCTCGACCGGTTTGATTGTTTTCATCTGTGACGTGACACAACACTCATCAGCTTGTATGATTACAGTAGGACATACAGTCATTTGTCAGCAGAATAATGTTTGGAAAAGTTTTCACTTTCACATCTGTCTTTGGGCCTCGACGGCAGCTTCCCACAGCAGGACTGAAGTGAGGAATGACTCAGTCTGCATGCAGGTATCGACAGGACTTCCTGCCATGAACTATCTTGTCAAAGGGAAACAGGATCCACTTGTGTTGTTTTAACAGGTTTCCCGTCTTCTAATGAATAGACTTGTGAGGTACAAGCTTCCTGTTTGAATAGAAGGTGTTCAGCAACAGCAAATGGATGCTTCATGAGTAACTTGGCACAATGCGGCTCTTGACAAGAATAATAGACACGGATACAAAGCTCCACTTTAAAGCTCAAATTAAACAGCACCACCACAAAGCTTAACAGACATCCAGGGGATCTGGTTGCTTCAAGCCACTGCCAACTGTGCCAGATGTACTTTATTTGTCCTGTCTTTCTTCTGATTCTATTAATTAAGACGACGTTCTTTAGAAGACAAGGATGTGCTCAGCTCATATCCTCCCTGTAAATATTTGGATGCGTATTCGAAAGACTTAGTGGCCTTCAGTCATTCACGGGTTTTGGTGAGCGCACTACATGTGTCGTGTTTCAAGTTTCAAACGGCGGGACACCAGGTTGGCGGGTTGAAGAAACAAAAAGTGAGCTTTAATAAGATAAAGCTGATTCCAGTCAGCAAAAAGTGAGGGAGCAGGCCGAGGCAAATCCAAGAACAAGGAGGAATACAAGAGCTAAGAATAAAGCTGTGTGACACGAGGAACACAGACATGAATGCTGACAGAGACGAAAGCAGCAGATGCAGACGACCTGATGACTGACTAAATACACAAGGGACTAATTACTAATGAGACACAGGGGACACAGAAAAGAGGCAGGAAAAGACAAAGACAGGAAGTGAAAGAAAGCATGACACATTAGGAGAGGAACCTTACAAAATAAAAGAGAAAACATACTACGAGCAAACCTCATGATCGTAACAGTATACGGCTGTGTCCTGTTTCATTTCAGTGACTGTGTTTAAGCCTGTGACCCTGAGACCCCAAACTGCAGCACGACATGCGCTCAAGCCACTGAACAAACAATCTAAAGTACATCACTCTGAACACAGTGATTTATCTGGAGTGCCATTAAACATAGTGGATGGCGGTGCAGAATATGTACCATCACAGTGATTGGATACAGCATAAGCAAAAAAACATGAACGAGAACACATAGTTTATTTAAAAGTATTGCCCCCATGTATGAAAGTGTGTGCCGTCATCTCCTTCGTTTACATAAGACGACATTTTGTGGGATGGGGGCGGAAACAGGGCTGCTACCAACCGTGTTAAAAGGACTTTGTATACATCAATACATTAATCTACCGTTACTCTATATGGAGGAACAGGGGTGAGTCAGGGGTCAGCCAACATAGCTTTAACGTTCAGTTAGGGATATAGTTAGTTTGGTTTTTGATTGCACCTCAATTCTGTTTTTACATTTTAATTTGGACATAGATATTCTTTTTTAAACAGAGCTTGTGTGGATGGCATTGTTTTCTGAGAATGAAAAAATCCTATGTACTAAGGACTAAATAGCGACCGTGGACTAGGCCTTAGAGACCCAGCCTGTATTTGTTCGTGTTGAACACGCCCCCAGCCTTTATTTGAGACCCGGCCTTTATTTGCCTTCTTATTGAGGAGATGTGGTATTTATATTCTTGTTGAGAGTCAGATGAGAAGATTTAAACCACTCTAGTGTTTGATTGGTAAATATGAAGCTATAGCCAGCAGCTACTTAGCATAGCTTAGCATAAAGATTGGAAAATGGTGTCACTTGTTCTGTCCAGTTATCACAATCCACCTATCAGCACCACTAGAGCTCCCTAATTTATATCTTGTTGTTTATATAAAAACTGAAGTGTTTAAATATTTCACGGGAGGTTGTGTGCTGTCATATTTCTTGGCCGGGCATAGTGACTTCCTGGAGGCTTGTCATCACTGTAAGGAAATCAGCTGAGGCTCCAGGAAGTTACTTTTGCCACCATTGGTCAGACCAGGCCAGCTGTTGCCCCCCGTCTACACTTTTTGTGCTACAGGCCACTAGTGGCGGCTTCATATTTACCTCATAGACATGAGATTAGTGCCAATGTTTTCATCTAACTCTCAGCAAGAAGCAAATAATTGTATCTCCCAAACTGTCAAACAGTTTCATTCAACATAGTATTTATTCAATAGCGGAGACAACCAGATATGTTCAAGGCATCAATCCCACCGACACATGTTGGATGAAAAGGAAAAACAGGGTGAAGCGGCGGACGTTGCAACTCGCAGCAATCAGAGAAACACAGTTGAGTTCAATAAACTTTATTCATCCCCACAGGCAACAAACTACAAACACCTGCTACAGAATACAACGCCGCATCAGCTGTACGCGCTATTCACAGATACCGATACATAACACGATACCCTCCAGTGCAACTGTGAACAAGGTGCAGCGTGAGATGTTAAGAAATGGAGCTCAGTTACATTTATTGCTTTTAAATGGACTTTCAGCATTTGGGAGTGATGTTATTTTGCTATACATGAGGGAAGGTCTGTTTTTTTAAGTGTTGGTTAAATTGCTTAATCTGATTAAATGCTGCTGTTTTATATGTTGTAGTGCAGAAAACAGGGGAAGTGTTATTGGTTTTCTTTGTTTAAATCCAAGTCTATATTTCGACTGCTGTCATAGTGAAAGTGCTTGTTTGTGCGGGCTGCATTTTTAAGCCTGATGTCCTCATCCAGATAACAACAGACAGGCCTGTAACTCTCACCCTGAAATTCCTGCTGTGTTGACACATCATCGTCGTCGTCTCTTATCTGTCATGACTGACACAAGTCAAATCTCCTCTTATACTTATGTACTTAGCCTTGTTTTCCAAATACTTAACAAGCTTTTAAGTGACTCAAAGGTCAAACTCGTCGACCAAGTAGCTTCACCGACGTCGTCCTTGAGCAACAGAAAGGTCAATTAACAGAAGTAAGAGTTGTGTGTTTGCTATTTTCTGCCAGTTGTTCATCAGACTTCCTGCCCGACCCTTCTAAAATCTGTGTCTGGCGACCTGACCACAGAGCAGATAATTTAGTCTTCAACGCTTTTTCTAACAGGAGCTTGTGAAATGTATTTACTAAGGCCTGGGTGACAGGCCTTAATTAAAATAAAAATCACGCCGCTTTATTCCGTTTATAAAATAATGACAATGCAAACTACAGTGACAGCTCATGAACAGAGCTGCAGGGCAGGCGGCAAATACCTGCAGGGCTCACAACGAAAAGCTCCACAAGAGAGATGAACAAAAAACAACTGAGAGGCAGGAAAAAAGAACGAGCCTTCACACATTTCTTAGAAATGATTTCAGAGGCAAACGTCCTCTCCGATCTGGTAGACTACTCCAAAAGAGTATTCCAGTTTTTGGTTATAGGGAATGAATCCTGGCCATGGCATCCTCTCAGGAAAGTGACATCAGCTCCAGAAGTGGCTCTTCTGTCTTGTTAATGTGATTGTTGGGAGTGAAAAGATCATGGGACGTTGGAAAAAAGGGGGAAATTTCCAGCTGGCAGATGTGTTTGATATTAAAACCTATTACTAAGTGTCTGAATACTGTGAAACAAAAATCATGTGTGTTTTTATGGCAAAAAAGGAAAAACTGTAATATTTTCCAAAATTTTCTGATTCAATTTTCCGGCTTCTGATGCCAAGAACATGGTGATGTCATAGACTTTAAAAAAATGGATTCTGATGAAAATTAATTAACAACATAGCTTCATTAAGAAAAGGTGAAGATAAGTATTATAATAAGCAGAGTCTCAGCAGAATTGAGCCTGATGAGCTTCATGTACTGTAAGTAGTATTTCTTACGATGCCATTGTCTCAGGTTGCATAATCGTTGTGCACTTGTTCATGTTATTGCGTCCATCCACTGTAATCACACGCTATTATTTGTCTGCATGAGAAACTCAGACCAGAGCAGATGTGCCCGCTCGAATGACGACAGCTCTCTGAACGTCTCTGAGCAGCTTCATTGTAGACGAGCCTGATATGATTTTGCGCACCTCATAATTAAGTGTCTGTTCATCCATCAGGTGGTGCTTTTATTTTTGTGGCTCAGTGCTGCCGTTCATGTTGTAGCAGCCCCCTCCTGTCATCTATTTTCAGGCCAGAATGAATCAGCCTCTCCTTTCTTTTTTGTTCATTCTGACACCCGACAAAACTCATCGCCTCTAAGGGAATTGGAGTAGAGGGTCTTGTTTTGTTCTGGCAGTTCTTTCAGGAATGGCCATCAATCAGGTGATCTATTGTGTTAGAGAGGGACCTTTCTCTATTGAATTCATGACTCGCCGCAAAAAGCAGATGCTACAAAGGTATTGAAAGTTTGCAGGGTACATTATAATCTGTCGTGAAAGAGCCACAGTGAAAGACGAGGGGCAGTGCTTCATAATGATTTCACTGCCAGTTTATATGTCAAGACGAGGTGACCCCATTGGACGGCGCCTCGGCTCGGACAGAATTTGTATTATATCGATATTCTCTCTCATGATTATTCTCCTCGGAGCATGTTCTGGTACAGCGATTCCCACAAAAACAAAAGGAGCAGCTCAGAATATTTGGCATTTTCCAGTAATTGAAAATAAAGCCAAGATTCTAGATGAAGCGCTGCAATAAAAAACTGACTCAAACTCCTCTTTTAATTGGCTTTTTTTCCCATTAAAAACGACAATAATCATTTTGATTGCAGTTGTTCTGTCAGCCAGACATTGAGGTTTTTGTTTGCTTCATGACAGCTGTTGAAAAATGAGCAGCCTTTTCCATGCAGCAACCAAATGTTGATAGATTTGGTAGAATGTCAGCCGGCTGGAGCGAAGAGAGAAAACGGAGAGCAGGAGTTGGTTTGGATTTGTCCGTCTCTCCTGACGCTCCAGCTGATCGATGAGAAGGTCTGCGGTGAGCTGTCCTAAACACATTTACTCTTGTTTCAAAGAGCAGTTTGTGAGTCTTAATTTGCTGGCATTGTCAGTCACTGCCTGCGCTCTTCTGGCTGGAACTGCAACGACGAAGGATAAACAAAGCGCAGGCTCTGTTTAGAGAGCCGTGCATGGAGGGAGACCAGAAACCAAACAGGGATCCGGGTGAAATTCAGACTCTGTGCATCATTTCTGCAGATGAGGAGTTTGGGAACAATGCATGTTTGTTTTGGGTTAAGAAAAAAATGTGAGATTCTTCTGACGAGCCTCTGGGTTTGTGATCGCCCCAAAACCATTTCTCTGAGTCTCACACTGATGTCAGAGCTGGTTTCTCAGTATTTCTCAGCATTTGCACCATCTCAGGACGCAGCAGAGCTAACAGAGCCGGCTCAGACACTCATATAGAAGTGTTTATCGCTCCGACTTGCAAATGCCCACAGCAACAACAGCTACTTTTTTTTTTTTTTTTTTTTTGTAGCTTCATGTGCAATATTATCTTAAGAGTGGTTCATTCAAGATTTGATTGTGTTATAGTAGTTATGAACGTCCATATTTGCATCTGTGACTTTTAAAGAGATGTTTCAGAGTGTGTGGCCTTTGGGATGCAAATGACAAACACTTCATCTTTACAGAACGTGTTTATTGTAAACTTTTATACTCTGTGAATTAATCACATCTCTCACACGAAGTTATTGATTCTTCACTCTGCCTCTTTTTCCTTCAGACATTTCTTTGATCAGCCACATGCTCATCTCTTTCTCAGGTTTTCTTTCTATTGAAATTCTCACCAAGCTCGCTGTCTCGTGGTTTTTTTTTTTTTGCACCGCAATTATGCAGGACTCTCATAATGACGGCGGCCTGTGTCTCCGGCTGCTTGTTAGGCTGACATTCAAATATGACTCGGGCTCAGCGTTTCTCAAATACGTTCAGTTGTTGCTGAGTGAAAGTTAAAAAAATAGCGTGGCGTTCCCACCTCCTTGCCAGCCCGGGCCAACATGGCTCCCACACATTGTCTGCTCTGAGGTCTCCTGTGGAACAGTTTTGTCAGCTGTGTGGTGTGGGAGTGGGTAATGACATGCTTACTACAGATGTCTCTAATGAGTCATGACAGGCAAACACTGGAACTCAGCAGTGGTTATTAATTTTGCCGGACAAGGCTTGATTTGAATAGTTGTAACCCGGATGACATTGTGAACTGGGTTTAAATAGTAATCATAGAAGAAAATGGTGGTTGGAGCTGCAGAGCGATCGTTGCAACACCACATTGAAGAACCCATAAAAAAAGACCACAAGCCTTTTCAGCTTGACTTTACGATCAGACAACATTTCCAGCAGTTCTTTGCAAATATTTGTTTTAAGATGTTTGTGATTTTTGCCAAATCTACAGGACACAGTGTGAAACTAAGCATGCCTCAGTTCTTCAGACTCTTTTACTTTCTGTTCAGGTGGATGTAACTTCCTTCTTGTAATTCAAATCCATGTTTGACCATAAGAATTTAAGATATGAGTCATTAATTTAATTGTGTTTGTCTCTTAAGGCAATGTTGAGGCTTGAAGTCGAACTTTGTGTTGTCGTGATTGACGGGCATCTCAGCCAATCACAATCAGCTGGTTGCTCGTCTCACCTCAGCTCAGCTTGTGCTTCTTCTCCATTTACTAAATTCATATTTGTCAGTTGTTTCATCGACTGCCAAGATGTCAGTGAAGAGTAAACTTCAAAATATTTCAATCTGTGCTTGACGTCAGAGGGACGGGACTAAAAAGAGGAAGATTGGTGGCCACCATTGTGCTGCCCCTCTCTTTCAGTCCAGAGTGAGATTAAGGGAAAGGTTTCTCCTTTGAGACTTGTGAGATAAAGAGTTTTTCACTCCCGATGCCCTCGAGAGACTCGGCAGAAATGATTAGGTTCATGTGCCACTCAATTATCTGCTCCCTTAAAGCATTCTCTTTGAGGACGCAATTATACAGGATGGATGTGAATGAGACTTCTGGACACTGTGATGTGGGGCTGGCCACTGGTGGAGCTTTAAACTTGGTCAGCTTAATAGATCACACATGTCTTGGCAGTGTTTTTTATTTTCATTCACTAGACAAGAGTCATATTCTTTATGGAATAAAAATGTAAAAAATGAGGGGGCAGCATGCAGAGAGAAACACACATACACACTCTCTCTCTCTCTCTCTCTTTTTTTTTTCCATCTGTTCAATTAATTTGCCATGAAAAGTCCTCCTGATGCTTTTCGAAACTTTTTCTGTTTTTCTGCCACTTTTCTCTGATTGGACGCCGCTGACCAAGAACAAGTCGAACAATCCTGTTGTTTTTCTGGCAAAACTATCATGCTGGTGTTCTTTGGGCCCGGCTCCTGGGTCTTTATGGAGAGGTTTAACTGTACGCTGCCTGCCTCACCAGATCAGGTTTCCACTGTTCCCCCACTGAATCTCCCTCCGGCCCAGCTGCCTGGCAAAGCATTCATGATTAAATGTGAGACACGAGCCATCCTGCCAAGAGAAAGCTGGAGGAGGGGCTGCTGGCTTAGGACGACCACAGTTTGGAATTTCTTTGCTGTTTGTCATACACACAGAGAAAAATGAAAGCAGATGTAGGAGCAGGGGAAGAGGGGAGAGGAAGGGAGAGAAGCAATCATCAAAGACAAGAGGTCTCTCAGGCGACACGTACTGTAGGAATACATCTAAAGCAATATTTGTAAAGCAATGTATGCTGTATACTGCAGAACCTGCCAAGTGGGGTTTTAATTACACAAACATTTCTCACAAGGCGCAAACGATCTCATTGGCTGAGCTCAACCACAGGAGGTGGAGCGACGGACCACTTTTTTTTTTTCTGGCTAACATGCAAAGTTACATTAAAGCTCCACTAATGTTATAATTACATGGGAAGAAGACGAACCAATATTTTTTATATTAGCAGTGAATGAAAGGAGTAATGTGAAAAGGATTGCTTGCGTTACGATCCCACAGAGAATTATCTCTCAATGTTGCAGCTCTGTGGAACTTTTTTTTAACTTTCTTTCAGCTCATTGCTTTTGTTTTACAGCCTTTAAATTTACAGTCTGCTCCAGTCTCAAAAACTTTATTTCCAGCTAGACAACCTTCCCCTCACCAAGCAGCAGGCAGCAAAGTTGGTGCTCGAAGCTGGTTGCTGGAAAAAGTTGAGCATCTTGCAGCTAAAGCCACAGATATGTATTCATGCAGACTTATTCATCAGGTGAAACACAAATACAAGCACTTTTGCAGCCCCCAGCAGCCAAAAATCTATTAAGAAAGGGCCATTAAAATTTGCTTCAGTGGAAAAAAGTCTGGAGGTGAGAGAAGATCAGATTAAGCTCTTGCTCGTTGCTTCTGACTGAAAAAAATACCCCAACACTGTTTCTGCAAACTGTGAATATTTCAAGGTTAGTTAGTCCCTCACAAAAGTAAATAGTGCTGGGTTCTTTTATAAATGTTCAAAAAAGAGGAGACACGTCATTTACACTGACTTTTACTTTAGCCTGTCTCAGCTTTGTCTTTTTGATATTCAGGGTAGTCAGTTAAATCTCTGGACGGTTCTCTAGCTCCTCCCAGTGAGGCTTAAGTCATAAATTGTATTTTTTTATTATCTCCAGGCCTCTTTTATAAATTTATATATATTAAATTACGGCTAACTAACTAAAACTACACCTGCAGGAGACTTTGCTGCAAATGCAGTTTCAACCCCATTTACTGAATTCTCTTCACACTATTTTCTTTATTTTCAGGAAACTTTCACATAAGAGTGTTTCCCCCATCGTCAAATACCGATTGTTTGTCACGCTGTTTCGTGCAGGTGCATCAGGTGCCCTTTGGTGTCTGTATGAGACACAATGAGCTCTCAACTAAATCCAATGTAAACTCATCTGTGGTGATATTAGATGCTCAGAGCAAGCTGACGTAGTGTAAAGTAGTGTAAACCTACAATGTTAACAATGTGTCAGAAAGGCTTTCTGTCAGAAAGGCTTTCTGTCAGGCCTCTCATACAGACGTAAAGGCTACTTTGTGCATCTGCATGAGACATCGAGTGGCGTGACAAAACGTTGGTGGTATTTGATGACCTGGGAATGAGAATGGATTGGAAAAACACAGTTGGAAAATGTTTGGTTCATTCAAACTTTGTCCCAATTAACATAAATCAGTTGCAGCTGTGTTGGCTCATTCACTGTGTGTGAATGTGCAGATACAAAGCATTTTATTTGATAAGCAGTGTGAAGCCAAACGTAAAGAGAAATCTTCCCAATGACAGTAAAAATAAACCTCAGACCTGATAGAATATCATAAATATGACTGCAGGAGTGAAACTGTGGTTTGATGTTCTGTCTTTGAAATAGAACACTTGATTTTCTGTTTCTCAATGCTACAACATTATCTTTTTCAAACCTCTCTGTGATTTTGAGAACATAATTATACTCTGAGCATGAATTTCCTGTGTTTTTTTGTTACCTGCTCTCCAAACATGCACTGCTGTCTCTATAAAGGCCTCCGAACAATGAGAGAAATACTGCGATTTAAATTCTGTTTGGCTAAATTTGACGTGGACGCTGCTTTACGCTGGTATTATGAACATTTCTGTCTTTGTGTGTGTGTGTGAACCTGCAACGTGTTCTTCAAGAATCTGATGTCAGTGTTAAGTCTCGGTGGAAGAGAAAGACTGAGAGGAGAGAAAATTGTTAGAGAGACAAAGGGAGAGGAGAGAGAGAACGAGCCGTGGTGTGTGATTGAGGTGTTTGATCCAGGTCATGCTGTGGTCTAATCACTGGAGCTGTGGATAGCCACTGTTGGTGGGTTGCTTTATAAAGGAGAGATGGTTGTGCCGGCCTTCTGTCTAGGACCTAATTCAATTGAAGAATAAATGAGTTCTGTTGGTAATTTGGAGATAACCTGTGCAGTGGCCGAGCTTAAAGGAAGATAAGAAATGACACAGAAATGAAGACAAGAAAACGAGACAATTTTTCACCCTGCCATTGCTAAATTAAACTTTTCCAAGTCCTCCTCAAACTTTAATTAAAACACACACTTGCATGCACACGCCGGTTCACGCAGTCGAGCTCATGTGCTCGCACGTCCACCAGATAATCCAAGCAATCAAGTTGTTTGAAAGAGATCAGTCGGCGGTGAGAGGTGAGCCTAACTGGAACACGCCGTCGCTTCTCTATCTGCCTCCCTGTTGTTAAGATTAATCATCGAGCTCCACTCTGAAAGTCAATGGTTCTTTGAGTTGTAAAACACAGAGGTGCAGTGGGTTTTTTTTTTTTTTTAAAGGGTTGGTTCACCCAAAAAACATGATTCCTCTGGTGTCTTTCCAAGAAGTTAGTGTTGGTTCTATTTGTGCAGCTGTTAATACAGTGAAAGTGACTCGTTGCTGTTGAGGTTTTACTTGTATTTTTTGGATCATTTAAGCAGAAAAAAAAGTCTAATTTACCTCAATTGTTTTCAGGTGGCAGCTGAAGTTCAGTATGTCCAGGAGTGAAGGGGTAAAGGTGTGTTCAGACTTAACATGAAGCAAATTTTAGAGACAGTACAACAGAAAGTAGCCCGAGGCCGAGACCCATTTAGCTGAAAAAGTTTGAGTGCTTTTCCCGATGCTGCTTGACTCATGACAAACCGAGACCAGAGGAAAAAGACGAGACTCTTCACGTAAACAACAGAAAGAATCTGCTTGTCATTAGTTTTGAGATCAGTCTGAGCACATGTGCGTGGTCCGTGGGTGAAGTTAACTATAACGCCCGTACGGTTGGTACAAATAATGTGAGGTGAAAATTCCTCTGACTTCATTTTGAGAAAATGGGTTTTTGTGATTTGGTCGAGCGAAACCTTCAAAGAGAAGTAGCTCATTTCAAATGTCTTGGACATGTTTAGCCACTGACACAAAGACACTCTCAGATGTGGCGACAGAACAGATCAACAATCCAAACAAACTATTGTTAATATAGCACACTGACACATAGTAGAAGTCAATGTAACAGCAGCCAGACGGCCATGAGTAATCCCTCATCTGCTAGACTGTTTGCATGACGCATCATTTTGATTGGTTGCAAATAGTCTGAGAGGAACTGGTGTTGTTCATCACCAGTTTGACCAGGTCAGTGTGATGCTCAGCCTGTTAAACCTGGTGAAAAGACGATGACGACAAACTGAGAAAAACTGTGTTCCCTTATGTCTAACAAAAGCGTTTATAGAGCCATTACAATTTTCAAGAACACATTTAGAACCTCATCTTCACAAAACCAAATATTCATCTCGACTGATTGGATCAGCTGTGCATCTGGTTTTTGCCCACCGGGGTCCTCATTTCCAATCCTCCTTGAAATTACACTGTTGCAGCTCCACTGAAACTGAACAAAGCAACATTTGGTTGTCGGCTAAACGGCGCCGTGAACCCTCCACATGGCAGCACTTTGTGGATGGGGCCGTTTAGCGACTTGTCTCCAAAGCAGTTCCCCTGATTCCTGCAGGATTAGCAGTCAAAGAGCCACTTTGCAGTTGTGTTTATCATCTCCTCTCGCAGTGTTGATGGTTGGTGGCAACGCTCTGATCTGTAATTAATGCAGTGTCGAGGCATAACAAGTTGTGAGACATGTACAAGGCCAGACTGTGCGAACCAGCACACCAAGTAGGGCTCTTCACTCTCTGTCAAGTTGGAGTTCAGCCTTTGTCTTCAGTCTCTGAGGTGTTTCACTGCACATGATTCAGTAATTTGTGTCGTTTTCTAATAAGATTATCCATTGTTTTCAGCTGTCACACACTCTGACGATGCTTTGATTTGAAACACGGCACGAATCTTGAATCCAGACAGTCACAATGCATGGCCTACAGCATCATCAAAACTTGCTTATTCAAGCAGCACATTTTTCAATCTGCACGAGGAAGGAAAAAAAAATACTTTTTTTTTTTCTCCTTGAAATGAAATATGAAGCTGTGATGTGAGGAATCATCACACTTCTAAATCTTTATTCAGTCTTGATGGACTTAACTGAACTGTGTCGCTGCTGTCAAGGTAGGGTTACGGCTAGATGTGTTTGCTTTGGATGCCGAGAGGAACTGTGTGTGTTTCCTGGGCTTTGAGAGAATAATAAAGTATGTTTTTACTGCGTCGTATTGACATACGCATTTTCTTCTTTTTTTGCTTCTTTCCTTTTCTTTTGCCACAACTGAACACTTTCCAAAAGTAACAAACTGAGTCCAAAGAAGTCGAATGTGTAGATGTTTAAACCCTTGTAGGATCTACTATCCTGGACGCTGGGGGACATCTGCACGTGTTTGAGAATTAACTTTATCAAAACAAGGACGCATTCATCTATAATGCACTCAGATTTCTCAGCTAGAGGTAATTGCAACAGGGACATACAAAAAAAAATGCATTTTTTCTTTCACTACACTGATTCTGTTTCCAATGACTTGCACAACTTTAATTTCTGTGCAGGGTCTAGTTTCTTCTGCTTCTCCCCGTACTCTTTCCCCTCACAGATTTCCCACCACAGATAATTTTCAGTGACCGCAGCAGAGTCTTGAGATTCCCCGGCAGTATTTAGCGGTGGAAGTAAGTAGCCTCAGCAGCTCGATGAAATGCCTTTGAAAGTCTGGTGTCTGTCTAAGCGTTGTGTGCTCGGAGCGGAGCCGCGCTCGGCCGGGGTGAGGGGGTGATGGTATGCGTGCAGAATCACAATCGTCACCCCTGTTACGTGGTCTGAAGCAGATCGGGAAGCTTCTGTGAGCGAGAGGAGAGATTTTTCTCTTGTCTGACGTGAAGAGGACACGCTTCCTTTAAAGCGTGAGCCCGGCTTCAGAGGGCAGGGCAGGTTTGTGTTAGCCCGCTGCCCTTAAGAAAAGGTTGTCAGTGGAAAATATGCACGCATGTTAGCGTAGCAGTGGATAACGGCACATCAGAGTGCAGTAAAAATATTCTCAACTGTGTGCACTCATCTTTCTTTTAAATACCATCTCAATATGAACACATGGAAACTTAAATCTCAGTTGAGATTGCTCAGTGATTTTGTTGGCTGACCTTTATGGCCCAAATCTCGAATAACTCTCCTCCTCATTGACTGTAATAGCCGTAAAATTGCGGCTTGTGGTGATGGGTCATATATGTCCCGGTGGTCATTCTTTGCTGCATCAGCACAGTTTTAAATGACTGTAACTGACTCTGCCAGATACACTTGTGTTCCTTTCCTCATATCAGAGCACAGATTTCAGCTTCATGCGGGGATTTGACTTTTGAGACAATAACAGATTGGCGACATAAATATATTTTCTTCGCAGCGGAGGTGGGGATTGTTGAGATCCAGCGAATCCCCTGTGTGAATTTTAAGGGGTTTATTTCCACTTAGAAAACTCGGTATGCACCCATACTGTGTTATTCTCTTCAGCTTCCTCCTCTGTGGGAGCAAGGAATCCAGGATGAAAGCATTTCATCTATCCATCGATTGCTCCCTCCACCATGAGTGCCGCATCATGTTTTCACTGAAGTGTTTGCCTCAAATCTCAAGCACTGTGGAAACAACCAATTGTGGAGTCCTTATAGCAACCTGGCTTTCCATAAACCACAATGAACTGCACATTAGTGCCAGTCTGTGGAATTTGCATTCCAGTCAAGCAGCAGGAGGCTGTGTCTACCAGTGTAATTGTTCTGGCTCACTTACAGCCATTATCCACTGCCTATTGATTGTTTTTCCATGTACAGGTCTGTATGAATATGAGTTTTCTTTAAAAATCACCAGGTGAAAAGTTTCCCCCACATTCAGTGTGATTAACGTCCAGTATGTGAGCGTGAGCAGGTCCAACCCCCCCCCCCCCCGCAGACGGAAACAGCAAACTCCAACATGTAATGTCATCTCGTACTGATTCATCAGCACGGAGCAACATGTTGATTTTATTGGCACGGAGCATATTTTTAGATTGTTTTCACCATAACTCACACAGAGCAGAATTATATGGTGCCGTTAAGATCAACGAAATGTTTCTTTTATAACTAGAACATCAGCCAGAGTCCACTGATTCAGTTTGTTCTCCTTGTAATTCATTTTTAGTTTGGAAAAACAATAAGATGACTTACAACGTATCAGAGCAGTAAAATGTCTCTGTGCATCAGGCAAACACAGAACATGTGTTTTGTAGGCCATGATGGGTCATTTTAATCAGGTATTAATTGTGAAATTCATTATTGTTATTGCTAAAGCAGAATATTTGTATGAGGTCATCTCCAAACAAACCTTCCGATTGGTGGACAACCGGTCCACCTCCTGAGCTACAGCCGCCACTTTAGCACCTACTAGCTGTGCGAATGAAATCTAATACATCTGATTCGTTCCTGTTTTCGGGTGCATTATGTCCCCTGAAAGACTTCCTGCGCTCTTTTTGAATCTGCATTGAAATAAGCTTCAGAACAGATGATGTAAAACTCTAAAAATAAAAACGGGGTGAAGTAAGGGTTCGTCTGGTACAACATTATTAATATGTTAGATTACAGTCGAGCATGAATCATTTTAGGAAATGTGCTGCCGCTTCCAGAGGCTTTATGAGTTTTTGTGAGGATGCTACTTTTGTTCCTAAATTGGGGCTGAGACATCCGTTTGGCTGGGAAAAGGCATTATTTCAGAAAACATGAATGATTCACAGTTATATAATCATTTTCCTTCTATGCATTCACGTCCAGAGATTTTCAGACTTAAAAGATTTTCCTAACTTCCAGAGCAAACTTGGGAAAGTATCAGCGAACAGGTCTCGCCACGTCAGAGGACACGTTTGTTTACTTCTGTCTCTGCTCTAAACTGATGAAGACAGACAAGATGGTTATCTCTGAGATGGTCATCTCTTCAGTCTGATTCCAAGGAGCTTTGTCTTGTTTTCTAAAAATCAGGAAGAGGTCGCGGCCTTAGGACAAGTCGCATTAGTCAGTCCAGGAGTTAGAATTTATTTTGGAGTACACTTCGACTTGTCGCCAAATGCTCTTGAAGCATTTACGTTGCCATGACCTACAGTCTCACACCAGGACTTGACAGGTTTGAAAGGTGATAAAGTGAAAGTAAAGTGAGACTTCCTGCTTCAGGTGTATGATGAAGCTAAAGAAACCAAACACAGGAGAGGTGGACTCACATATACGAAGCTCATCTTACATATGGAATATGATAGAATTCACTGTTCACACCTGGAAACAAGATTGATTCAGTTTGTCGCCAACTTTTGCTTCAACTATTGAAAATATGATGTGATCAATCACAACACTGAGGTGATTCCTAACTTAGACTTTAAAGTGATGAACCTGATGACTTTATGTGTCTAACCAGGGTTATAAAGAGCGTCGGAGTAATGACAAAATATTCTTAATCACCAGACATTATTAGAACATAATCTTCATCAAGAGATTCTTATTTATTAATTTGACATCGCATTTCAGATTTATACAACTGGGTCGGGTTAATTAATAGATACATGCAAAAACTCCAAACATGCAAAGCATTAAAGGGAATAATAAAGCTATTAAAAACTAACCAGAGCAGCTAATGACAGATAGAAAAAGATTCAGTAGAGGTGAAACACAAAATGTTAGACAAGAAGAGAGGAGCTGAGGAGTGACTTCATACTCCTGCGCTTTAAATCCAGCCGTCTGCTAATTTTCCAGAGAGGACACAAACAGGCCAGTCCAGGAATATAAATATATTGTAGTGCAGATCTGATACTCAACCCCGCAGAGGTTGTTTGAATACATTGGAGTGTGCACGGTGCTTGAGATGACACACATGCTTAGCAGCGGGGGCAGCAAAAGTGGCCGGCCTCTGGGATGGGATCTGCAGACTCACCAGCCCGAGCGTTGCTAAATTGAAAACCTGCACTCGAACATATCCAGACTGACTGGGCCCGTTACTCTGTCAGCTTTTAACCAGGCAAAGGAAATTACAGCCGTGACCTCACGCCGCTCGCCAGAGAGAGACACTGAGAAGTAATTTTGCTTACGCTGAGAAGAAGGTGGGAGAGGGAGGACAAGGCGGGGACGGCGGATCTGTATAAGCACTGCGGCTCCTCGGCTTCAGAGCTGGGAGCAGCCATTAGATTAACATTCAACACATAGAGGAGTTCAGCTGGGGCATGAAAGGGCTCGAGAGAGTGGGAGCCCTATCACCAGCCCTGCGTGGCCAGCTTTTTTTTTTTTTTTTTTTTTTTTTTATGAAGCCAAAGCAAGTTTTCAGATTAGTGATGATGCACGAAATCTGCAGCAGAGCTACTGTACAAATCCTCCCGTCATGAAACCGGCTGGACAATCTACTGTAGATCACACTGGTGTATGTTTGTATTTTTTTTCTAATTAACGTGCCGGAGTGAATGGGCCAGTGGGCAGAATGGATGGAAAGTTATGTAGCTTTTAAAGTAAGCTATTGCATCCTGACAGCAGCTACCGGCTTCCTGAAGTTAATAAATGAGTGCAATTCACTTCCTGGAGCGATGTTGCGGTTTATTCCCCCATTAGGAGGCAGTGGTCCACCCGTTCCAATCATTCTTTAATTAGAACTGTTGTTATTTAGGCTGTCACGGGAGGTAATACCTCATGACAGCGTCGGCATCAGCTTGGCAGCCCGCAATCTCATATTCATTGACAGGGGCTTTGGTGGTGCTTGTCGTCGCTTCATCTACCCCGCCGGACTCAGCGGCACGCCAGACACTTCCAGCTGATGTGTGCGTGGTTTCATGGAGATCTCCGGCTCGACGTGCTGACGTTGAGTGTCGTCTGTTTAAGCGTGGAAACATGCTAAGTGTTTTTTTTTTTTTTTTTTTATTATTATTATCATCGGAGGCTCGTGATTACTTCCCCAGATTGCCTTAACGTACCATTGAGTCGCAAAATGTTTACACAGGAATGGAAGAGGCTATAAAGTGAAACAGAACGGCTCAGCAGGCATTTATTCATCCATGCGGCGACATCCATCCATTAGTCGAGATCTGGTCTTTAACTGCAGGAGGCTGTCTGGAAAAAAAAAATGTAAATAAGACGGAATAGCAAACATGTTGAAAACAAAATAAAAAAAAATACTATTATGATATTATGTGAAACTACAAGCTCAGGTGTTTCTCATGGAGGCTCAGCAGGTCTAAGACAGTTAACTTCATAATGAGCTTGTTTTCATCTTAATAAACACACCCCATGTGTTCACATCCTGTGCTTAATGAAGTGCTGCCCTCTGTGGAGCGATGCAGAACAGCAATCACAGACCAGCTCATTCCCCCTGCCCCCATCGTCTCCGGCTCCTATCTCCGCTTTGACACATTGGGTCTGAGAGGTGGTGCAGAAACGGACCTTCGGCGTGAATGTAGGTGAAATAGGATGCAGACCTCTCCAGAGGGTAAACTACTGTGGAAAAGAGGATGACATCAGGAACCCCAGCTCCCAGAGGAGACAGCTCTGGAAACATTGAACTTTAACAAGATTACCAACTCGGGGAGGGGCGGGAGAAGGAGACGAAACAGCATGTGCCGCTTGGAGTTGGCAGCATGAAATACAGATTTATGAACTCCATTAAACCACATTTATTTCTCTTTATTGGGGCCTGCAGCATTTACCCAATGTGGAAAAAGGGTAGAAAAAAAATCTCCTCCAGATAAATTACTAACAGCCTGGGCATTCACTTCCACATAAGGTAGCTGTACAACTCATGAATAGAGAGATAAAAGCAACCAGACACCTTGACTGTTTCACTCCGCTAGTCGACTGCAAGCCAACGTAGGAAACCAGTCACTGTGGTATTTGGAACAGGTGGCCATCTCAGACTGGCATTGGTGGTGTGGAGCTGGCGCGGGTTAGTAGCCAGACTCTCAATCTGTCCACTTGAAAACTCCCCAGTATTGCTGGAAAGTATTATGGCCCCTGTGGAGGAGATAGCAATTACAATTTCTGATGGGAGAGAGGGAGAGCGCCAGGAGCCACATCCATTCTTGGAATATGATCAGACTTACGACTGGAACATTTTTACAAAGCGCCACTACACAAATGTCCTCTTAATACCAGCAGTGTGATTCCTTATAGTTTCAGGCTTTCTATACGCCTCCTTTTTACTGCCTTTTTGTCAGATTGCCATGGGTGACTGTACATTTAAAGACATCATTAAGCTCTGAATTGTCTTCCCTGTGCCAGTGTTTGATGAACCACACCAGGACTCAGCAGGTAAATGGCAGAGATCTGCTGAGAAAAACCTGCTTCCATTTAAATCCTGCATTGCTGCATTCTGTGACAGATTGGATTTGGAGTGGGCAAAGCTCACTCCAGCTGGAGACTGTTCACCCTTTGGCCTCTCACCTGAACTCTTCCTGCTCTGGTATGTGTGACTAACATGTTCTATGGGAGACCGGTAACACTAGAGCCCACATGTTTTGGCTATTGAGTACAGCTGGCGCTCGAGATTACGCTGTTTTCACACATTTGGATGGTCCAGGCGCTGAATTGCTGTGTCACTCCGCGTGTAGTTCACATTTATTCAAAAGGGCCACAAGCAGCAGCGAAGAAAATAATCAATTTCCAGGCTTCGGCTGATCAGTTGCTTTTGCTCCATAAAAACGTTGCCAGATCTTCTCCCAGTAGAAACCACCCCCTGTTGAGGGAATGCATTTAAATGTGTAGGCTCTACCTGAGGAATGAATAAATAATAATCACATGCAAAAGCACTTATTCACTCTGTCCTTCGAATCCCACCAGACCCCTGGTTGGCTGCACGGCTGAACTCTGCAGCAAACACAACAAAGTGCCTGTAGAAGTAGCCGGTGATGCCTCCTTGATGGATTGTCAGGGAAATTTGATTCTCCGTAGGCGAACCAGCTGACGTAAACGTAACGGCACGGAGCCTATCAGAGCTGACGGAGGAGCGCGTGCAGGTCTGTGTTTGGATGTACAGCAGAGGCAAACAATAAGCGCTCGTACATCTGGTGCAGCTCGATGAACACTGGGGAGCAGATGTGACAGGAATGAAGATTGCCGCCACCTCAGAGGGAGCCGAGGCCACAAAAAGCCAAGGTCAAGTCTGTCAGCTCAAATGTGCCACAGTGGTGGACTGACAGCACGGAGGGAGCCGCCGCATGGTTGGGTGCATTACACTTATTGAAAATCAATAGCAATCTTTCAGCGGCCGCTACAAGATGTATTTGAACAACAGCCTTTACTCAATAAAGTTTCGTCAGATTTTATGCAGGTTTTCCACTGGTGAAAAGTCAAAGGAGGTCAAAGGGTTGTTTGATTTTATACTTTAAAGGTCTTTTACAGGGTTCTTATGTTTCATGATGAGAGCTCATGTTTTGCTTTACGTGTTGCTCCTGCATACTGGAGTGATCGAGACAATGCTCTCTGTGGACAAAAATCTAGCAGCTCGATCTTTATCTGTGGAGACGGTGGGAGCCAAAACAGAGCAAAAAGTGGAGCTAATGTAGCACTTACATTGATTAGGTGGCCAGAAACACGACTCCAATGGGATTATAACGGCGCTCTTTATCTGATAGATGTGAAAGTTGTCAGAACATGTTGGCTAGAGCAGCTTTCTGAAAAACAAAACGTCAGGGCTGTTTGTTTTCAGGTCGTTTTTATGTCACTCTGCCCACAAGTGGTCAAAATTAATAAATGAAGCTTTCAGAAGTGACACCATAATGTATGATGAGCCTCCTCTAGTCCTGCATTCAAATATTTCCTTGAGTAAAACAGAATTATCAGCAAAATGTGCTGAAAAATCAAAATTGAAAGTACCAAGTTTTACATTATTCCCTCTATAAAGGGAATAAAGACACTGGGGCAACATATGTAGTGGTTGATCAGACCACATTTAACACACAGGGAGAAAGCTATATACACAATAACTAGAACTGACACAATGAAGCCCTGATTGGTCTGGTCTGTGGGAGGGACATCAGCATAAAACCATGCTCCGCCCTCAGCCCCATCTTTTGTCTGTCTCCCAGCAGGAAATGCCACACAGCAGCCAGGTAACGCAAAGACAGGAGAAATGAATTAATACAAACAAATAGCAAAATGACAAACAATGTCAACTAAATGCGCGTGCTCCATCCAGAAAACAGTGTGTTGTCAAAGTGCTATTAAACCAATTTTAGACAAAACAAACTATGTGTAGTGTATGTAATTTAAGTGACTGCGACTCAAAGTGACCGAACATGTGAGTGTGTAAATGGTACAAGCTTTTGTGTGGCTGTGGACACGACCGTCACACCTCTTATATGTTCAATACATATTCCAATCAAATCGCTGCTTTGTGAACAGAAAAAAAGAGTCCAGTGTAACAGAGGAGCTTTTCTGGAAAAGAGCAGATCAGGTCTAAACAATGAACTATATTGTATGTAAAATTACTACATATAATGCAGATATGGTGTTTCAGTATTTGTGAGTGATTGCTTTAACCATTTTATACGTTCTGCACCTTGTTGTGCAAAGAGTCGAGGGGCAGATTCTCCTCTTCCTGCGAACAGCACGGCCTTCATTTTTCTCCTCCGTGTTTTACAACAACGCTGAAGGTGAAGATAATGATGGTGCTGCTGGTGTTTGCACTGTTGGTGGCTGCGAACCCAGGAAGCAGAGAACTGCTGCATACAGTAACTCAGTCCCTCGTTCCTATTACCGTTGGCAATCCGCTGTTTATTCTACAACAAGGACAAAGCCTTCTTCATGTAGTACTGGCTGTTATGTGCAGCACAGGGGAATTTCCAAACGATTGCTTTCACAGGACTAAGTCACGGGCAACAGAGAGTAGTAACACAACAGAAATTTGAGTCTCTGCAAAAGATTAGAGCCCCAGCACAGAGCTGAGTGCAGTCCAAGGTCGGGCATAAATATTTGTCAGTGACTCATTTGCCTGTCATGCTCGCCAGATCGCTTAATGTTTCCTCAACTCCAGTGACATCTGGACACTCGAACTCCAGATTCCACGCTTGTCTTCACATTCTTCAATAGCTCCCGTCCTTGAGCGTTTTCGGCAGGAGCTCGAGTTCACTCCGTCAAAGAAGTGCTGTTTTAAAGATCTTTCTTTATTTAAACTCCGGGTTTATTTGTGTCATCGACAATCTGTGAGCTGTGGGTTGGGAGGTGACGTTAGGAGCTGGTGCTTTCATTTAATAGAGTTTTCCTTTGCAGTCCGACAACCGTGTTCCCAAATTCTCAGCAACTCGTGTCCTTGAAAATACATTCCCTGCAGTAATTGAATCATCAGGCACCAGTTATCTGGTGTGGTTATACTATCTTTCTTGGACTAATTGAATTTGCAGGTGTGTTGTTGGATGCACATACTGTAGAAGGGCTTGACTCCTACAGACCATGGCTCTCGCTCGTGTGATAAAATAACCCCGGCTCAGCGTTATCGTACACAGTGACCGTTCTGCTACACTGTCCAAACCCTTTGCCACTATCCACGCCAACAAAATAATTTCACCAAAAACAGTCCATACGTTTGAAGATTGTGCTGATTAGGATGCTTCAATGTACAACTGGTGTGCTGCAAATGAAAGCTTGAATTTCTGATGATTGTCCAGCTGAATAAGAAGCAGACAAAGCGCTCGGGCTGCGCGCCAGATGGCTCATCCTACCTTTATGTGTTAGGAGGTGACAGTCTAAATCCTGTGTGCTGAGTGCCTCAGGCTCCACAACAGGGAAATTGCATTCTGATCCAGTCCACTCCTCTGTGTGTTAGTGTTATACAACAGTCTATTGTGTCTGGCATTTGCATTAGGGCCATGAAATTCAGCCCACTGGCTTTCACTATGGAGCGCGATGAGACAACAGTAGGAGTTCTAGCTTATCTCTGGCCGCGCTACAGCGAGATCACATTTACGCCCTGTCTTCAAAGCCACTCCACCGCCATTTTATTGAAATGCATCCCAAGCAGCGAGCGTACGTGGTCACGAGAAAACCTATTTACTTTCTTTTGGTGTGTAAATTCGACACGATGTGACTTTTAAGTATCAGGAAACAGAAAATTAGAGCAGCAGCAACAACCGCAGCGTGACACGACAATCTGATGGACACGAGCGCTCACTTTGAGGTGGCGGGCGGCGGGTACAAGGTGGGTTAACGTGCCTGCCATTGTGGGGCCTGATGTGCAGCGGTCCTCTGTGTATCCATCATTATGGGCACTGAATCAAGCAAGCAGGCAGGGGCTGTTGAGAAGAGGCCCCCTGGGAGCGAGGCCTTGTCCTGTCACTACCGGGAGGGACGGCCAGATAATAATGGAGACATCATGAGGGCAGGAGATAGGCTTTCCTTTTCAAAGTGGAAGACGGTGAGAATCGGCAGTATCCCATCACAACAGGCTCACAGCCATTGATTGGTCCCTGGCCTGTCTTAAAAAGGACAGCTTTAACTGCTCTTGTCGTAGAAAACAGATGCCGCCGCTGTTTGCCTTCAGAGGAAAAGCTCCATTATGAGAGACGGCCGTCCTATTTTAGTAATACCTGATATCAGTTGGGACGCACTGAAAGAGGTTCACATGGGACCTGCGGTAATTTAGCTTTTTTATCTGCGTGACAACAGATGAATTACATTTTGATGTATTCTGTTCTCATACAGGATGATTCATTGTTGATATCAGAAGCAAAAGCATAAAATCGTCAGGCACTTATGCAAAGAAAAAGCGATGATTTCAAAGCTTGTCCCATTTCTTGCCATGTAGCTAAAACAATTATATGCAGGCATCAAAAAGTATTTATTTTCCATTACTTCCTCCAGCTTCAGATGTTCTCTGGTCACAGATTGCTTTTGACAGTCACTTCAAAAACTCTCAGACACTTCTGGAGATTGGCTCTCGGAGACACTTCCAGAAATTAAGTTTAGGAAATGATCGTAGCCCGTTGCAGCTAAAAAATAGGTTACATCAATGTCTTGAATTTCCGTTTTCCACTGCAATCCCCGTGCCTTTTTAAAGTTAATAGCCTCGGCGTTATCAGCAGACGGGGGTTCTGAACACAGCGGAGAGGGTAACATCAGCAATCTGCAGTGTTTACTGACTTAGACCGTCGAGTCTGTTAAGAGTCTCGCAGACTAAGTTTTCCATGTTTTGCTCTCAACAGAATTAGGTAAATTGTTTTACTTTGACTACTTCACTTTGGCGCTCATTCTTTCTCTGAAATGCTGGAAATATATACTTTTGCATTCATTACCCCCTGCTGGCAAGGACTTTGAAATATAATAGCTTTGTCGTGCTCTTAAGAGTGCATTCGGGTTCACTGTCAAATCCAAGCCAATTTAGGCTCCTTTTGAACAGTTGATGGAGGACACATTAGAAACGCGGCAGCAGCTGCTGACTGACCGCAGCACTGTGGTACTGTGGTATTCATGCAGTGCCAGGACGAGCAGGACAATGGCCTCATCTTGAAATATGTCTCTGAAAATAGCGTTTGGACGTGTTTTATGACAGAAAGCCTCAAGCCTGGCAAATGCCATGTCAAATGGCTTGTACAGATTTTCCTTTCACAATAGTCCATTGTTTTTGTCTCATTTTTGGACGCTTTCATTTTGAAATATTTTTAACCAGTCGTTGAAGTGTGTCCAGGATTCTTTATTGCAAAAAGTGTTCGTGCCATGAACGTGCAAAAGCTCATTGAGATGTAGCATTGCTGTTTCTTTGTCCTCACTTCTGTTTTTTAAGTTCGACCCAGCAGCATCAATTACTCAAAGAGCGCCCGTCCTGACACTGTTATTTGTCCTCTCGTCTGCAGAGAAGCCTCTGCCGCAGGGTCCCCCAGGTGGTGTTATCGGGATCCTTGGAGGTGTCGTCGCCATTGGACTCATCATCGGCGTGGCTGTTACTGTTTTCATGGTCCATCGGCGGCAGCAGAAGACCCGCACTGAGACAGATAATGACCTGTGAGTACCGAGCCTCAGCCAGAGAGTATTGCACAGGGCTGGACAGGTGGTAAGATTAGGTGTACACTGTTGTCAGCCCATGAGAGAGAAGCACTTTGAAAAGGACAAAACAGGTTTTTGGGAGAGTTAATGTGTTCAGAGTCAGAAGAACTCACTGAGAACATGTCGCTGCCTCCTTGTCGTCCATTCTTCTTTCCTATCGGACACTTTATGAAGAATAATCTAATTGAACCAAGACTTTAAAAAAGCAGGTTTATCTTTGTTTACTATCTCAGATAGAATCGATGATTATCATTAAACCCTCAGCTATTAAGTGGTTGCTTGATTGTAATGTGGGCTGTACTGAGCCCATTTCCCATTAAAACACTATTCTTTTAATCAGGACTGATTGCAGGAGCATGTGCTGCCTCTCTTCTTGGGAAAGTTTCACCACTTCTATCAAATCGGACACTGGAGCAGTAGTTTGAGTCTGAACTGTGCAAAAGCAACGTTTATAGATAATTTAAATTGAAAAAATATAGTTTAAAATAAATGAGGCATCTTGTGTTGCATAACTTCAGCCTGCTGTTAAAGACAGATTTGTGGATCCTGTATCTGACTTTATTTACTCCCGCCTCCCCTCCAATGGCCGACCAGGTAATTTTGCTCTGTCTGCGAACCAGGGGCCATGACAATTTTGAGCATTGCCAGCTGCTGCCCGTACACAGAGGGGAAAACAGAAGTTGCAGAGGAGGATGCAGCTGAGGGAACCACAATCAACAAAGCTGTGAAAATCTAAAATATTTTCTCGTGTTGCTCGGAAGGTGATTAAAGTCTCCGCCATCTGTTTGGGAAGAATTGTAAGAAATCTGCTTCCCCACAAAGAAGGAAACAAGCATTCAAGTTGAATCCCGCTAATTGACTTTGTCTAAAACACCTGGCCACGACAGATAGCTCAATGGTTTCCAGGGTTCCCATGATGCTCTTGGCTATAGTGGATATAAAGATGCACACAGCATCCTCGTGGGAACGGTGCTGCAGTGTGTAGGGGTTGGCGATCTTCCTCCCTGGGAATATTACCAAAACAGCTGAGGTCGGGGGTGTATAGGATCTGGCTGAGGGCGCCCGTGAGCCTTTAATCAACTCACATGATGAGATTACAATGCTTATTTTAGGGGTCCCCCTCCAGAATCATGTAATTGATTTGATATTCAAAGCAGCGACGCTAACATCAAGCGTCGACGTGAGGCCGTGCCAGGTTTTTGGCCTCTGCGACTCCGGCTGCCGCTCGTCTCGGCGCTCTGCGGGGCCCACCGCCGAGCCTGCGGAGGCCCAGAAACCACACTGCCTCTGCCTCTCAGGAATGCTTTTAAAGACAAATTAAGCACACAGACTCTTACCTCTCCCATTGCTTTCTGTCTCTTTCTCCCTCCCTGCTAATCTGTCTTTCTTTCTCACTCTGATGCCAAAGTAACTGCTCTCTGTTTCCCACTCCCCTCCCTCAGCATTGCTGTTGCTGCTGTTGCTGATAGTTGTGTGACACAGGCTCCAGAGAAGCCAGAGTCCCCCACAAGGAAAGTAGAGGCACCTGACCCCAGTCTATCCCCCGCTGAACCCTGTCCTCCCGGATCCTCTATTCTGTTGCCTGCATGTAACGGTGGCCTGCAAGTGACATACTTGAGCACACCATTGTGAGCGCTGAGAGCAGCAAACGTTCACCGACACCATCATTTACTAGACACTCACACTGGACTCGACGTCTTTGAATCTAAGGAATTTTTCTTTTGTTCGACAAATTGAGACGTTTGAAGTGAATTTCAAACATATCTATTTGGTGCACGACGAAACAAAATCACGGCGATGCAGTTTGATAAACAACCATGAATGAAAATGAAGCTCGCTGAAAACAGTGCCAAGATTAATCAAACTTAATTAAAAGTCTTCTGATAAAATATCCAGCTCCACTTAGAGTTTATCAGATGTGCGGAGCTTGGACAGAGCAGAACGCTTTTTGACGAGATTGAACGCGCATATCAAATTGTCAATCGGAGAGAAATCTGTAAGCTCATGGCGGCTTTGTTTTTACATGAGCTAACACTCACTGATAATGTCTTTGTCAACAGACCACATTGTGCACCCTCCCTCCTCCACCTCTTGCTCTCTCCCTCCTTTTGTGTGCATGATTGTCGTCAAATATGCATGACAAGAGTTATGGTCGTGTCCGTGCTGTGTAACTGTCGTCATCGTTTCCTACTCGTAGCTCGGCATGTGTTGCTTAATGTAGTGAAATGTGATGCAAAGCTTTTAATTGTCCAGATGAATATTTGTGTCCATTCTCATGTGGCTTGTCATCAAACATGTTCAGTGTCTTATGAAAGAAACTGTTTACTTTGCTTTGAAATGTCTGATTATGTGAATGCAGATAAGAGAATGTGTTGGGTTTGTTTTAATGTAGAGAAACACAGCGAGAGATTCGTAGTTTTATATGGGTGTCTGATGTCGGGGTAAAGGGGAAGCGTTTAGCCAGACTGTTTAATTCTGCATGTTGATGAGCCGTTAATCAAGCCTGGGCATTTGATAACATGCCTGACTGCACCGCCAGTCACGCCTCTGTTTGCCCTCACAAAGCAGCACATGATGTGACTCAAAATTGGTCAATCCTAATAAATCACTGGCCCTTTAGAGGCTGCACTGGCACAATAGTCAACTGATTATCAAAATAGATGGGCATTGTCAAAAGCGATGTTCTCAGAATAATGTGTTCATCGCTCTGTCTTTTGCCCGAGCGTGATGTATGACCTCCAGAACGCCGAGAAGCGCTGCCAATCGTGGCGCCGTTCCCCTGCAAAATGAATTCACTCGCTAGTGTTCCTGACGTGCAGCTGGTGTTGACACAGTCGCAAATACTCGCTGGTATAAATCACTTTGATGCCAACTTCCTGGCCATATTTACCACAATATCTGAAAGGAATCACATGCAGAATGTTAAAGGATGATGAATTTTGAGCTGGATGTCACCAAACAACATCAACACTTTTTTTTTTTTATTTCTCGAGCGGAGGCACAAATTCTTCCACCTAAAGGGTTGAAAATGGCTTTCCAGGACTGAAATGTAGCACCACTGTGATTTTGGAGGACACTTGAAATTATTGATAAATTCCACAGTGAAGTCAAAGTGATGCTGCAGTCTTCTTTAGTAGCACAATCTGAAAGACGACACTGGGAGAAATGATTGGTAGAGATACGATTTGTTCTTGTGTACCCTTTGGTTTATAAACCAGTCACCAGTGCTTTTCACCATTGCTGTATGATTCATTGTTGGACACCTTCTAGCTTTAAGCTGTAACCAAAGTAGGATTGTCTTGTCTTTCTGAGTCATTCAACATGGACTGTCATTGTACTGGGTGTGAATTTGAATCGTTCACTGTTGTTTATGAGTGAAAATGGTGCTTGGTTTCTCTGTACAGAATGTTATACATGCAGTGCAACTGTCTAACAATCACTTTTATTTTCATGTATTTTTTTTGTATAGAAGTGTTTGTGATCTAGTGTCCGTGCTAAAAGGTTTGGAAACTGACCATGTGTGTGTAGGCCCTAATTGTAAAGTTAAATGTTCTAAGAAGCAAAAACCTTCCTCCAACAACAGAAATAGTTTTTGATAAACTTGTCAAAGAACAAAAACAGAAGTCATTTTGTTTCATTCGTGTTTTTCTTCTTTCTTCTCTTGTGAGAAAAGGAAAAAAAAAAAACAGCTGAGCTCTGCAGAGTAATTGTTGTCCGCCTTTTGAAAAGATCGGAGCGAGACAAAGCATGAAAGTAATTGCCTCCTAAAGATCAAATCACATTTATCCCGTCTTGCAATTAAAAGTATCATTAGCATTTAAATTGCCAAATAAGATTGTGATCAACAGAAATCAATGAGAGCACGAAGGATCAGCTCAAACACTTCACATTGTTTTCCACAGCGGGGCTGTGGTCATATGGCAGCTCTTTAATCCAAACGCTTCTGGGGATGCGACACTTCACTTTCTCTCACATGCAGCAGTGTTTTCTGACTCAACACTGAGGGACATCTTATCTCTGATTATCTGCAGCTCAAAAACAGCCTCATTGTTGCAAAAATTTCTAATAGAAAGGTCAGTCCTTTTCGTGAGTGCATTGTACAAGTCATTTTCTCTGCTGTAAATCTTCCCTCACAGATTACTCTTCTCAGTTAAAGGATTAGTTATGTTTTCTCCTCGCTATCCCCCTTAAATCTCCCCTTAAGCTGCCCTGAGCCTTTTGTAGCCAACAGAGCGAGGAGGAGCGAGGTCTTCAAGGTGGATGTCTGAGTAGGAAACAGTGCAAACTTGAATGTAGCTCATGGTTCTGTGCCCAGTGCTTTCTGCTCCCCACAGGCTTGTGGTGCTTGTCAGCTTCCATTAGTGTCTGCGTCTCACAAAGCCAACGCCCACATGCTGCCCGCATCGCGTTCGGCTCGGAGGAAGCCAGTGTGTGATCACGCAGCTGAGATGCACATGAGGCGGTCAAGCTGAGATGAGCGGCATCTGACCGAGGATGGATCGAGCAAACGTTAGAATTAGTATCATGCATCATGGGAGACAATGCAGGATATTTTCATAGAATCGAAGTGCTGAATATTTTATTCAACATATAGCAAAGCATACATCACAGTAGAAAACAACTGTGATGAATATTTAATGCTGCACAGCCTCTCAACCTTCGCTTTAACTCTACTTACTCTTTATTTGGGTTGAGACTGTCGTGTATTTAACATCTTTTTATTCCCAGTGACAATTCCGGCCAGTGAAAAGGTTACGTCTCCACAGTCGGTCGCTCAGAAATGTTAAAACAGAATGGCTGCATATATTAATCAACAACATTCACGAGAGGCAAGAAGAAAGAAAATAAATATATATTTAAGATCAAAGGCTAATCTCATTTAGCTTTAAAGCGAACTTTGAATGTGAAAGAAGTCTTTTAATTATTTAGCTGGAGCCTGCCGTGGTACAGTGTTATTGTGCAGAGAAATGCATTCACCTGAAGCCAACGCTGCTTGATTGACTGCTGCCACTGTGAAGCCTTTTCTAATGAAACGTTCGAACAATACAAACTTTAAGGATCTATATTTAAATCCAGTTTCACTTCGTTTGTCACAGTTTGCATGTTCAGATTCCAGATTTGCATGTGTGGCTCGCTCTGTGTCCCAACTCCTACGTCCTATTTCTAAAGGTGTGAGCCTGTCGTGTGCTCACACTCAGAGACGTCAACACTGACATTTTTCCCATAATGCATTGCACAGAAAATGGAGGAGATTCTCACAGCTGGACATTGAGGACAATGTTGAGACAGCTTCAGTAACATCCTGACAAACAAAACATATATTATTCAATCTTTTTCTTTACAAAAGTATAATTCCAAGTTTATTCCAAGTTGAGTCTTTTTTTCATGGTTTTAACTGTCCGGTAGTAATTTTCACCTAGTTTTCAATTTGACAATGTGACAATGTGATCTTTGAAAAATATCAAATAAGGCAAGAAACACAAGCAGACAGACCTTCACAGACTTCCTTGTTCAGTTTTGAGCGACTGTTCTTGTAATAGTTGTGCTCACACACAGATTCCCCATAAAATGATTAATAATATTGTAGGCGTGTTTCACCATACGATGGCCAAGACTAAGAAATCAGATCCAAGTTGGAATAAACTGGAATCATCCTTCAGGTCAACATGGATGCTGAATTTGCTTTTAAATGTCCTGTTGATGGACATTGCTGTCCCACATTTCAGTACTCAGAGCTTGAGATTCAGGAGCATCTCTGGAAACAAAACCTGAAGTGTTACATTAAATTACAAACCATTTAGCTTTTTCTTTTTTTGGATTAATCAGATTAATCAGCTGCGGTATTTCAACCTCAGTGTGTTCGACATTGGCTCAGGTCTTCTTTTATCATCTCCTGCCAGTAAAGTACATTAATGTCCTGCACACCAACAGAAACAGTATATTTTAAAGTAGTATTACTGTAGTATAGATTTGGGACACAGCTCGAGCGACTGAGCACACACACATACCGTATGCTTGTCTTGGTACACGCGTGTCTGAACACACAGCCTCGTTGTGTGTTTGTGCACTCTGCACACACGACGCTTCATCAAACACTGATGCTACTTTTCGCCCCGTTTTCCTGCTTTTGTGTCAACCAGTAGTGACAGTCTATACACTGACGGTCTCCTGAGGCTGCTGCTTGTGCCTAACGTGATTACAAATGGAGCTGAATTCAATCAAGAGAAGGGGGGGATGACTGGGAGAGAGCGGTTACTGCAGGGTGGGAGTCATGAGACGAGGGAGTTTCTTCATGTTTGGTCAGATTTAATAAACCCACTCTACATATGGGGCCCCAACACACTACCTATTTGAACAGGCTCCTTCACATAATGTGCAATGAAATGCAATCATCAGGGGTCCTATGGGATCAAATGCAAGTTGAAAAATGCAGTAGGGTCTGAATGCAAATGCTGCATCATACATAAACATGGTATGATTTCATCCTGCTTGAATAAATCTGTTTCAACGGGAAGATGTGCAACTGTCTTAAAAACTAAAAACCCACGGTAAATATTGTAGAAAATGTTGGCTGATTTCTTTTTAATAAAATGTCAATTAGGTCGGCGCATGAGGTGTTCATCAGCTTCTTGTTTTAGCAAATTGGAGAAATGTATGCACAGGGCAGACAGAGGTTGAAAATTACATTCTGTCTCATACATTTCTTGAAAGCAAATGATCTTGTCGGCAGTCACGGCTTTTTCTCACCTGTATCAGAATCCAGTCAATCATAAGCAATGCATTACAATACTTTATAATGAGCACGCCGCTGTACCTGAGGAAAGCGCATTTCCACAAGACTCATAATTATCTGTCTGTGAGAAAATGGATGCTTCTCCTCTGAAGGCTCTGCGATGCAAGAGGTTATTGTAGATGAGGGAGTGAGCTGCACGCCGCCTGTCTGTGTGTTTGCTGTGCCTCCGTGCTGCAGGCGGGCTGAGGAGGGTGCCACATGAATCTGGCAGTGGCACGGCAGCCCTGTCTGGAGACAAGGTGATACGGACTGGAAATAATGAGCGTGAAAGAAAGAGTTAAGAGGTGCACTCATGCACAAATTTTCTGCACATTAAAACGCCAGCTTGGCCTTGCGGAAAGGTCATGTTATTCAATAAGGACGTGAACCAGTGCGAATGGGAGGCGGGAGGAGCCGGAGATAATGCGTGTAGGTACACAGCTCAGCGTCGGTGCTCCACTTCATTATCTTTGATCACTCCTGATATCATGTCAGAATATGGCAGATGACATCTGACTGCCAGCATGTTTGAGGGAAGGGGGTTTTCTTTGTAACGATTTCGTAGCAACAACCCTTCTGCTTCCTTGTCTGAAATAATTATCCGGATGCACTTCAAACGATTTCAACATCAAGCGTTCAATTACTCCTGTCTTTCCTGTTCACGATTTAATTTTCCTTTTTATTATCACATCAACGACTGTGTGCCGGAGTGGCCTTTATCGCCAGTGAAAATTTTCATTGTCGATTTGAAGAAAATGGCTGTTTACTGTTCTCTTAATGGCGGCTTGTATGTGAGCGCAGGTGTTCAGTTGTCGAGGCTTTGTTCTTCCTCAGGTGTGTCAACAGAGGGGCGGGGCAAGCACCTGGGGATTAGGGGATGTTAGCGGCAGGGATCCGGGGGAAGGTGGGGAGCAGAAGCCGCCGCTCAGGACGACATGTCAAACAAACAGCGGCTGCATAGTAGACAGGGTGTTTGTCCGCGTGGCGCTGTGGATGAGGCTCAATCCACCCTGAGGACTTGACTCACACATGCCCTTCTCCCTGCCCCCTATACTCCCTCCATCCCCATCTCCTCATCTCAGTGTCCAATTACAGCCCACTCTCATTAGCACAGTGTCTCTCCAGCGAGAGCCTTTGAAAGGGCAGGGGGAATGGCTGCCGCCGCAACAAAGCCACCAACACGAGATCTATCAAAATCCAAGGAAAGAGTGAAAAAGGCAAGTGCAGGCAGGACTTCTCATTATAGAGTGCTGTAGAAGGTGAGGGACGTAAAGAGTGGCCATCCCTCGCTGTGCTGAGTGTCATGTTATCTTTTCACTCTCTTAACAGGACCGACCTCCCACCCGCCCACAAACCGGCCCCGCCCCCGCCCAAAAAGAAGAACAGCGACATGAAGGGACACTTGACATCTGATGACATCCAGGTAAGATCCTCCTCCTCCTCCTCCTCTTCTTCCTCTTCTTGTCCTCTGCGACTGATCTGACACTGAGTCTGACAACTTTTCAGATTTCTGTCTCCGATTTTCTGCCACTTTGTCACAAACTCCATATTATAAAAGAAAGTTATATATACATTATATATCAAAAAGTGTATGAAAACTGAGTCATTACATGCACAGTTAGAGTATAATGCAGCTATGAAAGCCATTCAACACTAAAGTGACAGAGCTCTATCTTTCCTTTCTGTTGAAAAGTGAGTCAGTCGGACTTCACGGTTGGTGTTTGAATGGCATTCACGGTCATACAGTGAAATGTGAGTTTAGTGACAGGAGGCTATTTACAGTATTTCTTTTCTCACAAAGCCGAATGTTTCTCCTCCTCGTCTGTGGACGGGTGCTTGTCACACAGTCCCTTCAACAGAGTTACAGTGCAATTAGCTGAGAGTTCTCCAACGTCTAAAAATAGAAATGTCTCGTTCTGCGAGCGAAGCCACTAACATGTAACGTAATTACCGATCTGACGCTAATTAATTTCCCCTCTTCATAAGTAAAGTAATAGTTAGTGGGTCATTTCTGACACATAAATACTGACCTCGCGTGGCAGCAGACGTGTCTATTAAAGCACCGTGTTGTTTGTAGGGGAACCAGTTCTTATTTCTGGATTGAATTCTGTAAGCAGATGAGTCATATACATTATAAAGTACTGCAACAATAATCCTACAACAATCACAACAGTGTTTGTTCTCTTTCACCCCGAGACGTGTTTCCATAATTTGAATGAGCGGTTTTATCATTACTCAGAGACAAACTGAAATGTCAACACGGAGCGGATCAGTGAGGATCGCTGGTCCGGGGTGAGGAGGCGAAACGCTCAGCAGAGACCTGTGTTCAAACCCTGGGAGCGGCAACGCTTTGATGTACAAACGCGCAGAGGTTGGGATGGTTGCATGAACTTTATGTGTTCAACATCCTCCGGCTGAAGTTTTTTTCCTGGCAGGTGAAAAGGAGAGACACTAAAATCCCAAAAATCCCCAGTGCACACTGAGCAGGTTTGATTATGTGGAGTGAAGAAGTGACATTGTCTGTCCTCAGGATCGACAGCATATATGCTGAATATGGTGGTTGTTTTTTTACAAGCTCACAGCTGGGAAAAATTAAAACTAATTGAGGATGGTGGTGAAACAGCTGCAATTTTGGAACACAATGTTTTGCTGCCTCTTTGTCTGCGTTTGATTGGCAGTGTCAGTCTAAAGTCACAGTTTGATTGCCTGTGTGTGCGTCATTTCCTGTTAGAAAACAGTCGAGTCATTGATTTCTTCTATACTGTCATAAAGTAGACCGCAAAGATTAGTATATAATGTACACACTTAGTCTCAGCGTATGTGTTTAGGAGGAGACACATGGCTCTGTACAGTGCACATTCCTTTCGTCGACTTGTGTGTGCCGCCACAATTAGAAAAAAAAGCAACTTAATCCAAACTCGACCCAGGTTTCTCTCCAAATTTAAAACATCACTTTCCACGGTCGCACCGACGCTGCACAGCTGCTTTGATGACTGGCTGCTCGTCAGTGTGACCAACAGCTGGTGGCTTCACAGAACAATATTCTTCTGTCAAGCTTGCACGAGAACATAATCTTTATATTGCATTAAGCTGTTTAAATAGCATCAAATCAGCACCGTGTAAAAGAATCAAGAAGATTTCCTGGTTTTGCATCAACTTTCCAAGTGGCTTTGCTGTAGATTTGTCCACAGCACAAAACAAACACGGTGCAACAGTGTGTGCAGAAGTTGGACACGTGCAGAGTCTGCAGAGGTCACAGAAAGCTGGCTGAGACCTTTAGTTTTTTCAAGGACTGAGTACAACATAATTGCCCATTCCAAATTGAGGAGATAAAGTGTAAAAAAGAATTATTGGAATCTGAATAATTGAAGATTCACCTAAATGCCGAGTCGGCCACCGTGTATCAGCACTGCCGAGATTTTAAATCCAACTTTATGATACTCTTTATAGCTCCGAGGTCAAACTCCTGGACATCTGGGCAGAGAAAGTAATGGAGGGAAGGGAAAGTAATGTGCTCTCCTCCCTGCAGAACTACTGCAGAGGAGTAGTTGAGCAAGGCACCTAATGCCGGACCCACTGGTGATTAGTAGAAAGATGGGCTGTAATAGACACTTAACAGGATTTAATGCGTTTGATTTTATGGCTGTAGCTGCTTTCAAAGAAGCTGCACGCTCAGCAAACTTGTATGCGCAAAAATAAAAGTAAGCAAAAGGAGAAAATATCGCAGCAGCTTCACGACGGGATGTAAAGAATGCATGAATAAACAGTAATCACCGATGCATAGAAAATAAGCATCAGTGTTATACGAGTGGGCACGAACCGAACAATATGCATGTATGAAAGTTAGCTTGTTAGTATTTGTGGCTGTAATTCATTCTGCAGAAGGTGATGACGTAACAACGGCTGCACCTTCAACATTCATTCATCAGCCCGTTCCAACATAAGAAGCTAAGGGATAATCTGAGCTACAACTTGAAATCATAAACCAGAATATTTTAATATGCTGGGGAATTAGCGGGCAGAGACTTCCCAGCATGCCATTGCGATTATGTTTATGACTGTTGTTAGATGTTTTCTTTGATAGTTGAATAAGATAAGATAAGATATGTTGCATGTTATTTGTTGTTATCCATGTTATAGCTATTTATACTGTTTATAGTTCTTTATAGAGATGGAACTGTTTGGCACCATGAGTCAGGCTGATGACATAATTCATCACCTGTTGCTTGAAGGCATTAAGTGATGTGAGTGTTCCTGAGTGTGAAGGCATTAAAGAGCACGTGTGGTTAAGAGTTTATCTCTGACCGAGACTTCAAGCTCGCCACAATATCTTTAGTCTTCATCTTGTTTTTGACCACACAGCTAACAGACACTTCAGAGATTAACTGTTTGGTCAAAGTCTTTCAAGGCAAAACATTATGTTTAAAATAAAGTAATAGTGACAGTTCTTAAACTTTCATTTTACAAATAAAGAACTAAATCTTCTCTTCTTCCTGTTTTCCAATGAGTCTGTTACTGTGGTGCAGCAGCTCTGTCCACAGCCCTCAGTCCAAATCACCCTGAACATCAATGAAAACCCAATTTTAGAGAAATACAAATACAATACAAAGACCCAGACAGGTGATGCAGTATATCCTATTATCGAGCCGGAACCTGGACGAGTTGGATATTACAGCTTTATTTCAGAAGAGCTTGCGAGGTGACTCTGCTGGCGTGAAGAAATTGGCAGCCTCGTGGTTTCATCATCGCCCAATGCACAGAGCAAAACTGACAACGCAGCCAAAGCGTCAACATCTGCGCTCACCACATCACACACGCTCCGTACATGTCGCCGCGACTCCGAGAGCCAAACAGACAACAGCCGTCGAGGGGACCGACGCCTTTGTGCTCCCGACAAACGTTTCCTCCAGCTAATTGCACATGAAGTCTGGAGCTCGGCTCACAGTTCGCCCGCTCAGCTATTACATTCCTCACCTTTTGATGTAATATGAATGGAAAAGCTCACACCAACCAAGTGCATATTGACTGGCATTCAACAGCTATTTTTAAGTGTAAGAAAAATGGGGCTCAAACAGAATTTGGCAGCCTTTTGATCCCTCAAATTGAACAGCGCAGAGGTGTTGGGAGGAAACACAATGTTCGACATCCATTATATGAATCTCGCATTGTTCTGGATGACTTTGATTTCTTTCATTCACTCGTAGTTCTTTTCTTCGTGCTACGTGCAGGTCTGACAAATGTTTAATGAAGGTTTTGTGAGCGTTCATTTGCAATTAGAAAATTGATTAACTCTGTCCTGCCGTGAGACGTCTCTCGAGCCTGTTGTGAATATCCCACCGTAAAAACCCTTAAAAGGTACTTTGCTGTCAGCGGTGTCAAACTTTTGCATTGTGATTAAGTTTGACAGATCAATTAGGAGCACGTTGTGTGGAAAGTTTAAGACCGACGACCTGTTGAAGGAAACTATAGAGGAGCAATTTGCCCCCTCCCACTCCTCCATGTGCAGAAAACCTAATAGCTGCACCTTGAAGTTTAGAAATATGACTTAGCCCCAAACTACTCTGCTGAACTGCAGAGAGAGAAAAAATGAAATAAGACAACTGTCATGATGGTGTCATATCTTTTATTTTCATTCCTCTTTCAAAAAAAGAGCCTTGGGTTGCAAAAATTGTGTAAGTGTAGTTTCACGGTGTGACTCATGTTGTTTTCAGATATACTGTATATATGGAGGGAAATAGGATTGGTTCCATCATCTTCACCCTTCAGTTCATTTCTAATGTTCCCTGCTCGCTTTTAACATGAATGACTCCCTAATTTCCTGCTGAATTTCCTTAAAAAAAAAGTCCTTCTATCGTCACTGTGGGAATAACATCTTTACTGTGAGAGAGACATTTAAAATAATCCGCAGTCACCTCTTCATTATCGAATTCAAGTCACTGGTTTTAATACAACATTGCACAAAATGGTCCATTAAATAATATGGCAGCATTATCCTTGAACATAATCCTCTGCAAATCTAACGTAGTGTAAAGTTGGTTTAAGACATTTTCTGTGCAGGTTTTATAAATATAAAAAAAAAAAAAAAATGTTTAGACCATCAGTTGTAATGTTCAACACTGTGAAAATGTTTTTACTCAAATAGTAGCCTGTGTATCTTTTATAAGCAAATCACTTATTTCTTCACAGACAGTAAATAACAAACACTTGATGCATTAAAGTCTTCTTCGCTTTTCGAAATATAAAATTTCCACATCTCGGACTATTTCCAGTCCAGTTTCAAATCCATGAACACTGAGAAGATATTCCTCTGCAGTCTGACAAAGCCAGGGCACAATTGTAGAGAATCTCCATTCAAAGGCGCCTTTGCCTGTGGATGAGTCCAGATTTAAACATTTCAGCTCAGAAACTGTTGAAAGAAACTGAAGAGTAAACAGCAAACTGGGGTTTTACATCAAGACAAGGAGTCCAATCTAGCTGATGTTTGCTTTCTATTGGAGGCCAGATATTAATTCACATGTAACATTTAAAGGTGGTTTCAAGGAGCTTCATCCATATATTGACGACCTGTTTGCTAAGCTGTGATTAATCTGCAGCGTATCTGTTTTGTAATCACATGTCACCTTCATGTATGAATTATCCCTGCAGTTCTTTCCTCCAGCAGCTGCGAGCCACAGCTGCCTCCTTCGGCCGTACAGCAGCTTTTACATTCCTGCTCCGCTGTTTCAGAAGTTTGCATCATCCACCTTTGTGTGATATGGAAGTGATTAATTTGGAAAAATAACTTTGATGCACATATAGAGTTCAGCAGAGCAGCTAAAGTTCAAACTGCTGTCAGGTTTTATTCTTTGTTCTTTCACGTCTTGTTTCTGTTTATTACCGCTGAAAAACAAATGTGAGCAAATGAAGTCAAAAGCTTTCAAACTAATGTTCTGCCACTGAAGTGTTGCAGATCTGAACTAATGTGTATGCAGCAAAAATAGTAGGTTTCAGCGATGTGCTAATTGCAGAGTTAACCTTGATGAGGATTGTGGAGCAGCTCCAGTATAAACTGGTTGACCTCCTGGTTTTTGTGGAGCTCATTATGAGTGTTGCTGAGCTCTCGGTGTTTCCTGTAGGTGGTTCATCTCGACAAGGAGGAGGAAATGCAGAAGCTTCCTCTCCAGCCTCCTTATTACGACATGGCGCCCTCTGAGTCGACCCCCTTCACTGATAAGCCGGTGAGTAGCGACGCCGTGAGCGGGTTCACAGGAGCTTCTCTATGACGGGGTCACCCACAGCCGCCGCCTTTGGCCGGCAGTAATTGCCGGTGAAAGGGTGAACTTTCCGTGCCATTATGCTCGGAGGTATTTGACAAGTGATTTACAAATGAAAAGCAGCGCTGCGATGCCTCCTGAATGTCATTGAGGATCTTTAACGTAGCGACGGCAGCCTTCCTAACAAGCTGACCAGTAAATCCACTGGCCGCCTCCACTAAGCACCTTATCTCATCATTTACATCAGCACCTCCACCGTCTATCTGAACCCGGGCCGGCCGACGTCCTCTGTGCGTGCGTGTGTGTTGGACTGTTTCATGTTCTGACCCCCGACACTCACCCCCCCACCCTCGCCTCCACCTCCCCTCCACTCCCTCTAATCTGCCGTAATGACTCGTGTGTGTTTGCATGGCAGCCGTGTGCAGATGAATTGCAGCGTGACGCTCGACAGTACATCATCGCCCCTGAGTGTTAACTGTTGACTATGAAGTGTTTGTCTTGTTGTATCAGATGCCTCTGCTAACTGTGGCGAGCCTCCCTCAGTGCCACAGATGCTTGAGTGTTTTTGGTGGCTTTATTTGCTTTGGCTGGAGTCTCGGCTTTGAGTTAAAGAAAATAAAACTCTTTCAGACTTTTAGACGGCGTGTGTGCATGTGTGTGTGTGCATGTGTGAGCCTGTGTGTGTTGTGCGTGCGGACAGAAAGGAATCATTTCAAGTGTGTCACAGTGGTAAACATGAGCTGTAGCAGCCATACGATACAGAAGCAAACAGGAACAATCTGCTTTATATTGATATTACCGTTGCTCCCTGCATCGCTAATGAAGGTAAGTGTCATGTCGTCTGTAACAAATAAACAGCTGCTGTTGGTGTAAACAGTAAAGTACACATGCGGGAAGATTGACGACAGCAACGTGGGTGTTAATCTTGAATCCGGCACTTACTATCAACACGTTTTACCTCCTTACACTGTAAAATCACTTCACGAGTTTAGTGAAATCAGCGTCATCTTTTATTAGTCAGTCAGTGTAATTAGATACATTTGTCAGTTTAATGTCAAATAACAACATGAATTACACATTTAAACCATCTCAGAAGTTAAAATCTTGAGTCTTGAGATTTTGCAGGAGTCTTTTCTGACTCACAACAAATCCCATGAAAAGACCAAAACCAGACTTTATTTCTTTTTTTGTTTCTATTATTTTTCCTCCGTGTCACCGAGCTTTGCATCGATGAGCTACACTGTTACACTGGATGACGTGTTTCTTCATCTCCACGAACCATGATTGAGTCAATTGCACACACACTCACTACAGTTCAAAGTGTGTATTCATCCGCCTCTGAAAATAGTCCCTAACAGATGAGTCATTTCCTACAGTTTGAGTAACATTCGCTAGAAATAACATGCTGTCCATCTGTTTTGAGAATTTTTTCATCCCTTTAAAAAATAAAACTAAATATATTTGTGACCAGTTTTTAAAGATTCTTATGTTCAGTTATGAACAAATGAACTTTGAGAGGCAGAGACAGTCAGAGAGTATCAAGAGACGGTCAAACACATTCCTGGTTTTGGTCTTTTTCTGGCATTTGTTGATATTAGGAAACATATTGAATATCACCAGCCTATAACTTTATCAAACTTATTTTCTCAACCTTTAAGTATTTTCACATTAGAACAAGAACAAGCTGCTTTTGTTTGCTGTATATGTTTGACATCACATCGTGTGTTTCATATTTCTCTGTTCTATCTGTTCAAAAACTGGCTTAAAAGTAATTATTGTCTGCTGTGTTTGGTAAAAGTTTATTGTCTTTAATATGAACTCGATGCACGCGACTCTTCCTAAACATCATCAAAAATGGAAAACTACATTTCATAACTTTACTGATGCTCTTAATTAACTACAAGCTTTGAGTTTTCATATTCTTAAAATTGCTCCTTTGCATGAATGTGTGCTTCTCTAATGATTCATTTTTTTCTCTAAAAACAACTTGCAGGGATAACTCAGTGTTCTCCCTGGATGAATTGATTCAGATTTTCTGTGTAGTTATTTAAGGAAATTAAACCATCGTCATCAATTTTGGGCTCAGAGGAACCAGATGTTTAAGTCTGATAATCCTTGGACGCAGAGGGCAGAATTTTCAGAGATTTATTTCTTATCTCTGATAATGTTCCACTTAAAGTGAAGTTTAGGGCTGCTCTTTAGATGAATAGTGTATCAGTTAGGTTTTCAAATACTATTTATGAGAGGCATGCGTTGGCTGCTGAGCGAGTTACTAAAGATGATTCTCTGGGGGCAAAAAAACCATCTGCCAAATTTGAATGAGGCTGTAATTTCCCCTGATTGCTGTGTGGTCATGACAAATATTCCAGATATTCAAATGTACAGTGAGTTCAGAGGGTGTGAGAGGTGGAGAAACGCTGGAGAGATTGCACGGTCGATTTGAATTATGAATGTGGAAATTCTGTAAAAGATTCAATCATTTCTGTGTAATCCTTTCTCAGGTGGAAATAAGGTGCTCTGATGCAATGGGGGGACAACAGGTATCATCCCATCGCATTTCTTCCCTCACGTCCCATCGTCCACCCAGAGATGCTGCTGAGGCAGAGACAGGATAGCTGACATCTCTGCTTTGCATTTGCTTTGTCATGACTCCCTCTCTTTGACTCCATTTTCATTACCAGGAACAAGCAGACAGACTGAAAGGAGAAACACTAGCGTTTGATTCAATCGCTGACTTCCTCATGCAGAAACAAAATGCCAGGCAGCAGCAAAGCAGATTCTGAGTTTTCACACATCAAAACGTGGCGAGATTCGTCCGTTATCTTTTGATTCCTCTCATCATTCATCTATAATTCTAGTTTGTCGGCGATACAAACGTGAGCGCAGTCAGATTCCCGTTTGTCCTCCTCTGTGCCGTGTGTTGCTCCATCATCACGTTGACATCCATCTTTGGTCAGTTTATTCAAAACAAATAAACCGAGGATAAACTCGTTTTTCAGTTTTGTGACCACGTTAAAAATCAATCATCGAACCAATAAGTAGAAAAAGGGCGGAAGAAATCAAAACCTCATTTGCTTTAATGTCGTCCTGTTACCTTTTTGTCTTTCAAGCCCCTTTCAGTTATTAATACATCACGGTGTATTTTCCACAGTCTGTGCATATTTGTCTTGTCAGTCAGTGTCTAAATTCCTATTTTTTTCAGATTATTATTGACCCAGTGCTTTCGAGTCTCCTTTTCCAGAACAGACGGCAACAATCTGAGAAGTATTTCTGAATTGGATAAACAGCGCTGAAAGCTTTCATTGTCATTTATTGATTACCCCATTAAGGTCATTTACTCAATCATCCACTTGGCCAATTGCTCATCGAGTCAATCCGTCAGTCAATCATTGGACTTGTGTTTGTGCACTGTGGTCAGATGCTGTTTAAATGAAGGTCTTTGTCTGTGTTTACATGCATGTTGATATTCTGATATTGAAGCAACTGTTCCAGCATCTGCATGAATGTGCTTACGGGTTTGTGCAAATACCTCCATGTGCTGCACAGCGACTGTGGTTCCAGCTATAATCAGTGAATTCTTACAGCGATAAGGAGACATGAATTATTGTCATCATAGTTTTAGTTTTGAAAGATTGTGTGGACATGCGTTCACCATAATCCAAGCATTAGATTTGAAACGCAGCCCGATGACTGTTTGGTTTCTTTAGTTACAGCGATTGTTTTTGTTTAAATCCAGTTTTCATGCCCATCAGCTCTGAGCATTACATGATTTCTGAGAAATGCGCACGAGCAACAGACTCGTGAAAACAAATGTGAAGTAAACTGAAAAAAAAAAAAGCATCTTCCTGTTGCACATGTTTACACTCTCTATTATCTGAATCCAAATAATAGAACGACGCCATTATGTGCATGTAAACAAAGTCTGAAGTCCTTCTTCATCTCTAACCTCTTGTTTATGCTCTTATATTACTTTCTGTCTGACTGTTGTTTTCTCTGTTCCATCATTTTGTCACATTCAGACTTAATCTGACATTTTATTTACATGTTTCATGCTTTCACATTTTTCTTTGCCGTCCTCTCTGACGCCGCTGCTCACAAGCTCAAAATGACCATCAGATCATCAAACGATGTTTTTTGTTCTCATCTGTCTCCATTCTCTCTCTCTCTCTGTCAGTCTGTCAGTCTGTCTCACTCTCTCTCTCATATTTTTGGCTGCCTCACTCCTCACACACCTTTCGCCTCTCTTGTCTCCAGAACTCTGGCCACAAGGACTGTGATGTCCAGTATGCGGAGCTGGATACTGCAGCTTTGGCCTCCTCTCCCAGCCCACGAAGCTCTGCTCACACTGGCCCTGGGGATCTTGTCGAGTATGCAACCATCCAGCCTAGCTCACACTAGCGCATGCCATTATAGGCCTTTCCCCTCAGACTTTGGCCTCAAGGTACACAGACTGATGCACTCCTTTCCCTCGTTCATCCTCCTTTCACATGCACAGACCTCCCTTTTTTTATGCTCCACATGGTTCCCTTGTCTACCTTCCTCTTTAGTCTTGGACGTCTTTTGATTTCGACCTCGCTGCTCCGCCCAAAGTTGGATTGAGGCGGAGACATTTTCAGGCTACACAGCATAGCACTCGTGGCAGAGACGTGTCCTTTGCCGCAATAGAGACGCGGTGAAACCTAAATCAAGCCTGCACATTGTTGCGAGCGATCATAAGATCAGCAACATAATTGTTCTGTCAGAAAATATCATGTAAAATATGACTCACTGGCAAACAACAAAAAAAGTTTTGAAAGAGGTTTTTTGTTTTAAACACTTCATCCTTTTCTCGTCTTTCAGCCTCTGTGTGCATGAATCCTGGTCGCAGAGACATCAGTAGAGGTTGTGTCTGCCATGTAAACATTTAACATTCTCCACTAATGTCAATAACATGGGAGATTGAGCTGCATGAGTCTTTTGCATGAACATCAGGATTGTTGAATCGTTTCCCATGCAACTGCACTTACAGTTAGAAATTTTAACTGTGCAACACTTAAACAACAGTGACATCGTACAGTATTGACGACATCTCATGTGAAATATTTTCATGTGAAAAGTCACAAACAAAATGTGTTTCTCAAGTGATTATGCCTCTTTCGACAACCCTGATTGGTAGCAGGGCAAAACAAGCTCTCGTGTGCAAGACGCTGCTCTGATATCTCATCTGAACCTCGCAGGAGAGAGTCGGGAGGAATCCGAGCGCCGCACACAAACACAGCCCTGTGCAACACTTCAAATTGTCATTATACACATACAGCAAAGTGGGATATAAGGGGGCACAAATCGCCATGTTGCCAGACTGGTGAGGCTGGTTTCTATGACAATTCCTAAGGCAGGTAATTCTCCAAGCAATTCAGGAGGCTTTCTTCAGGCAATTGTTGAGACATGCTGAGCTGCACAGCAAAGTGCATGTTATTGAAATACTGTAGCGGCAATTCTCCTCTCATTTAGAGACAATTTCATCCTGGGGAAGTAAATGTAGATGTAAAATACATTATTGCACATAAATCCATAACCGGAATGAGTTGTTTGTATTATTGAAATTCAGCGAGTGGGATGCACCGTCGTCTGCGGGAGCGGCTTTAACGGACAAAGAACACACTACTATTATTTGTCATCTTGATCTGCAGTTTCGGATTCGCTGTCGAGGGGATTCGCAGGTGTAACATCACCGGGTTGCAAGATTTTACAGCCACAATCAGGTATTCGCTGGTTTGCAGCTGCAGATGGGAGGAGATGCTGCTTGAATTTCGACCAGCCAGGAAGGCAGAAATCATGAGACGTGATGTCAGTAAACTCATTTATCACGTCTGTGATGCTTTACACAAAAAGAAACGAGACCTCGAGTCCATCTTTCTGTGGACGAAGCTCCTGCCAGAGACAGTCTGTATGGTTTTAACTATCTGCTCCTGTCTGACTGGTTGTTCCAACGTGACAGCGATGATGGAGGCCTGGCATTAATAATACAGACCTATACATAACAATCAGCTCAATTAAAAATTCTTTGGCATTCGCGATGAATAATAATGGCATCTGCTGTTGTTAACAAGCTTCCCTGTCAGTTATTCAGCACATAAACGCGGCAATAAAACAGAAGAGCAGCTCACAGAAAATGCATTTCAGTCGGCCAACTCACATGAAACAGATTTATTTTTTAAATGCACAGCCTGATTTTGTCAAGCACACGCCGAGCTCGGCACAACAATCAACTTTCCCAGCAACCCTCTCGCCTAGAGATTACCTCCATGTATACAGTACTCGCTTGTTTTCCCACTTAAGTTGTGGTATAAAAACAAAAAAAGTGCTGTATTTCTGAAGCACACCGCGGTCGTAGGGAGGAGGTGTGGATGGATAGCAGGTGTATATAATTCAGTCCTGACGGCATAAACTGTAATTTACATCCTGAGACAACAAAAACACTTTGATTTGAGGGAATGACTGTGATTTGGGTTGAATGGAAACAACGGAAACGTGTCAAGTCACTGATGACATTTCCAATATCTAACCAGTCTTTCCTTAACTTTACTAAGAGCTGTCAGAGCCTAAACACAACCATCAAGAAATATTTCATGTTGTAGTTTCTTATGAGATATGAGAGATCATTGCAGGAATGAAACATGTCAAAGAAGGTTTTACAGATAAGTTCAGTATCAATGTTTTGTAAGTTCATTGACAACATGTCCTCATTGTGTTAATAGAAAACTTAATTATGTTTCTTTCAAAACATTTTCATTCCTATAAATTAGTCTAGTTATTTTATTTTTTTTAATTAGTCTGACCCAATACACAGCCTTTCAGCTGTTGGGGAAGAGATGCGTGTCTCGACCGTCTCCACTCGTGATTTACGCTGCAGAAATTAGCAGATTTTAAACCTTGTGCATACAGTTCATATTAACATCCCAGACTTATCTCCAGTATTAAATCTTCGGCAGCTCCACGAGGGAGGAAGCTCCTCAAAGTCGTCCAAAAATACCCATAGTAAAACATAATTTATTCTGACTTTGGGTCTTAAAATTCTTCATTACACTATCTTAATTTTTCATGAAATGAGGGTAAAAGTGAACGTTATCTTTAGTGGAGCGAAGAAAACCCTCATTTCAAAATATAGTAATGTTTTTAAGACGTCAGTGAAACAGGTAAAAGTGAACGAGAACAAAAGATATTATCTGCGTTCATTGGCAGTTTGTAAGACATTTACTTATGTGTTACAGTGGATGTGCAAACCTACATTAAAAAAGCATTTGCATAATATACATTTCTTCAAAATCTGTGTACAAAAACATACACTTTTTCATGCACTGTCTCAGACTGAGAGGGAGCAGACAAATTAATGAACATTGATTGAATTCTCATGTCAGCTTTCACAATAATTGATGGGAGCAGCTGGGGAGTTTCAACATAAAAGTCCTCCTGGGAATTTCCTGCCGACATTATCTGTTTGTAATACAGCATTAAGGCTCGTGTTGAGCGGCTCCGGTCAGGAGGTTACACCTTTCAATAAAATCTTTGTTTGCCGAACCAAAGACTGAAGCACGAGTTCACATCCAAGGTGACACAATCCTCATTTTATTCTCCGAGGAGACTTTGATTCACCTTTGGTTGCTGATGTAAAAGCAATCGGTGAAATAAATCAGCCGACTGTTAATCGCGGCCCGATTGTATTTTTCCAGCATCCATTTGCTTTGACAGAGTTATTACATTATCAGATATGGAAGCCTTATGTGGTCCATACTTCCTCCAAGGTTATTCTATCTGCCCAACATGCTGGTGCTTAAAAATGACTTCAAGGTGAGCCAGATTTCATTTAGATTAACCCTCAGTTTTAAATTTATGCATTTGAGAACATTCTTCTTCTCCTCTTTTGCTTTACATTTGTATAAAGGTGGAAGAAATCTCAGAGCTTTTATTTCAGTCTGACCTGACGAAGGTGAAACAGCAGCACGACTGACTTGGAATCAGCTTTGTAACGGGCTGCTGAACTTGGGTCTTAACATCATGACCTTTTTTATCACCTTTAGCAGCATATGAGAAAAGTAGACAAAGGGAAGCATCTGTATCCTTCTGATGCATTTGCTGTTTGAATAATAGTCAGATCGTGGAGCGGCGTCGAAGCTGCCGTCGTCTCTGTTCGTGCTGAGGAAGCGGCTGAGAAGCTGAACGAACGTCCTGAAGCATGTTTCGTCTCGTGTCTGATTACTGATGTTTGCAGACTGTTTTCAGGCAGAATAAACACCAGGACTGACACCAGGTAGTGAAACCGTATCAAAGTCGCTCGCAGCTCGTTCATTGCCTGCTACTGTTTTTGTTTATTATGTAGAAACTGGACTTTTTGTTTTCGAACGGAAATGAGAACATGAGAGGAAAAGTGACAGAAGCTGTGAAATCCATTCATTTACATAACATTATGTTTTGCTCCCTAATGGAAATTCAAATTATTACTGTATGAAAAAAGGGCAATATTATAACCAAAGGAAGGTATTGAAAGATTTATTGATTAGTTTGCTTTTTGACATATACTTCGTATACTGATGACTGAGTCCAGTTACTGCTCAACTAAATGTTGGAACAAATACACGTCACTTAAGAATCACCGGATCGATGGTGATCGATGGAGCTGTACGCAGCCGCCTCAGACACAAAGCATTTTTCATTTACAACTTCCTGTGAAGATTTAAAAAAGCAAAACACATTCACTCAGCTACAAGTCTCTTTGGTAAAAAAAAAAAAAAAAAATCTGCCTTTGTGTTGAGGTGAAGCTAAAATTTTCATTGAGCTAAAAGCAGCACAGGTGCATGTGAGGATACAGCAACAATAGTAATATTCAGATCTCAATGAAAATTAGATTTACAAGAGGAAACACACTGACCCATGTGATGCTCTGCAAGATCCATCAAAGAAGCGCAAGAGGGATAAAAGCAGTGAACTTTATTTGAAAATGAAAATTATTCGTGATAAAAAGGAGGAAAAGCTCCCGAGAACGCCAGGACTTAGTCTCAGTTCCTGTTAACATCCCATAAAGTTTGGTTGCAGATGTTGCCGAACATCTCCGTCTCAGCAGATGTTGCATCTATTTCTGTCCAGTGTTAATCAACAGGAAAAAATACAATGAAAAGACTGTGTGATGTTTTCAATCAACTTCTTTTGTTCCTTTTTTTTTGAGTTTACATTCAGTTTGAGCCACAAGTCAGTGTGTAAGAGTCTGGTTAAGAACAGAGGGTCCAATCACTCGTTGCTCCAACAGGAGGGGAAAATCCAGAGGGACGGGACATTCCTACTTTTCCTGCCCTGATTTTGTGACTTAGGCTGATATGACATTTACATAAAACTGCCGTCTGCTGCTGCTTTAATTCTTAAAGTCTAAAAAAAAAAAAAAATTCATCTTTTCCCATTAATGCCCTTCTATGCATTAAATGTCCCATTAAAAGTAAGTATATGTCTTCAGATAGGCTGCTATCCTAAATCATCACAACCCTTGGCCCCCTGCCCAGAGTTTGATGTTGAATCTTTCTTAGAAACAGACACATTCGGCTGAGGATGAGCCCGCGGTGAAATAAACCACCGTCATAAAAAATGTATCGATTAACAGAAGTTAGAGGTCAAACTCCAGCGGTTGCCAATTGGTACACAAGCGCACGGGGGCATGTGATTTTAATGAAATTCATGAATAAAAACAGATTTTAAAAATGCTCTTTTTGTTAGATGCCAAAATATGCAAATAACAGGCTGAACTTTTGTAAGAGTTTGGATTCACAAACAGTGATTTAAGGCCAAGGACAATGCGAAGGATTTGAAAAGGTCCGGCTTTGATGGCCGACTTGTAGAATAAACAAAGACGCTTCGACGAAATGCAAAGCAGAAAGTTGTTAATCTGACAGCGGGCTGCTCTTTTGTTTACTGTGGAAACCATTTAGCGAGCCGCTCTCACATAAATGTAAAAAGGTGTGTGAGACTTTGCTCGCAGCAGATCTGGAAATATGTGATTCTCTGTGGCGCCTCCTGGAAATCTGTTTGACCTCATCCACTTGTTTCCCCTCTGATGGACTAAACCCGGCAGATAACCCTCACTGTCCCTCGCGCCCTCCATATTGACACATATCCAGCAGGTGCTCACCCTTACTCAATAATAAATAAGGCACTTACATCAGATTTGGTGTAACCTAATAAATTAATCATGACGAAGTGAACAAATAACAAAATGAACTTACTTACTAACTGCAATATTCATTTCTTCTCCTGGCGATGATTAAACCCCTAAAAACTCACCTCTGTTTATCAAAACTACATATTTATGTTTCTTCCTTGAAAAAACCCTTCATGCCTTAAAATGCTTAGATGTAATTCAACACCTTTGCCTTCATGCGTGGATTTAAGAAAATGCAAATAGTGACTATGCAAATAGTCCCCGCCTCTGTCTCCACCCGCCTCCGTCTCCACCCGCCCCTTTGCCGATCACCTGCAGCTTTGACATCGAACACACAAACCTCTTCTAATTCAGCAGCTTAGATATCTGACAAACTTTTCGATAATGTTTGCTGTAACTTTCTTTGTCAACACCCACCGAGCCATAAAAAATGTCCTGTCAGCATTTGGCATGAATCATCATATGATCTAGCACACCGCAGATTTGTTTGGACACAGTCAACAGATACAACGCAACATAAGTAAAACTCTCATGTTGACCAGCATGTTGCCTCGTCCTCGATGTTTGGCTCCTGCAAACCTGCCTTCTCTCTGGAAGCTTGTATTTTCAGATCCTTTGGTAACATGAAGTCTCACCATTTCTCCTTTTGCAAGTTTGCAACTGGACACGTCTCTGCCATCGATTTAAAAGTAGTGAAACTACAAAACACTGATGCGTAGCTCCACCTGACTTCTCCTCTGATATGACTTGTTTCTCCGTAGCTCCACCCTGCGAGTTGAGCAGATCGGTTTCTTCACTGTGTTCATGGAGAACATATGGTCATTGGTTCAAAGCAGAAACTCAGCCACAGCATCAACTGCTTATTTGGCTCATGATTCGTCCTGTAGCATAAAAAAACACCATATGGACGAGTTAACAAGGCTGAATTTAGATTTTCATTAAAGGAGGTCTTTATAGGAAAATCCTGATCTGTCCAGTAAATTATTTTTGCTCAGCACAGGACTGGAAACAGGGAAAACATTGAGCTTGTATTGTCAAAAAATAACTAAATCAGAACATTAATAAAACCACGTCATGTAACTTTTACACTTTAGATTTTGTACTGACTAAACAAAGCAGATATAATGTGTTGATGATTGAGCTCTAAAGGTCCTGAGCCCGAGCCAGGCTAGCTGTTTCCCTCTGTTTCCAGTCTTTGTGCTAAGCTAAGCTAAACAGCTGCTTCATATATAAAAGACAGATTCTCTCAGCAAGAAAGGAAATAAGTGCATTTCCCAAACTGTCAAACTATTTCTTCCAAACTGACCAAACTTGTTTTTTCACTGTCTGTCTGAGAGCCACATCGTCAAACTATTTCTCACAGGTGACTGGATTTTTTTCCTCCAAGTGACACTTTATCCCTAAAGTCAGACTTTTATCTGCAGCAGTTTCTTAAGTTGCAGGTCTGAATCCTAAATGTCTTCAGACAAACCTCGAAGTTTGGGAAACTGCTCCTCAGACTGTTGCTTTTAATTTGCCTTCTCAGAAAGCCAAGAAATTAATAACCTGACAAAGTTTTCTTCAGCTGCCTGATCAGGCCTTGATACGGACCTGAAGCAAATAAGCTCCTCAGACGCTTCTGTCAGTGTTTCCAGCGTGTGTCAGGGGAGGTTTACTTGCATGTCTGCTGCCGTGAAAACACCAATTCACCTTCACACAAGATCAGCGCTCAGCCTTTGTCTCCCTGAGATTCACTGTGCTTATTCACCGTTCACCCTCACAGCCTCATTTTACATCAGAGCCTCTTCTTTTGCCTTTTGTTTCTTTATTACCCAAATTAAATAATGTTAATACAGTTAACAGCAATTAATTTGAATGAATGTAGAACTTAGAGTTGAGACAAAATAATTGGATTATTTATGGGTTGCAACTGGACTTGGTTGTAGATTCTTGAAGATCTTTCACTTCTCATCCAAAGATCTGAAGAAGCTCTTCAAGAATCTACGACTGAGTCCAGTTGCCGTTGATTGAGCCCTTACTCGAACACACGTGTTGGACTTTTATAAGATGAACTTCTGTCTTCGTGAGTTGGCCTGTTTATGGCCTGCGTCTTTTATTCCCCATGTTTTGCCCATTAAACATATCTGTGCTTTGACAGCTTTATTGTGTGATGTAAGCGCTCGCATTTTTATATTTTGTTTGACACGTGCAACGACTTGTAGACAGATTTAAGTCTGTTTGTGGTTTTGTTGCCCCGCCAAAACATTTCCAGAGTTGGGATCATCGTTGTCGTAGATGTAGAGATGCTTGAGGAATATTCGTAAGTTCCATTTTCACTCTCATCCTTTTTTTTGCATGTTTGCATATCATTGCTGTCATCTCACAATCATGTTTCAGTCATAATCATTTTCCTTTGAAAACGTTGAACACATTCAAGAAACTCTGGGTTTAAACTGTAATTTCCCTCCTCATGTTTTTAAAAAGCCAGGATCTTAATTTTTCCAAAAACTGAAATCAACACATGAAACAGTTCAGTTTCTGTATTCATGTTTGTGCAGATCAAGATCAGCGCCACAAAGGCAATTCAGTTTGTGACCTGCAAAATATAATAGCATCACTTGTGCTGGAATGAGCAGAGAGCATTCTGGGTATCAGTGTCAATACAAATTTAATCGCAAAATACAATTGTGGTGTTTGGATCTCGACTCTCCGCCCACCTAAAACACACACTGGTGCAGCATTTTAATTCACTACAGGCATTAATGTCAGCAAAGCAGAGTATTTACCAAGTCAAATCTGAGCCTACATGATGTATGATTGCCTTTTATTTCAGTGGATCAAATCTATGTTTGAGTGCAGTGTTCACTCACAAAGCACAGTTTTACATTCCTCATCCGGCGCTGATTAAAAACCCACACTACAAGCAGCCAGTGATGAAAAATAAATACACAAACCTACGCACTTTTTTCTACAAACTTGTTGACTCTAACTCAGAAGTGCGAGTTACAGCTGGGTAACCATATTTCAAGTTTACACAGCGTGATGGGTGACACCCGGAGGACGCAGAGCACACAGCTCCATTAAAGATCTTACAGCCATTAAAACTTTCAAGTGGCTCCAGAAGCGTTGTGTTTTGAATTCTAATAGACAAACAGTGAGACGACGGATGCTTCAAACAACATGATGTAACTCGTAATGCAGCGGAATAATGGCTGCTCTGCTTCGATCCGACGGTGGCGAATCAAGTGAATCTGATAATGAAAGTGAATCTTTGTGAAATCATGCAAACAGCTGTTGTGAACTTGGGTTTGACAGATGTGGGCATTTACCCCTCAAGGAGCATCAAATTACAGATCACATTGAGTTGCATCATGGGAATTGAAGGATCCAGTGTTTTTTGGAGTCTGATCTATACAAGATTCAGATTTCCTTTATTTGTCATTTTTATTCTCTACATAAAAACGAAATATGCTTCAGTGCCACATGTGAATATAAATAAAAGCAATAAGTCAGATAAGAAGCAATAATAAATAAGCTGAAACTGTTCAAAGAGAATCAACATGAATCTGGCTGGCGTCAGCAGAGGCCGCCGCGAGCATCGGTCAGTCAGGGGCTCTCGGCCTCTGATGCATCGATTTGGACAATCTTTTTTTAAAAATATATCTCTGTCAGGGCTCCAGCTTTATTGGAGTAAAACTGCTGGAATGCCCCTTTAAAAAGACATTGTTCGTTAAGTATTGACAGAGTTGGCGTCATTGTGGGCGTTTTTGTTTTTTTTTTTTTTTGTAAATTTATTGCTAACAGTCCAGACCCGAATCTGAACTGAGAGCGCTGATTTGATTCATGACACCTGACACCACCCATAGCCAAACACCTCCACTAGTTTCTCTATCTGTACCCATCAACCTCTCAAAACTGCAGAGCCTCATTACCAAAACTCCAGCTGGCCCGAAGCCGTTTGCACCATCTGTACCTGCACCTTTCTCATTCATGAAAACGGGGCCTTGTGTGTAAAACGTTAGTGGCCAGTTATGGCACATTTAATGTCACATCTGGTGCCGTAATGAATTTCACTTTACTGTAAAATAAAAGTCTTAAAAAGTTATATAAATGCCACATTTTTTAAAAACCTGACAAGTTAATGCAGATGTTGAAGAGAGAAAACAATATTATATAGAGAACTCAAGTATGAAAAAGCATGAAAATATATGCATGAATATGTATTAAAGCCATGGTTGAATTTGAGTTTGTATGATAATCAAATGAAATATGACATTGTCAAACACTGTTTATAATGTTTGTAATTGTTGTTCACCGTCCTGATGTGGTGACGCTCCGTCCACCTCCATCAGACGAACCCTGCGACCCTGCAGTATCATCCTCTTCCCTTCTTGTGTCTCCTCCTCTCAGGACTCTGGGAGGCGTCCAGAAGAGCTGCTGAACCCGGCCGAATACATGAGCTACCAGCGCGTCTGCAACATGGAGCCCTTCCCCGAGTCCCAGCCCGCTCCGGCCTACCCCCCCGTCACCTTCCTGCCTCAGCACCCCTACCAGCAGCACCCGCCCAACGAGCCCATGTACTCCAACACCGGCTTCCCCGCCCCCGGCCCCCGCGCTCCGTTCACCTTCCCCAAGGAGCAGTCCGTGTGACACGCCACCTAACTGTTAGCTCCGCGAGAGGCGTCGTGATAGTGCCGCAAACGCTTCATGGAAACCAAGCTGAACGGATGTGCATCCGCCCCCCACTTCGCTTCTTTTTACTTTCTGAGCTCGTTTTCATCGGCCTCTGTGATGAACATGTCTGTAACGTGCGGCCCTCCATCCTCTGTGTAACGTGCACTGCTTGCTCCACCCGGCTCACTTTGTGGCGTTAGCGTAGCCGACACCGCCCGCCCTCCTCCACCGCTCCACCCTTCACCTGCCCACGCCGCCTGTTCTGTTTCCGCTTCCTCACCTTTGAATATTTTGCTTTTTTTTTTTTTTTTTTTTTTTTTTGCCAACCATCTAAACCATGTACAGAATCACTCAAGATCTTCTTCTTTCTTTTTTCTTCTGTTTGTTTTTTTTTCTTTTTTACATTTCCCACAGTGGTAGTGACCTTTTATAGCGACGTGCTTCTTTTGTTTGTTTTCTGTTTGTCTGTCAATCATATGCTTGCTTCTTTGAAAGTCATATACTATACTGTATGTGTGATCGAGTGTGTTTTAGTGACAAAAAAAAAAAAAAAAGAAAAATACAAACGCCATTTGATTTGTAAAGCTAATTATCGATCTATGATGACATGGACGACCCCTTTAATGACAGTTAATGACAGGGTTGTTATGTGAACGTGTGATTTGGCCTCTCAACTGAATCCTTCATTACTTTCCATAATAGCTCTGCTGTTATGGAGTTTGGATATTTCGGACTATTAGAAGCGAATGTTATCCTCATTAGCTACGAAGAAAAACAAAGGGCTTGAGATCTGACAGTATCTACTTTCTTCTCTTTCTCCATGTTTTATTATCCATCTGGGTTATTATTATTATTATTGTTATTATTATTATTATCATCTACCAGTAGTTGCCAAAGACATATACTTTCATTCAGTTTTTGTCCGTTTGCTTTCATGCCTCCGTTTACATTAAACCTTGTTTGATGGGAAATAAACACAGTTGATTGGCTAAACTTTCCCAGTTTACATTATCGCTTGCCATATGCTGTATTTTCCATATCTGTATGTGACGACTTGAGTTCCTCGCGGAGGTTGGTTTGAGGCTCATTGCATTGCGGGTCCTTCGTGTTATCAACCAATAGGATTTATTCTTTTATGCAGGTGCAATAGGTGAAGACAATCACATACCTGGGTTGTCCTGGGAAGAGGACAGTTAGGATAGTTTGAAAGACTTTTTCGAGGACAGCCCACACGTAACATATTTAAATATTTTTTTCTGAATATGATTTGTACTAATATAGAGTTTCAAATCAGTCACTGGAGAGAAAAGCTCGCTGCTGTATTTTTTTAGAGAATGCTCAGTTATATACGACGGCGCTCACGCTGATTTTCTGAGTCCATTTTACACTGTGACTGTTCATTTCAGACCATACATAAGCTACCGTGCTTGACGAGCCAGCTCCCGGATCCCGCCTCCCACACGCCGGCCCTCCAGACACACAATTTAGCATAAACTGAAAGTTCACATTTTTTGCCATGTCAGATGTATGTTTGGGGGAGAGAGAAAAAAATAAAGAAAAGAAAATTCTCGTGTTTGTGCTCAATGTGAAAAAAAAAAAATCCTTGAGGCGTTGAAGGTAATTTAGTGTTAACTCTTAATGGTGGTTAATGGGATAGAGTGAAACTTGTGAGACTTTCTCCTGTGCTCACCTTGTTGTCTTGCAATGGCTCGATATGTGTGCTAGCTTTTAGTTAAGGCGGCGTCTCGGACCGCTGAAGGAGTTTGATATTGCTGTACCTGCTGTGTGAAAAAAACACTGAAACACTACTTTGTCTTTTTGTGACACATTTACTATTCATGAGATCCTTCCTTCATCATTATTATTATTATTATTACTACTATGTGTAAGTGCTGCGACTCAAAGTGGCTTTTACATGTATTCATTTTTCAAATCCTTACGTTTTCAGTCACATTGAATTCTTTCGAATGTCCTGAAGATAATTGCCATGTTTGTTTTCACCCTCAACCTTGTTGTTGTTTTGTGTTTTGTAACATTTAGTTTTTATTTTTTTAAACATGAACATATATATATATATATATATAGACCTAGACCACATTTCTTTTGGCATTTATTGTACATTTGTGGAAGGATAATAAGTGAATCAATGTTAGGATTATGAGCTGTTTTTGTTGCCCAGGCTGAAATAATGACATGATGTGAAATGATTAACCTGTTTTTTTTTTGTTGTTTGTTTTTTATTATTTGGAGTTATGTTTGATGTAAATATTAACGATGTATCTGATGTGTGAAAAAAAAAAAAACAAGTCATGCAGTTTAACATTAAACTTCACAAACTACCCATGTTATAGTTGTTGTTATTCTGTTGTTGTTGCTCAGTTTAAAGCTGCATTAACTGATTTCATTCAGTGTCATTCAGTCAGTTATTGACTTTATTAACCAAGACGACAATGTCAACTTTGCATTAAAAAGGACATCATTGATACTTAATGACCACAGTTATAAATGTTCACAATGACCCGGCTCAGTGTGTTTGTGAGTGTGGGGAGTTTCTTAGCCTCAAGTCTCTAAAGCCTCGAACTGAACAAGCTCATTTTGTTCTAATGTGGATTGTTTCTCGGCTTTTGGCAGCGCGCCACTTGTTGTGCATCTTATTATGACTAAGTATCGTGTTTAAGGAAGTAATTTGGCCTTAATATGCTCCGGTTATTTATCCAAAGAGTCTGTCTCAAATATAAGAACTTCTTCATACCAAAACCACTCAGTGACCACGGGTTTATTAACATTATTTAGCATTTGAGCATCTTCGCTTTTTAAGAAAAACGTGAAGACGTGTTCCATTAGCAGCTCAGTGATATTACAGAACATTATCATAAAAAACAAAAAAAAAAAAAATGCTTTGGATCATTTGCAGTCATGTGATTTATGTGATTTGAAATGAATGTAAATGGGCTCAAACATGCAAAAGCACCAGAAAAGACCCTTGAATGTAATTTAGCCGAAATAATAATCAAAGGACCATTGACACATTAAAATATCAGGTAGCACTATTATGAATGAGGTTATTATTGTTGCTTATTGACATCTTGAATAATGGAGTAGCTCTGACCTTTTCATGGGCCGTGTCCACATCATTTCATTTTATTTTATTAGTAAATTATTTTGTACTATTTTGTGCATAACTAATACGACATTTGGTAGATGTTTGTCCAAAGCACTGAAATATTTTAACACGCTGTATTACAGCTGACTCGGCAGCGTCTCAGTGATTTTTTTCTTCAGGTGCAACATGAATGATTTCATAAGCATTTAACATTGTTTGAAAGCTGAAACACTGAGATCTCTACAGTAAAACTGGACACCATTTGTTGCATATGGAGATGGTGTGGTTTTAGAAAATGTAGCCTTCGGGGAGGCTGAAGGGAAAATACATACGTGAACCTCTGGGGAAAACTTAGTAACTGATGTAGTAGAATATAGTCGTGAGTGTTGAGGCAGTTTTGTCAGAAGTGAATTCATTCAGCAGGAATTCAGAGAGTCAGGAAGTCAGCACAAGCACTCTGTCAGTAACACCTACACACTTTCTGAGGCATCTGATCAAAACGAAACCATCCAAAATATCTGAAGTGAACGTTGAATCTGCCAGAAAATGACTTGGCCTCTAAATGGTGAAATAGCGAAGAGTTAAAGCCGGAGTTGGTAACGTCGAAGAAACCAGATGGAGGATGAAAAATCGTCACCGCCGGTGGAGAAAACATTTTGTTCCTAAATTGAGTGTTTTCACATTTGACAGAAAACACTTTTTGGTTTAAATCCATGTTCGTCATTACTTTTTACAAACGGCAGTAGTGGGGGAAAAAAAAAAGCTGGAGGAATAAAAGGACCGGAGCTCGACAACAACATGTAAAAACACAGCGTTGTGTTTGCAACTGTACTTGAAAGCCTAATGTGAAATGAGGGTTTCTGTTAAGTGCATGGAAGAAAGAAGAAAAGACCCTGGTTTTGTTTGTTGAATCAAGTTTCATTTTAAATGCACTCTGGGCTGCAATCAAGGCTCAATTTCTGACTCTCCTGAGAGTTTCAAACGGCTCAGAAAACATTTTGTTACACCTTTCATTGATTGAATAATTCTTGTTTTCTCTCACCTCCAGCAGCTACACATTGGTAGTTTTCTAATGAGCATATAATGATTTCGCACTCTTACTGTAAAATGGTTAATAAGTAAATAGCTCCATTATTATTCATAGTCTATTTTTCTTATATGGTTGCTGTTGGGCAGAAATCAATTACATTATGAAAAGTGATGGACTAATGACTCATGTGGGGAATGGACACAACTGTTCAGTGTAGCAAAATGCAATTTACAGCCTCAGCGATGATCATACAGCCGAGCATTACATTGCATATTGTTTTATACTGAGCCCTGATTGTGTTTCTGTGTCCACCTTCTGCAGATCATCTCATAATTATGGAAGTGCTGGTGCACACATCACGTCTGACCTTCAGGCCTGACTGGATCAAGTTCGGAAATCAACAGTTACACAGAAACAGACAAAGCTTCTCATTATTCATTCACATTTTGTTTTTCGGCTTCCCATCAGAACGATATCTCGAGAAATATCTGCACCAGACGTCTGTGTCTGGAATTTCAACTTTGCATGATTTGGCATGCTACAATTAAGGGGAGAAATATCTGCAAAGGGTGCCGTACACAGCCGGCTGTTCAAAAAATATGCATAATTGTAATACAAATCCAACATCACTGCAGCTAATAGCAGCTACAATGATGATATGTGACAGGAGAAGATGTGTGTTAACCATTGAAAGGCGACGAAAAACGCTGAAAAATAACATGTCTTCTCTCCTCTGTTGACGCCGTGCAGTGATGTCAGTGTAAGTCTGTGTCTGTGTGGGCAGAGAAAACCGCAGGATCCTGCAGAATATCATACTTGTAGCAGCGGAGAAAAAAAAAAAGAAGCTTCATTTCCTCATTACTGAAGGACAGGTTAACTTGAATGCTTTCTCCTGAGAGATGCAAGAATCGCTTGAGAACTCATCCAGAAAAGCCCACTTGATTGGATTGGGTGAAGTCTCCTGGAACAAATCCTCTGTGTCACTTTTATGTAACGCGTCGCTCTGCTCCTCTCCTGCTCTTCCCTAATTTGCTTTGTCTTTCTAATATCTGGGTAACAGACATCTCGGTAACACAGGCTCCAGTAATACCAATTACAGTGTGCTGTTGGAACGGAGCACGTTTTGCAGGTAGATTAGTCGTTGTATGTTACAGGATGAATACCCAGGAGGCTTTGCTTTGCTTTGCTGTGAACATTTTCTTATTTCAAATCCCCCAGTGGCCTGAGATGTAACCATGCAGGTGGTTTGTCTAAAAAATATCTTGAAAGCAATAATTGGACACAATGAAAGAAACAAGTGTACAATATTTTGCAATCTGATAAAACAACAGCCTCAGAAATGACTGTAGAAAACCTGGATCACAGAGAAACATTATATGAGCAGTTATACTGGGACTTGCAGGTCTATATGTCTATGAGGGTCTGTCAACAAGTCATCCAACCTAAATGACAAGCACCTTCCATAAAAATGCAAAGAGTATGAGCATTTATTTTCTGTTCCTGTTGTAAAGAAATGCAAATGAATCCTATGAGCTGATCCGCCACCTCTAAGATTAAAAGAGGACTCCACCGATTTAGCATTGCCCTTTTATTGTCGGACACTTTATACTTTAAAGGAAGGATCAACAATCGGTGCAGCAGAATGTGACACTTAAATTACCCAGAGTGCACCTTAACTGTTCAATTCGTAATTCAGGCGGGCGATGCTAGTAGCGGCCGTTGTCGCCTGCGGCTGCTCGCCTCGGCCGGAGATAAGCAGCAAGCTACTGAGGTGTGGTGAGTTCACTTCTTTCTAACTTTGTAGTCTTCAGATTCAGCTGACATTTATCAGACATTTATCATTTTTTACAATTTATCAGACTTTGCACAGCTCCCTCCGGAGCCTTTTCAAGAGCAAAAAGCCTTTCTTCACATATGCAGTCGTACTCCCCGAGACCTGTAAACACACTTTGATGTGTAAAATCCGCGCACTTCCCCTTTAAGGTTAGGCCAGGCTTAGGCGACTAAAAGTGAGCTGGGATGCAAACAATGGTCTCCGGTGGCGAAGTCAGATGCTTTATATGCTCAACCGTCCACCGCTGACCTCCACTCAGAACTGCAACACACACCACCCACTCTGCACAGTCATCTGCTCAAACCACAGAGTAGATTCAGACAGTAGTGATCAAATATAGCTGCCAGGAAGTTCTTCTATTCTTCTATCTGTCTTCTATCCATGGATCAAATGTGATGCATTTTATATGTACACTGTGTCCTGAAACTTCCTGCTACTCTGAAATGCCACATATTAAATATAAATCTACGGGTGCAGATGGTTTTGACACACGTGTATGTCGTCCTGAAGAACATCACACACACACACATTTCATATTTCTGACTGTACTCCTGAGAATGGAGAGTCATTATTTGTGAAAGCACAGGATGTTGCTCTTCAGGAAAACATTTGAACAATGACAGACGTTTCCTTTTTTTTCTGACAGTTTCTGTACAATAAAATGATGCAGCAACACCACACAGAAATATCACATCATATAAGGTTCACAGCCTGGATACTGCAGACCTATTAGAGTAGATTGTGTAATATTGGACAAGTTCCTGCTATTTTGTCCACCTCCTGTACGCTGGCAAATTGCTAAAATTGCTAACAAGTTCCCTGGTTACCACACGAGGAGGCATAGCAATGAGGACCGCTAAGCTCTGGCGTGCTGTAAGGGAATTACCAGCACACCGGCAACATGTCTGTGACCAATTACACCTGAGCTCCGGGCGGCGAGTGCGTACGCAGGCTTTAAAGAGAGCTCTGTCACACCCAGAATGAGAGACAGGAGTGACCGGGAGCATATTAAAGGAACCTGAAGTGATTTCTGCTTTTCTGTTATGTATTATAATAACCAGGGAAAAAGCATCAATTGTGACAAGTGTTTAGCGGATGCATAAACTATTCCATCTCATTACGTTCTCCAATAAGTTGGCCGAGGCAATTTCCTTTCAACACTTGACCTTTCAGACAAGCATATTAAATGCATCTGTTTTGCTTTGCGTGCATGTGTGTGTGTGTGTGTGTGTGTGTGTGGGTTGGGGGGGGCTGTTAATGCATCATACTGTAGATGTGTTTCTGCTTTTACTAAAACGTCAGGAGAATGGATGCAGCTCCCGCCTCGTGGACGCAGGAAACGGGGACAGACAGTGGGAGAAGCGGCTCAGACGGGCATTACACTCATTTTTTCTCATCAGCCCTCTGCCATATTTTAATATTGTGTTAAGCTCATTGGGATGCATAGAAGAGAAAAGGGAAACAGAGATGAAATTGACTGATTCGCTGCCTCGCACAAATGGAAACAAATTCCATGTGACACTCCTCAGCACAGGGAGATGGGCTCTTTCCTCACAGTGGCCACAACCAATAAGCATTATTCCTCCTGCTATACATCATACCCAATCCCTACAGTAAAGCCTTTTTCCTTTCCCTAATCACATATTGTTGGGAGAGCAGTTCTGGTAAGCCGCTTTTGGCTGAAGTTTATTGATACAGTGACTAAAGTTTTGCATCATATTATTTTGGAAGTGGTTCTCCGTCTGGTAATTCTTCTGATACGACGAGCCAGACAATGAATAGGAGATAACATTTTTGGCCTGGAGGGAGGAAGAAGCACAGAAGCAGAACAGTTAAATATCCAGACGCTTTTTTTTTTTTTTTTTCCACATCAGTGCAGCAAGGCCTCATCAACAAGAAATTAAATTTACTCCTGAGCTTCACACAAAAACTTTCCCCATCCTGTAATAAAACACAAAGAGAGACACAATGCTTTTCCCTCATCACGGCCGCAGACAGTAATGGATCTGATTATCTCCGCTATCACACGGGTCACTGACAATTACCTGTTGTTTAAAGGTAATCATGTCAGTCTGTCAATCTTTTTTCCTCTAAACCCAACATGCACGGCACGTGAAGCAAAATATAGTCTGAGCTTTGTTGCACTGATTTTTTTCTGTGTTCTCTTTTTGATTGAAAAATGCAGCTTATGAAACCCTTTATGTTTTTAATCAAGGAAAGCTATTACTTCATCATCATCAATATGATACAGATCCCAGTACAAAAAGCGTTTGATGTAGGATCATGTTGAATGGAGCGATGTGTCATGAGGTGATTGGATCATAGGTCACTTCAGGTTACCTCTGAGTTACTTGCTACTAATTTTTGTCGGTTCCTTAATCAAGTGCATGTTGAAACACACGGCATCTTTTCATGGAAAATGACTAAATGATGTTTATTTGGATTCTCTGAACTAATGAGCTGATTGTTGTGCACGTGCACACGAAAGAAGCACAAATGAACATGTTCATTGTTTTGGTCTCAAACCTACTGACAACAAAACAAAATGATGTAGCACGAGTTGAGGACGAGATTAATACGCTTCCAAAAAATCAATGGGTATGTTGGACTCTCTAGATTTCACAGGTTGTTGATCCCAAGATGAAGATGTTTGGACTCCTCCATTATTTCATGTTTTATCAAACTGTGCATTATTTCTCTGATTATATTCAGGTAATCGTTGCTCAGCAGGTCCCTGATTGCACATTTGCTCGTTCTAAGAGTTTCTTTGACTCCGAAAGATAAAACTCCTTCTGTGATTTCTAAAGAGTTCAAACGGCCACATGTGACAATAGAACAGTAAAAGTGTGTTTTTGTGCTGTCGCTTCAGTCTCACATGAAAATTAATGTTTTTCCTCATAGGAAAGATGAACAAGTGCTTCAGGAAGTAGGAAACCATTTTTAATCATGTTAATGGCTCTTAAAGAATTTATAGCTCGGCCTTTTTCTGATATAAAAAAAAATCTTTGTTTGGCTTTTATTGATTTAATTTAATTTAATGTACTTCATACTTTTTATGGTTATTACTATTGTAATGTAAAGTCTGGATGTGACTGTTTTGTCAAATAACAGATCTGTATTCTTTACTAATGTTATTGTGTAATTTGTGTGAACAATGTTTATTTGCAAAGTTTATTTTTGCTCATTTATTTGATCTAATTCATGTTTGTTACTTCAATCTGGAAATTTGGCATCTAAATGAATAAATGAATATCGATTAGTCGTGACCTCTCGATGGCAGCTCTGCTTCAGTGTGACGAGCTCAGATAGTGAGTTTATTGTGTTTCCCTCCTCTGATATTTCCTCGTAAGTAGTCGTGACGCGTGTTATCTCATAAACTACCCTCTTTAAGATCGTCAATTAAGGTCACAGCCGCAGACACGAGGGCGGCAGAATCGACACTCCCATAAGTTTCTGATCATACCCATCAGCCATTGGGATTTTCTGTGACAGGGGCGGGGAGGAAAATTGCTTTAACAGAAAAGCCGGAAACTAATTTACACAAGATCAAAAGCATGAAAGAGCACTTCTGTGGAGAGATGATAAGCCTTCAAGGCCACTGCCAGAGCCCCAGGACAGCGCTCTGGTCTCAGCCGTGTGGACACTTCCTCTGACCACCTGTGTCCATCGTTGTCCAAGAGACAAGCCACAGGGATGCTTTAACAGGAACGGCTGAGCGGCTGATAAATGGAGAGCAACGGTGAGGAGGCAGATAAACAAAACACGGTCAGAGATAAGGGGCGTGGGGAGGGTGCTGCGCGCTATCGTGTAGAAAGTAATTTTCATACATTACACTTCAAAAGGTTGGAGCTGTGTGTGTGTGTGTGTGTGTGTGTGTGTGTGTGTGTGTGTGTGTGTGTGAGGAAGCAGGACAACAAACAGGAGTGATTATTCATGATCATTCTTGAGGCACAGTAATATTTTGTTACCTCTATTATCAGGCCAGTGTGACTCTGACCTTTGACCCCTCTTATTCTTAGCTGCTTGTGATGTTGGGGATGGAGAGATTTTAAGCTAATTTCCCTCTTTAACTCATTGGACTGCAAGTCACTCTGAATAATAGAGTCAGCTAAATGATGTTAATGTGAATTTAAGCAAGCATCTCATTATCATGTTGGATTTAGTTTCTTTTTTCTGCACGACTCGCACAGTATTGGTCCAGTTGTGGGTTTCAACGTCGGCGCAGATGTTTTTGTAGCTGCTTTTTCAAACGATGCCATATTTTGTCTTTTTCTCACAACTTTTCTGTATCTGTGCTGCCAACTTTTTTTTTTTATTATTGTAACTTAATTTCATAGTAGTTGATTTGTTCAGTTTACATTATTTAAATGTCATGATGAATCACAATGAGGCGACTTGCGAGTGTTTTGAAGAAATATTTATCATATTTCCCACGGTGGCGTTCATACTGATAGTGAGTGATTGGCAGGCTTTCATGTGCTGAGGCAGTATGTGACAAAGTGTTCAGGCAGCCTTATGAGGAAAAACATGTTTTCACTTAAGTTTTTTTTTTTTGCTTCTGTCCACTTTGCTGCACCGCCTGCCAGCGTTAATAGACCTGAAAGGACACAGAGAGCAACTGTACAGGAACAGAAATATAAAAACCACACACAGATCAGGTGAAACCGTAACCTTAACTCTTCCTGCGTCGTTCATCTTTTTTTTTTTTCCCTCAGCACTCTTGAAGTCCAATGTCAGCTCCCTTGTGCAAACTCTGCAGGAGCTCCGGCTCCAGCTGACAATCCCACAAAAGACTTTCATCAAAGTTAACTTCTGATGGCTCCGTTTGAAGGTGACATTAAAAAAAACATTCATCCAAATATGCAAAAATATGAAAATCAGCTGCTTCTTAAGCAGCAGTGGAAAAACCTCAATACTCTTGATATTTCTGAGCTTCACACTAGTATTTGCATTCATGAGAAATATCTTTCTATCTGTGAACAATAAATCTTGATCAAGATATTTGTCTCGCTTTATTAAACTTATTAAAGGTATTTATCAGCTCGGACACACTGATATTTAAATAAGAGTTAGATTTCACAATGCAGGTTTCATAACAGTTTGTCAACTCGCAGAAGCCAATAGGAAGAGGCACATTCATTAATGCACTTGCCGCCAGTCATCTGCCGTGACCTTAAATTTCCTATCCGAGAACTTAATAGAAGCACTGATAAATGTAGAAAAACACGCTGCAGTTTATCACTCTTCACCTGACCCGGCTGTAAAACCTGCCAGAATTGACAAATGTCTAAGAATGGTTATTTTTCAATTTTGCGAGCTGCTATCGCTGCAGCACTATATTTCAATTAACTTATCTAAGACCCAGTGAAAATGTGCTTATAAAAAGGGGGGACTGCATCATTAAAGTGAATAAAAGTACTATTATCCCACTGCAGATAATAACCATCACTGAAACCCCGTCACGGTGCAAGTCGTTCTACACCTTATTTAGCTACATAATGTTATTTAATTTAATTTAATGGTCATCTGACATTGGATTGTCATTTTTTATTGAACTGCTCTTGGAATGTGCTTATTAACCATTTAAGGTGGTATCCTCTCGTGGTGAAGACGGCGGAGCACGAGCGGCTCCGGGCGAGAGTTTAACTTGACTTCTGACTGCAAGTTTGACTTCTTGACACCCAAGATAGCAAATCCAGGTGTGGGATGAGAGACGCTGATCTCTCTCATAGTCGCTCCTATAATAGCTACCATCAAGGTGCCCTTAAGCAAAGCACCAGTCTTTATGTTTTACAAGTGGAGCTGAAGAGGAGAGGAAATAAAGGAAGGCTGGGTGGCTGCCAGCGGTGGAAAACAGGCTGCTTTAAAAGAATAGTTTGACTTTTTTTTTTTTTTTTTTTGGAAAAACAGTTATTTGCTTTCTGGAGTTTCTGGAGAATAAGAGGAGAAGAGCGACACCATTTTTAATGTCTATCCTTTAAATATAAGACGACAGCCTGCAGACGATTAGCTTAGCTTAGCATAAAGACTGGAAACAGGGGGAAACAGCTAGCCTTAAATAAGCACAGGCAAAGTTTGCTCTGTCAATTTCTTTAATAACTATTGCATTGATAAGGATAAGATAAGATAAGATTCTTTATTGATCCCCCATAGGGGACATTTGGGAACAAAGTCTGTTATCTAAATTTGAAGTTGCCTTTACATATTGTTCTTCCTCCTTAAAAGAACGCACAGCAGCCATGACTCCCTCCCTCATGAACAAAAAAAACAGACCAGCTTGAGCATACTGCTGTTTAAGCAAAAGAGGCTGTGGTCGCATTAATGGACGAGGGGGCAGCGGGTCGAACCGAGCTGGTCGGAGGATCAGCCAGGTCAGAGGGAGGAGGAGACTGTGGTTGGCTGCAGGTCACGCTGTGGCTTCGCTGTGAGACGAGCTCGGGAGGGTGGTGTGATTGAATCGACGAGCTGAGCGAGGCTTCGTCTGATCACTAAACGATGTTGTCTGACCGGCTACATTGCTTCTAACTCTTTGAATGTGGAAATACTGTTTCTCAAACAAAGCCTTTAAACTGACAGGTCTTCCAGTTTGATCGTGTGTGCATACAATTTATAGTGGTGTGTTGTTGTGTTATGTTGTGAACAGAACACTGGTTCTGTATATGTATAGTATAGGTTGGTATTTACAGTGATATGTTTCTTATTCTTGTAAATAAATGTAGTTTGTTGTTTGTAAAGATTTGTCACTTTTCTGTTGAAGGGACATGTTCTGGGTTATAACAGGAAGTTTTATTTTGTAAAGCTGTATCTGCTGAGCTGCAGGGAACTTTACTTCCTCTCTTCACCTGGCCTGTCTTCTGAGAAGGTACTGTTTCCTCTGCTGTGTTTACTGTCAGCAATGTTTGATATGCGATGCTGAGTTGCTCTGAACAAACGTAAAGTTGTGTCGACGTGGTCGTGGTTTAGCTGCGGTTTGTTTGTTTTTATGCTTAAATCTGTTAATTAAGGAGAAGTTGTTGTGACATGTGAGCAGCAGAGCTACTCAAGTGTTTTTCTGCAACTTGATGCTGCTGGACCTTAATACAAATTACACCTTGACCCCTGATTGAACAGCTGTACACATGCATTTGTTATAATTACATTACTTATGATCAAAAGCCAGTTTTGCAAACACAGCCAAACATCAAGCAAGTGCAACAACACATGACAAAGCAAACCAGCTGACACTTCTTACCAGCGACTCGTCCGGCCTCAGCTCAGAGCTGCACTTTCACATCTCTCACGTTGCTTGTCTGTGTGATGTTCTGTGTGATGTTCCTTGACCAGAACTGTCTACAAGTTCTAAAATTAGTCTGTTGCTTCTCAGAAAACTCTTGTAGTAAGAGCCTTCGGTCCGGGGCTGAACATTATTGTGTGCTTCTGTGAGTGTGACGGGTAGATTTGGTTTCAAAGGGGATGAAGATCTTACAGAACGAAGGATGAACAGAAGTAGATATGAACGACTCGTTTCAAGCTCACTGCTCTTCATCTGGTAACATTAGTTCAACTGTGTGTGTCTGATGATTCATATCTGAAGATGTTATGATGATTATTCCAACTTTCCTACTGTTGATTCTCTCAAACATTTTTTTTTTTTTTTTTTCCCAACATATTTTATATATTGTTGATGTGCGGGGGGGTCCCTGCTGGGGGAAAGAGCAGTCAGGCTTGCGACAAATGTGTTCAGGGCTATTAGAGAGAGCAGCCTCATGTAGGCAACTCAGTGTGAGGAAATCAGCTTTTTATAGGCAGTAATATTTTATCGATACAACATAAGGTGTTGGATAATGTCACGAGCAGCTGGTGTTCCACGACAGCTGCAGCTGTTAACGGGAATTACCGGGGAAATCTCAACGACTCTGTTCAAACATGGAAGCTATTGTGCAGGCAATAAAAAAATAAGTAAAATCAATAAAAATAGAACATTTTAAGCCACTCGAGATAACAGAACGAAAAATCTGTACATCATTTGGACAAAACATGATCGCTGCCCAGAAATCAGCCTGTAGAGCCTGCATCCTATTTTCTATCTACTTGTTTTCTAACAGTCCATAACACAGCAAATGTTGGTGACTAATTTTACTCCTGCCACCTAAAAAGAGGCCTGTGACTGTTTTTAGGGAACATGACATAGTTTATTGACAGCAGCTTTACAAAGAAGGTCAATGAAACGTTATTGTCTTTGTACTGTTTTCAATTAAGCATATGTCAAAAAGGAAATGATCACATTCTGTTTCATTTCTGTTTTACGCTGTGTCCCAACTTTCTTGGAATCACAGTTTAAATGGAGTCGAGGTCACAGAGTGAATGTTGAGCTCCTCCATTTGAATCCATGCCATAATAATGTGGGCTGCTCTAATTGCAAATCAAGGATCCCCAGCAATGCAGAGTAAATGTGGTGGCCAATACTGATCTGTATATTAGCACGACAGAAAACATTTGTTCATATTATGTTATACTTCTTTAGGGAGAAGCAGTAGGATAAACAACATGAGAATATACTGTAATATTATATCATGGTAGTTTGGTCTTTTCTCTCTCCGCTCTACTCATTTGTCCCTGAAAATATCCTCCGCCGAAAGAAGAAAATATAAAACAAAAAACCTTTTACATTTCTGATCATAAACCAAAGATGCAAAAAAGATTAAATTCATATCTTATTCTCTTACATTCCCGTGCACCTCCGCTCTCCTTTCCTCTCCTTTCCTCTCGGCACATTTTCAGCTCATGTCTCTCTTCACCTGCTTTCTCCACACGTTTTCACATCTCATTTCTTATCCTCTCCTCGCTTTCATTTCCTCGCTTTCTCTTTCTCACTCCTCAAATCCAGACGTCCCCTTCTCACCAATTCTCCACTCCTCTCCTCTTGGCTCCTCATCGCACGTTTTTCTCCTCTCTCCTTCTTTTAACTTCAGCTTTTCACTCTTTTCTCACTCCTTCTCCTCCTCTCGTCCCTCTTCCCCTCCTGCTCCACACACTTCCTTCTGTCCTCTCCTCTTTGCTCTTTCACTCCTTTTCACACTCTCTCTCCTTCATTCCTCCTCCCTTTCTTCACTTTCTCTTTCACTCCTTTCTTCTCTTCATCCTTTCATCATTGGAAACTTTGCACATATAACGACTAGTACATCTAAAAGCTTTCAGTCATTCAGTGATTCCTTGTCTCCTTCCTTCACTCCTCACTCCTTTCCTACCCTTTATGCTCTCTTGCTTCCATCTCTTCTTCTCTCCTCTCAGTCTTTGGCTTCCCATTGTTGTCTGGGTCAGAGAGATTGTGCTCCTCTTCTTTTTTTGGCCCTGGATTCACAAACCTGAAACAACATCTGCTCACTGTTCACCAGCTGGTGCCGATTGTTTACCTGTTGAGGTTTATACCGAACATTCCTCCTGTATTCCAATTTTCCCTTAAATGTTTTGCTCTTCACACTTTCCAGCCCTGAAAACTATGACAACCCAGTTAACTATTGTCAGTTTGCTCACCTCCTGCGCTGTCACCTTTCTCATTATTCCACACTCGTGCCTCTGACACTGTCTCCTCCCGGCCACATACAAAAATGCCATCAGCATCTTTTCAAATTTTCTCTTTGTCATCTTGCGCCCATAGAATTGGATTTCGCTCTCACAAAGCCAGAGTCATTGGCAAACACTTACAGCTGATGGCTGGCTGGGAAAAAAAGGGGCTCAAATCAGCATCGCCAGGTTTTTCAAGGAGAGCAGATACTGACGGCTCAGAAAGACACCAGGCGTCATGACATGATGTTACGCTGTGATGCCGTTATCATCATCAGGAAGGTTAAGATGAGGATGTGAGTGTGCAGGAACTGGAGCAAATACATTGATATTAAAGATTTAGAAACTTTAGAAGCAACGACTGGAACATTCAGAAACCAACACAGTTTGTGCTTTAAAGATTCACTTTAATATAATGCATTTCCGGATATCTAGTATTTTCTGTTTTTGCATTGTTTTAACATAAGATCATGGCTGCTATCATACATTTTAAAGATGCTGAGGGAAACTTAAAGAGCACTTTGTCAAGATTTAAGCAACATGTCCATGCTCCCTAATGCGGACCAGCTGGGTTAGAAGAGGCTGTGGGCTTCACGCTGGCAAATCGTTCTCATGAGGGAACGTGGGCCACAGTAGACTCAAACCGGGTACAGTATGAGGGATTCACAGAGCCCCCGTGTGGGCTGACTTTAAGAGCTTATTAGCCAGCGTTTTGTCAGTTAGCACTTTAGCAGTTTGGACCGGATTATTAATAAATTCGATCAAGTATTCCTAATGGTAGCAAACCCATGTGGGGCTGACACGCACACATTAGCCGTGCAGACCCTCCCTCTGCTCCCCGGCCTTTCAGGCTCTGCTGGAGGCTCACTGCCCTCTCTCTGCTCGCTAAGACACATTGGACACATCGTTATCATGTTTGAAAGGAACAGGCATGTGAGGAAAATATCTGCGCATCAGCAGCGTGTGCAGTTTCAACTTGTTGCTAAATGCCTTTGTACCCGAGATGATGTGTGACCTGATGTATGGCTGAAAATGGCAAGATGAATTTTTGTTACTTATCATTTTATTGTCGGGTGATAAAAATAGAAATAATAGCTTTAGTAATGAAGAAAATGTTGTTTTATTGTAAAGAACATAAATAAATAGTATAAAAAAAAAAATACATATTAATCGGTGAGTGCTAATCATCAAACTAGTAGAAACCTCCATATTGACCCGGTATGTCCCCTGTGAACGCATTAATGGAGGACAGCAGATGTAATTTCAGCGGTGCATGACTTGAGTACTGAAATTGCCCTCGGCGATCGCTGACCTCTGACTAACACGAGCTCCTCACCTCCGTCAGCGCCGCGTTTTGAACTCTGTGAGGAAATTTATCCATATATTCTGTCAGTGTGTGTGTGTGTGTGTGTGTGAAGCAGGAAGACACGTTCCTCTTCTCTCCAGTAACACGGCCAGTATACTAACCAGTGTGACATAGCATGCTGTATAATTTAGCAGAATAAATAAGCCTAAATTCATGGTGACTTGTGTCGGAAAGAGGCGCCTGCTGATGCCCCCTGACGTCTTCATTCATGCCTTCTCTATCAACAACAAAGGAACTGAAACAAGCCTCTGACACAGCTCACACCAGCCTGCAATTAAAGCCACATTTCAACAAGAGGTGAGCAAACTAGATGAACAGAGCCGGGGTGGGAGTCTTTGGTAATCTCATGATTTGATTCGATTCTCTGTGTCGTCAATGCAGAATCAGTTCTCCATTGAAAGCTCTCTTCCCCGCTGAGCTGCAAATAAACACATAAAAGTTAAGCCACCTGGTCTTGAGGGTCATTGTCTGAGCTGAAGAAAGCAGAGAAAGGTAGAAAGGCAAAGGAAAAAGAGTGTGTTGTTGTGAATGTTGGCCTCTGTGCTGCAAGCTGGAGCTGATTCACATTCATGGTTCAGTGTGTTCCTCGGTGTTGTGGTGGGACTCAAATCCTGGCATGTGGTTAATAAGAAATATAAATAATAAAAAGAATTAAATGTCAGTAAAGCACTTGTTTATGCAGGGAAGGCACAGAGAACTGATGAACATGCTCATGTGAAGTTGTAGCAAGACCATATGCTTCGATCCTGTCTTGTCTACTTCCAAGCATCTGCAGTAATAAACACTCCTATAGCTTTAGTTAATCTGCAGTGAGAGGCCGCCTGGACACTGTGAGGAGAACCACTTCCAATCTCATTCCTTTAATCAGCACATCATAAATGAAGTATTTAAAGACAAACCCGACTACAGTTGAATCATGTCAGCACAGTTTGACAGTGATTGTTTTGCTGTAACTAACAGGAAACTGCAATGCTCCTGAATCAAACTTCCTGTGTCGAACACTTAGGGATGAATACACGTATCGTTTCACCCCCACAAAATACCTCGCTTTTTTCTTGCAAAGCTAAAAAGTCATTAAATCCAGAATGTGCCCACATACTTGCCTTCAGGACTACTCTAATATGTCCTTCCTGTGCATTGTCCAGGCTCTGGACTGCGCCCTCACCGTCGACTTCCACCCTTTTCGAATCTATTCAGAATTGTAGAAGAAAAGAATCGCAATACTTATGTGAATTGATTTTGTCACCCACCACTTTAACTGGAGAGGTATTTTGTAATTTGCTTCTTGGCATGGGAATGAAATGTGCTGTGGCTCTGCATGCTGCACTTTCAGCAGCAGTCCTCGTCTTCAAGTAGCTGCAAATGGAAGGAGAAGGAGGAGAAATCCTGAAAGCCAGAAATGTCAGCACTTGGCAAAGCAGCTGTTGAGTCACTGGTATTGATCAGCATCTCCACCAAACATTGCATAGACTTTCATATAATGGGCATTTTTGTGCATCAGACAGTTAAAATCTCACTTAATGCACTTTTAATAAACCCCCATGACACAACAGAGATGATTTTTCTCACCGGCTAAATCCCGAGCTGACAGGTCTCAGTGTTAGTCCAAACCTAAATGCCAGCGCGAGCGCCACCAGAAAACTGAATCATCTCAAATGTTTGCCTGGATAAATGCATTTTTAAAGCCTTTTCAAACAGCTGGACAATAGCTCATTTTGACGCTGCCACCTGTGGGAACGCTGGCTGTGTTGGCCAGACGAATGTGGTCCAGAGAGACTTCTGTTTCTTCTCCTCCCTCCTCGTCTTTTGTCATTCGTATCGGCGATGTTGGACAAAGTGTTTTATCTTTCCTCTCCTTGAAGAAGATACTGCAGTGTATCCAAGCCACCAAGTCATTGCAGACTGTTTTCCTCAATAACATGCTTGTCAAGTGCATCTCCCCCCTCCTCGCTCTTTTTTCCCCCCTGGTGGCTTGTAAGCAAACAACACAATGCTGTGAATGGATGCTCTGTGCTCCAGGTTAATGTACTTCATTAGAGGTTCACTTTTGCATGTCTGGCTTAATTTAACAGGCCGGAAAGCCTTGGGACAATTCTTCTGACATTTTAAGAATGCCAGGACCGGCATAGGAGGCTTATGTTTATGTGCAACATAGAGAGAGAGAGAGAGAGAGAGAGAGAGAGAGAGAGAGAGAGAGAGGAGGGCTGCAGTTTACCCTGCCTGTTAATGACGGTGTGGAGCCTGAGGAGACAGGATGCAGACAGACCATGGGAGCACACAGCTGGTGATGGAGGAGGGGGGGTTGCAAGGTAACATTCAGGCAGGAGGGGGGTCACATCTCCCCCATTCATGACAGCCGCAGTCATTCATACAGAGCAACCTTTTTTTTTTTTTTTGTAGTTTCCACAAATGCACCGCAGCAAAGACGGGCTCATGCAGAAATTGATCATATTTCGAAAAAGAAAGCTATTATTTATCATACTGCATGTTCTGCATATGTGAGACAAAAGATAAGGGGGGAATATTAGATGAGTATTTTTCTGACACAGATTTTTTCGTGGGGCACATTTGGCACTGAAACATATGCAGTGTGAAAATATGCATGGTTTCCAGTTGGTTTTCCTCATTGATGGAAAATACAGAGCCCGGGATATTCGGGAACACCTGTCGTCTCGTGATGTGTCGGGAAGCTTTTCAGATCATTTCGAATCACAGAGAAAATTCCCTATATCTTGTGGTATTGGGATTAATCAGATGACTAATTGTAAAAACTGAAAAACAGCCTGACATGTTTTTCCATCTCTATCATCATCTCAGCCCAGGTATTCTGCTGCCCGCGCCCCTGGGAATTTTTCATGATTAACACAAATGAAGCAGACTCATTGTTGCTGTGAGAAATGTGCAATAAAGAGCTGTCACTGTCGCATTTCCTTTTAATGATTGTAGTGACCATGAGGCAAGCATGGACTGGAAACAGCAAAATAATAGGAACAGTCAATGCAGAAAAAGGTCATCTTAACAAATTGACAAACCCGGCTGGATAAAGACTTTAGGGTTACTTAATGGCTCACACATGGTGCTGCCCTACAAAGGAGAAGCTGCTCATTATTTCCACTGAAGGCAAAGGTTATTATATTGCAATGTCCTCCAGACTGAGCGACCCCTCCATCAATAAGGGCCAGTTTCTTGTGATGGCTTAAGAAGATCAGTGTTTATTTTAGAATCTGACATTGTGTTTTGTTCAGGTTTCCAACATAGGAGGCAGATTATTCATGTAAAAGCTAAAGAAAATAGCTTATTAGTCTTTGTTTGTTGTCTTTGTTGTTGTTGCTAAAGTCATGTCAGCCCTTTTGTTTCTTTGGTTCTGAAATATCTGATCTGCTTTGTATTTTGGTTCAGTCCAATTTGATTGAACTGTTTTTAATTTGGTTTAGCTTTTGTATTTTCATCTGATTTTCTTTGTCTCGTTGTTAGTTTGTTGAGTTAAAATTAACGTGACGTGTCAAAGCACTTTGTATTATTAAGATGATGATTAATATGTTTTGTAACTGGCTATTAAAATGCAGGACAATTACACTATGCTACTACTACACACACACACACACACACACGCAGCACACATACATAAGTGCCTTCATAATGCACCTTTAGCAGAAGCTCGCTCTTTTTAAACTGTCACGTCTCTGACTTGCCTCATACTGTTTCCTAAATCCTCTGTAACTTTTCTGAGTTGTGGCTGTTGTTGCTGTTCATGAAGCTTTTCATAAACAAGCTGGAAGCCTTCAGTCTGATCATTTAGCTCTGGGAAGGATTTGTGGAGGAAATAATCAAGATTGCACTGGCTCAAAGGCCTTCCCTCCGTCACTCCTGTCAGCTTATCTGCCGTGCAGCTTCCTGCTGTTTGCAGCTTGGCACCTCACCGCTCCTCCCAAAGGTCTTACTGTCCGCTGGGATGCACACCATCTTCACTTCTCTTCGGCGTGTTTGTGCTGTTTTGAGCAAGTCTTGGCACCTGTTTGCAGCTGAGTTCTGCTTCTGCTGCGAGCGTATTTCTACATCTTGCGAGCGACTCTTTGCCGTGTTTGCATTGCATTGTTTGTAGTTCAGCATTGTTCAGTTCTGTGTTTGTCTGTTTGTATAATGGTGAAATATGCACACTCATGTGATGTTATGGGCTGGATTGGTTTTGCATCATATTTTCCTGCCAATTGCTTCACTGTAAACAGGTGTGTTGTATATTGTTCGTTAAGGTGTAAACACACAAAGAGCCAATTCGCAAGCCAGCAATTATTCCCCTGTAATACATTGGCTTTATGGAAATCTCAACCTGGCGTCGTCACACATAGAATCAGGAGTCTGCGTTTTCTGCACCTACATCACATTCAGCTCCGCATTAAAGCAACATTTCGACTCAAAGCACTTGGTTTATGTGACAGCTTGCTTTATTATTCTTCACATCATAATTACATCTAAACTGCTGAGCTCCTGCTCCGCCGCTGCCGAACTCAGCCGCACTCGCTGCCAACCTCAACATATCCTGATCGTCACCTGCTTTCTCAAGAAGAGATTCTCAGCTGCACGCCGTGAATTCTGCTCATGCCATGAATTCCTTGATTTTTAATGTGTGTAACTACCTGCTGCATAGCTGACATATCTGAACCTGCTGCTGCAGAGCTGGGTTTAGATTTATACGTCTCATTTCACCGGATAGTAAATTTTACTGAGAAGTGGTCACACAGCGGCCGGTGCTGTTTGCCAACACGTAGTCTAGTCCTGTAGATTCTGCTTCAAAGCTGGCATCCTGCTCTGTGTTCAATCTGGTTATGAGGGTTTAGTTTATGATTATGACTCTTCAGTCTCTGCTGTGCTGAGCTTTATGAATGTTTGCAGAGAGCGACGGTGTCAGACCTGGATGTCCAATATCAACTCGACAGCATTCTGTATTCACATAATAAATCTGTTCTATGTGAACTGGCTGAGTGAAATGTTTGTTGTAAAATGGGTGTGACATGATAGATGGTCTGTTTTTTGTATCGCTGCCTCGGTGACTGTACCTTGGCTTCACGTGGGCGGTCGTGTGTCTGATTTTAGAAGACAGAGCTGTGAGAATTAAAGCAGTTGTGTGAGTGGAGGATTTATTATCGCCTCTGGTTACATTTGCCATTTGACAGCATTATTTAATCTCATTAGGACACACTGGACACACAAAAATGGGATTTTATTCACATTGGTATTTGGATGCTTTGAACCAGCTTTGGCGACGACTTGGCTTCCATTGTGACAGACACACAATGCACACACATTTTTAAATGGATACAAATAGCATCATACTGTTTTTCAATGTGTAAAGCTGCCATAGGAATGATCGTTAACATCAGATGATTGACAGCACCCATTGCACGAACACACAGGTCAGCACATTGAATCGTCCAGTGCTTTTCTTGATAAACAACCATAGCTATTTTTTTTTTAAAGAGCAATTTTGAAATGAATTTGCACAAAACACAATCCCAGCTCCCAGTCTTCAGTATGCAGATACAGACGTCTCACTGGTGCAACGACTTCTTAAATTTGTCTTGTTTTTAGCAGGTCCCATGATCCTCTTGTTAAATCTCCTCGGGAACCTCAAAAAAGGCGAGTGTTTACTCTGTATTCCTGCTACACAGCAGCGTTTGAACAACAAGGTCATCCTGATTTCCATTTTGCCTCACACAATGCGCTTCATTAATATTGTTAACAAGTCGCTCAAACCAAATCTAGTAAGTGTAGCTGTTGCACTGCATTTGTTATTTACTGTCTAATATCTGATACATGTCTAATTTTGCACGATTTTTAAAGTTGCCAAGCAGCTTTGATTATTATCATTATTAGATATTCTAGGTTACTTTGCCACTGCTCACTTATCTACCTTTCATTTTAATTACTGGTGGTTTCATGCTGCCAAAACCATCAGATAGCTTGTTATTATATCAGTGAAATGAGGAGAGATTAATCTTTCAATGTTCCAGCCGACTCTGGGTTCTCACCTATGTTATATTTTAGCAATGGGGGCACAGACAGATCCCAAATAAATATTTTACACCTATAAATAATTCTATCTGTTTCTTCTGCCGGTGAGGAACTGGTGCTACCTGCTTTGCAAGCTCTGCAGGCCCGTGTCACACATCCTGAATAGGACGTGTGCGACACTTCAGACTGCATCTCCAGTTTAGAGCGCAAAGTCAACGACGAGGAAAAACAGACGGCTTATTCTGCAGTAAAACGATGGAATATCTATTACCCTCAGGCATTTTCTCTTGTTTATTTTCCCTCAGTTTCCATAATGTGCCCATTACAGCAGTTCATCATTACGAATAGTAACTTAAATGTCAAGAAAGTCACCTCCATAATGCTACATAAACATGGAAATCATATTTTCCATGCTGTTCCTGAATTAATTAGGAAAGGTAATATATTATTGAGGAATGCAGGATGAGGTTACCATCAGGGCTTTGTTTAATATTCTGTTCACCAGTTAGACTTTTGTTTCTCCTGCAGTATGTTTAAGCATTTCATGTGGGCAATGTGGGCAATGTTTTTGGCGTGCCTCAGGGAGCCGCTTTGGTCCTGCTCTCCATGTGTGGTTGATGATACTAATGAGGCAGTTTGTGAAGATTAAGACCATTATTCACTCATGTTGTGGTGCACAGAGAGCGTTCCAATTACTGTATCTTACCTCTAACTAGAACAGAGTTGAACACTGTACTTACTTTTCTCTTGTGAGTGGAAAAAAAAAATTCAAGTGTAGGAAACAATGACAAGTTGGAAGTTGAAATTCTTGACTCAAAACAAAACTCAGCAGGAAATTATACTTAATGCCTCACAACAATGATGACTACAACAATGTTGATTGATCACATTAATAGTAACAATCATGAGTGGGATCGTGAGTTGGATCTGGGTGGGAGGGGAAGCTGAGAGGGGCCGGGGGGGGCACAGGGGCGCCCCCATGCTGAAGCTGTGGCTGAAGTCTAGATCTGTGCTCTGTGGGGCTTTAGTGAGCAGCAGTGCTTTATGGTGTGTGGTTGCTCCCTTCTGATTGGACAATGAGTGTCTGTCTCAGGATGTCGAGGCGGAGCCACATTCTGCTAAACCAGTAGCAAAGTCCGGTAGAGGGCGTCACAAGCATGAAATAAAAACAGCAAAAATAATAAAAAATTAAATTTCCATGGAATTTTTCAAAATATAACCACAAAGCACTTCATTAGGAATAAAAAAAACAAACATAAAATAGAGGTCACATAAAAGCGAGACTGTTAAAATGAGTTGAAAGAAGTGAATACATTACTTTTCCAGCCGCAGGCAGGTTCTTCTGAGGTCCTGATGGCAAAAGCAACACCTCAGTTTTAATCTACGTTTTGAACAACTGGAATCTACAGATCTGTGACGTACTTTCAGTAGCTTAAATCTGACACACCACACCTTCAAAACTCAACAGAAAAATCTGTTCCCAACATTGTGTTTTCATCCGTTTTCTTTAATTCCAATATTTCCAAGGTAGAAAATAACCAAACGAAGATCCGGCATATTTTGAAATTCATGACTGAAAATCATATCGGATATTCCAGAGAGATTTTTTTCAAGACTTCACAAGACTTTACAAGTTCTGAGAAGTCTGACTGCACCAGCATCATGCACTTCTAGTATAATCATACATCTTGAATCTTCTGTGATACTTAACGGGTTCAAAAAATAGGACACATTTCAGTTGTTTTCTTGTATATTGAGAAAAAAGACAAAGCGATTATCATTTTGTGAAAAGATTTCACTTCTTCATTGTTAAAGATTGACAATATCTGTGTGTGCTGAGCCTTGTACATTTGTATAATTCAGTGTCTCACTGCTCCTGCGACAATGTTGTCTTGTATGTAAGACATTTCATAGAGTCGTCGGTGGTACAAACACGCTGCCATCGCTCCGATTCTGTCCTCAGAGATGTGTCGCGGGAAAAAGGCAGCACAGCCCTGCTGTTTTTATTTTAGCTTTGATTTCTGCTCGACTCAAGGTTCTCCATGTGCAGAATTTCTTGGCCTATGGGGCATCAGAGGGATGAAAGAGAATATAGCTTTGTAATGCATCTGAAGTGGATTACAAAATGTACTGGAAAGTAGTCTCTCCTGAATGAAGAAGGTTAATCTGCCACAGAGCAGATGATATCTTGCTTATCATTCCCCCAATCAAACAGCTTTCTGTAGATATGAGGACGGACCCAAATGATGTCACTCTCAGCATCGCTTTAAAAAAGGATCACTCATTTACAGATAGCACAGTCGGCAGCACCGACCCCCGAACGCGAGTTAAGCTTTAAAGCTGAAACTGTATTTCTGACCTTTCTCTTTCCGTCTGCACTAATTGACGTTAAGAAAGGAGTCTGCATCACAGCAAATACCAGCAGGGGTCTAAGAAAACAGGATGTAATGCCAGAATAAGCCCCTCCAAAAATAACCCCCATTGTCTGGTTAATTACAATGCTTGTGCTACAACCTTCAGAACAAAACATATGTATTTAACTAAGCCGATGCCTTCATGACAGCAGGAGGCGATAACTGTACTGGAATACACGTCCTCCACATGCAGGCAGTAAATACCTCTTGTCATCACTCATGGATATATCTAATACAGTGAGTGGTGGACCAGAGCAACATCAAGTTTAATTTCACTGGCCACTAATCCCAAAACCAAAATGAGCTATTGGTTATGTGTGGCAGCAAAATGGCAAATGGTATGAAAATCTAATGCCTGTTCAGTCTCACTGGCTCGAGGCTAAACTTGTACAGAGGAAACACAAATTATTTTTTACCAAACTGAATGCATTTGTGTCTTTTGCACTAATTAACTAATTAATCATGGACATTAAATATGTACATAAAAGTAATAACTAATAAAGTTAAATAAAATAAGAAATATATAATTATATGTTGTCATCCTAGCTATCAAATCCCACATGACAAAAGCTCTCCTTACATGAAATCACATAAAAACATAATTAATTAATCTATTTTTTTTTTTTTTTTACAATTTGAAGATTGAACAAGTTAATGAGAATCTCTAGTTCTGCATCGTGCAGGTTTTGCAGGTAATGTGATGCAGCTACAATAGAAAATGTCTGGAGCCATTTTCGTTGGCATTTCGGATAAATCACATTGTTGCGTGAGCAGTGGTTGTGTGTTAGCTCATCCATCGCTACTGCTGTTAATAAGAAAGCCTGCTGTAAAGTGCTGCAGAGAGGACGGGGTCTCAGACAGGGTCGATCAGGTGGCTGTTTGCGTCGCAACCTTCTGTGTGATCAGACAGACAGATATTTTATAACATCTTGCTCGTGTGTTACATTTTTCTTTATGTAAAGTTTATGAGCCGTGTGTGCGATTTGTGCCGTCGAGGCTGCTTTTCAAACAGGGAAGCAGATATTTGAGATGCACATTAAAAATGAGCTGCTAATTAATGAAGTGTGTACTGTATATATAAAGGTATGGCAGTGTCTTCTTACTGATTGAAAAACGCTAATCATGAATACACAAAAGAAGCTCATGTATAAATAAGATTGAGGGAAATCAAAAGCTTCACAAGAAAAAAAAAATCTTAATCCATTGTTTTAATCCACAGTTTCCTGGTTGTGTAACAAGAAATGCAGTTACGCTGCTCATTGACAGATGAGGGTCACAAAGACTTGTATGAGTTCTGACAAGCATCGTGGGAAATGAGCAATGAACCTGGAGAGGAAATTAAAAATTAAGTGGGTCCTATATGCTGCGCCAAAACCCCAACATCATGAAGTGCACCGTTGATATTCAAGGTGATTATATCTCGGCTAAATAGGGTGTAAGTGTGAACGTTAATCACACAAATCTCTTGACAAAAACCGTTTCCCAGAAGCAGGTTGGAGGTAATCACACATGTATTTGATTTTCCTGAATCTGCGGCCCTGGTTTCTGGAGGAACTGTCCTTGGTGCTGAAATCCTCTGCTCAACCTCCTGGCTTTCATACAAGCGGGCTCGTCTTAATTAACCAACGCGACATCATAACGTGTGATTAGAAACGTTTAAGTGAAGAAGGTCGTTATGAAGATATTTTTCAAATGTTGAGTGGAGATTTAAAAAATAGCTGCCGTTCACAAGCTCAGACAGCTTTCGACAAACTGGTGCTTTGAAGCTGTTATATATAATTTAATACATTCTCATATGTCTGCCTGTAATATTTCTGTAAATTAAGGGCAAAATCTTTACTGTTATTATACAGTTTTATGACATACTGACTTTGGGTTTTGGATTCTTGGTTGGATAAACTGTTTCAGTCTCAACATATTATGAATTAAATTACTGAAACCCTGTCAGAGCTCAAGAAGACACCCAATTAAAAAAATGTCTTGTCATTTTTTTTTTTTTTTTAACATTTGATACTTGTTAATTTATTCAGCGTCACTTCAGGAGCCACAAGACCGATCACCATTAGTTTTTGTTATGTGACCTCAAATATTTGATATCGCTGAGGCAATATTTAACAATGTCAGGGCTGGTTGTCATCATTAGACTTCACAGGCGAATGTGACGTGTCTCATCAGCCACGCGACGAAAAGAAAAGGTCTGTCAACATTAAGAAATTAATGTCTGTAACGAGACAGAATGGAAACTCGGAAACAGTGAATGTGAGAAACAAAGCATGAACGTTACCTTATCGTATCTGTAGCAGTGTCTGACACGACCACATAGACTTTATTCTTCTGGCGTGAAACAGTAAAGACCAGCTGCTTTACCACACTGATACTGAAGGTTTGTGTTCAAATCTTTTTATATTTGAACTGTTATATTGATGATTGCGCCTGATGACATTTGTAAGACCAAGTTGACTCAGAGCGTTTCAGTGTGTGTTTATCCATATTTCACGTTCCCAGTGAGGTGTGGACCTACGTTTTTGGCACTGACCAAAATATGTTCACAGCACAGAAAGTGTAGAGAACGTTCAAGTATGGAAAGTTAATCATCCTTTACTTATTATTGTATCAGATCCAGATCAGTTCCTGATTTTTCAGGACTGTGTTTTATTGAGGCAAACTTCTCATCTAGTTGAGTCATCATTTAACAAGCTGTAATAACACTGTCACCTTATGAAGTTGTTATGAGCATGTGAGCAAACAGTTGCTCTTTAACACATCCAGCAGACACAGAAGAGCATTTAGATTCATTTCCTTCAGCTTCACAAAGCTCGCTTGCAGTTGAAGACATTGACAACACCAGATGTTGGCCAGCGATCAGGAGTCTACATCTGTCTTCTGATGCTTTAATGAGCGGCAGTGCTTTGTGGTGTGTGGTTGCCAACTCCTGATTGGACGATGAGTGTCTGTCTCAGAGTGTTGAGGCGGAGCCACATTCTGCTTAACCAATAGCGAAGCCCAGTAGAGGGCGTCAAAAGCATGAAACAACAACAGCAAAAATAATAAATTAGATTCATTTGATGTGTTATTTCTGTCCATCTGATGAATGTGATGAAGTCCATCATTAATTCTACTTTTAAAATCCTGAGGGAAACATGTGGCTCTTTAGCTGCTCAATGCAAACTTTGTCTGTCTGTTGTTTAGTGCTGAGCAGGTTGTGTACAGTGTTTTTTGTAACAGATTTATCACTGATATCAGCTGTTTGCTCCAGCTGAAAACAGCACAATGACAGAGGAGAGAATAACCCTGAAACAATGAGCTGAATCGAGCTGAGGGAAACTGCACTCGGCTGATAATTCACCTTTCACATTAGGCGCAGTCACTTCATTCATAGTGAATTTACAATGTTGTTTGTAGGAGCTTTAAATGAAGAAAAAAGTTATGTATTCCTTGAAAGGTTTTTTTTCAATTGGGTGGTGAGTCTGACAAATATCTCAAACCTTTTAATAAAATAAACTTTAATCTGAGCAAACAACAAAGCATAAAACATAAAGGCAGTTATTTAACTAAACAGATAGTAGCCTATCTGCGAAACCTTGACTTTTAGTTCTTTGATATCAGATTATTCATAACTTTTGTAAAATAAAATTGCTGAAAGATGAGCATAAACTGCTTGGATTCAGATTTGATACTTGATGTTACTGAACCCCATGTGCACGACAGCACCTTCTTCATTCAGTATGGACTTGACCTCTGTCACGATCTTTTTTGCCAGAGCCGCTCTTGCAACTGTTGACAATGGCTTCAGCGTCTGCCTGGCTGGATGCTATGATTAGTACACTCATTATATTGTCATGCTCTGGCGCTCTTTGCTCCCATCCGCCGGAGCACACGAGCACTTCGCCGACAGACAGACTCATAACTTCACAGGCCTTGTTGGCGCTCTGAAACGTGGACGAGATGTAAGCACGAAGGCGAAAAAAAGGGAATCACAATGGTGAATTTCGGGGGTTTTCATCAGAGGAGACATGAAAGCCTTTCACTGTGTGCATCTTGAAAAACTGTTCATGGGCGTCATCCTGCAATCACGGCACATAAATACACAAACCAAACAGCTGAATTAAGGGAAAGAGAAAATTATAGCCAGCCTGCCCTTATGAGGGCTGTTATGTCTGTGAATTGACTGTGACGAGGCCCGCGCTCTCCATTTCACCCGTGGATCATTTGCCGTCTCTTCAAAAACTCTTACAGTGGCTGTTGTTCACACCCACCTCCACTCCCACTCCCTCCTTTTCCCCCCTCTCACCCTCTCTTCGTTTCCGGCTATGTGGAGCTCATCACATGTTGTCAGGATGCTTTTCTGGTAAGCGCAAATCCAATTTCTGGTGACTAATCTGCATTTTTTTTTTTTTTTTTATTCCCAGCCTCCTCTCACTGAGCACTTCTCACCATTTGCTGGACAGAGATGTAAATAGCGCAGGCAGAGGGCACAGCTGCAAATGTTTAACCTTGCTCGCAGGTCCAATTGTTATGCTTAGACTTTTATTAGCTGTATTTTGAAAGGAAGATAAGTCTCGAATATATGCAATATGCGCCTACTGTAGTTGCGTGGATTCATTTGCATAGCTTTACATTTTGCCTGTGGGGGAAAATGTATGCATCCTTTATTAATGGATATTTTGAATGAACCTTGAATTTCATTGTTGTGGAAACATTATTTTATCAGAGCACAGAACATTTGCAAAAACTATTTTATACTGTAATAGTTTCTTGAAAGCTGAGTTCACAGTGACTCTTGATTGACCTCATTAAAAAGTAAAATGACAAAAACAGGAGAGAATTCTTCGCACTGAATTTATATTTGGGAGAAGAAGCGAGATCATTGCACCTCCTTTGTGTTGGCGCCGCCCTGGACCTCAATGCTTATCTTCACGTTGCTGGTGGCGTGATAACATATGCACAGCGAGAGAAATCCAGTTGTTGAGAATCATGTCAGCTGAGTTGGGAGCCACAGCTTATGCTCATGATTTATTACTTACTCGCTGCCACATTTGCCAATAGGAAAACACTTTCAGTGGAGTCATGGGGGATATACACTGATGGATGAGGATGGAAATTGAATAATATTTCTCCTGCGCTTATCTCACATTCTCTCCAGCCTTCTCTTATTTGTGACTGGGAAAAGACAACCATCGCATCGAGTCCAGATGCGTGTGTGTGTTTTAGTTGGTTGCTGTTATTTTTCAGTGCCTCTTCTTTTTGAATTAGTTTTTCTGTGCTTTTGGAAGACGTCCTGCGTTGCTGCCTATTGCTCTCGTATCAAAGCCGAAGCTGCAGCCAGTTCTGCGGTCTGCACGCTGGAGGATCACTTCCTTTGCCTCTCTGAAAGGAAATGCAGTTCCTCTGTTGTCCAGAGTGACTCTTCTTATTCCTCCTGTTTTATCACCACCCCGAAAGTCTGCTTGTTACATCTGTCAGGCTCTGTATCATCCGTCCCCTTGTGCAGCTGTGTGTGTGTGTGACTGTGTGTGATGTCGGGTCATTTGTTCTGCTGTATCCGTCCTCGCTATAGATAACAATCTTCACAAGTCACAAACCGCCAGAATTCATCCAGACAAAAGGTCATAAGCAAGTTTCTGCGCTGTTGCTGCTCCTGTTCTCTTAACTTCTGAAATTATACATGTAATAAAATGATGCTTTCTGATCAGAAGGAAGTGGCTTTCTATTACCGAGCTAATTAGGAGGCTGCTCAGAAGCATTGTTGAAATCCACAGCTTCTTTGACCACCATGATAGTCAGTGTTATTATTCCTGTGGAAAGGACCCGGATTTTGCATTTCACATAACAACCTTTAATATTCTCATTTAAATGTGTGCATTTTTTTTACGTTCATGTGCTGATGAATGAGTTTGAATCTCGTTCTGAAGAACATTTAACAGTCTTTGGCCTCTCGATTCAAACTGGCCATAAAAGCAGGGCAGCTGCCAGCACGTGCTTTTCAAGTACAGATAACTGTCAGATAATTGTGTGCAGCGCGTTCACGGCCATCGGTGGTGACTTTGCCATGTTTCCCACATGTGCAGATCCAAATGCTGCTGCAGTTTGTCTAGTGCTGAAATTATTATTTGATTTACAAGTGAGTTGGTCAACAGAAAGTGGCAGCTATTTTAACAATTGGTTGATTATTTTATTAATTTATTTACCAAAAAAATGCAACTGCAAATTTGAAGTTTATTATGAGAGTTATTATAAATTGAATATCTTTGGCTTTAGGACTGTTGGTTGAACAGAAGTAATGAGATAACGGCCTTTGACTCTGAACTTATGGGTGTAGTATGATAAAGATTGTGATGGAAGAATTAACATATAACTGATGTACTTCTGCTAAACTCTTGCTTCCTTGACCTCTGGGCCGCCTACTAGGAATATGTTAAACTGATTTCTTGTTAAACTGGAACAAACAGGGTAATTAGGATGCGATGGATTCGGTGTGGGAGGACGAGTGAAGTCCAGTCCAGATTCTTTGTTCTTTTTCTGGGTTCAGTCTTTTGACTGCAAAGCTCCTGACCCTCCACCCGCCGCCCCCTTCATCCAACTGGACTCTCCAGAGACCACCTGGACTCCTCTGAGGACAGCTCGCCTCCATCGCCCAGAGATCAGCTGAGTCCTGGACTGCAATGAACATGTGAAGAAGCTGCCTGCTGAGAGACAGAGAGAGCGAGAGAGAGAGAGAGAGAGAGAGAGAGAGTGAAGTGGAGCCAAACAAACTCTCAAAGACAGAAACCCTCTCCAGGAACTCTGCTCTGTTTCACTCCAACTTGACCTAAAGTTAGTAAAGTCGCTGCCGTCATGTCTCCTGCACATCCCAGTTGGTGTGAAGATGTTTTCACTCTGCCTCCTGCTGAGAGACGGCCGACTCAAGCCGAAGTCTCCGTGAGGGAGATTCCTGAGAGCTCCAGGACCTGCAGGAGTCAACGGGCCAAGCTGCTACGAGGAAACCTGTGAGCAGGTCCACGCCACAAACTGCTGCTTCGTCTCCTTCCCTCCGGACGAGCTCCCCTCAGAGCAGCAGGTGAAAGAGTCCCGGTCCTGTGACGGCGGGTCGATGCTGCAGACTCGCCGGATCACTTAAGAACTTCCTTACTCAGATCTCTCATCAATAGAGTTATGATATCTAATTACTTCAGATATCTTCTTTTGGCTTCTCTTCCCTCTCAGCTGCAGATCAGTGCCTTCAGTGAATTTCACTGTTTGATCTTAAAGATTTCATCCACTCGGGCCGCTCCTGTGTTTCCACTAATTAATGTGTCTGATTAAGACATCGTGCTTGATCTGGTTGGGTTGTCCTCCATCACACAGTCTGCATCTTCCTGCTTTCATGACTCCAGTTTTTTCAATTATTTGGTCATTAACTCTTTGCATTTATTCATGGTGGCATTTAGTCTCTTAATGGTCACATTTATTAATTCATATGTTTAATAGTTATTAGTTGTGTGTGTAGTTAGTGGTGATAAATCATTCATTTATAAAGAAGCAAGATAAAGTCATTTGCTTTAATAACTGGATGCCCTTTAAGTTTTTCTCACTACATTTTTCCAAATTATATAAATTAAAAGAATAATGAATTCATTAATATTGTCCTTTTGTGCGGATGAGGTCATTTTGTTTATAGCAATTTGTTCAGAATAAACCAATAAAAAGAGCAGAGATGGTCAACATGACTGCGAAACTCAAAACTTTATATCCAAGAACAAATACGTCACCTGTCACCTGTCTGTCGGGTTGAACGCTGTTTGTCGTCTGCTTTATGTCTCAATAATTATTTTTGTTACCCACAAATTAATTCTTTGTCGTTAAGGTAAAAAGATTCTCTCATCATCACTGGAAGAATGTAAAGATGCTAAATATAACTTAAAGAAAATGAATGTGTGCAACTTCATCACCTTATTTGAAGCAAATCAACTATTGAGTGAGTCCTCAATTTAGTAGCAACTGAAGTGTCGGCCGCTGATGCAATGATGTTGAACACAAGTTATTAAATTCTCCATATGAACTGTCTCAACTACTTGAAACTGGCCTGCTAAGTCTCCACTATGCAAAGTGGCAGCACTCCTATGGAAATGTGACATTTGCTTTGTTTCCCGCCATCTAATGAGCCAGTTAACATTCAGTTGTTCACCCTAATCGACTCTTACGCTAACCGGATGGAGGCACAGGACTCCAAATAATTACTCTCTTTATGAGCCGGCGTCTAATGAATTTAAGTGGCATATTTACCAGTCGGCTGACTCTGGGTGGAAGTGATGGAATAAAAAGATGTCTGCTCTCAACTTAGCGAAAGACACATGTTAAAGCGTATATGTGGACTCTACAGCACCACTCATGTTTCATTGACGCCATAAAAAAATATATATAATTCTTCAACAGCTCTCAGTAAAAGTGAAGAGGCACAATTGGTATTGTACCTTCACAAGTTCGTTGTGGAAATGATTTCGAGGCAGAGTTTGTCAAGCAGAAACTTCATGATTCAAACATGGAGAACTCGGCAACATGGACCTTGAGATTTCATGACCTTGATTGGGGGTGTTTTTCAAAATAAATCCTGATTTATTCCCCGATTTTTGGCTGTTCTCTGCCCTGTTTGCTGGTTTCAAACATGCATCAATACGGTTTGACAGCTGGTATAAAAAGGCTTGACCGACACATGCTCGTCTTCTCATCTACACGGGAAGTTGGTAGTTATGTTAAGTCGCCTGAGGGAGAACTGGACGAGCTGAGGAAGCAACAATCTGTTATTTCTGATAAACGAAAGGGAAAAGTTTCTCTTTCAAACATTATTGATCATTTTGTTTACTTTTATTTCAAGGTCTTTCAGTTTGACTTACATAAAATTCCCAAAGAGAAGCAAAAAGACAAATGTGCTATAATAATTATTTATTGAATTTCTGTCTACTTTCTATTATATCTCTTTAAACAAAGAGGGCTTTTGTGTAACTAGAGTGCATCAAGCAATTAAAATCAAATGGCTCAGACTGGGCTTTAAATAGAGTAAAATCAGACAGTTTGATCAGAAAACTTCTTGATAAATTTACAGCTTTTGACCGTGGCCATTATTCAGCGACACAACCCCTGAGGAAATCTGAGTCAGATGAATCGAGACTTCATGTTGTTTTCCATGGATGACTTTATCAAACCGTTTATTACAGAAAGAAATTGGATTTCACAAACTCGGCCTGATTGTTAAAACCCAACATGTCCACTCGCATTGATAAGGGAAATTCATAATTATTCTCTCAGCAAATAGGAAATAACGGCAAAGCCTTCGTCTGTCTGCTGCTAATTACTGCACAGTGTTTGACTCAGTTCGTCTTCTGAGACACGAAGAAGTTGCTCCTCACCTGGAAAAGAAACGATGATCACATGGTTGTTTAGCTGCATCGCACCCTCCTCGTTTCACACCAGCACCTTCAGATGTTCCTCATCTCTTGGTTTCCATTCAGCTTCACCTCAGCTCTCGACGCAGCCATTAGCATGTGAATCCCTGACTTAAATAGAGTAGCTCCACGGAGATTCGTTCCCATCCAACTAGGAGGCCGAGCTGAAAGAAAGACGAGGCGAGTCCGGATTCAATTCAGACGGCGGTGCAGAAGATGCAGCCTGTTTGTAAGTCGGGAATTAATAACCTGGAGCCACGGCTCAGTTCAACGTATGCAGGCTTAGTTTTAACGAGCTCATGTGCATAATTTACAGATCGTGGACATGAGTGCAAGTCTCTGCCTTACGTTCATGTATGTGGTGACTTTTTTCACCTCAGCAGCTGAAACGATCTAAGTCCAATGTCCGCTCTCTTTCAACTTTGCTTTTGGTCTCCACCACCTCCTGGGGGAAATATCTGGCTCTTTAGCTGTTCAACACTCCGCTGTGTTCACCAGCAGGTCGCTGACTGTGTCTGTCGGCTGTTTGCTGCTGAGAAGGTCGTGCACAGAGGCTTTTAAGAGCTTTTTCTCAGAAACAGCTGCTGAGGCCAAATAACATATGAGAGCAGAGAGGCAGAAATGACTCAGTCTTATAATGACATAATGTGGCCTGGGCTTATTTTACTAGACTGAAATAATATTATCATTGAAATATAATAGTATTATGTTCAAGTTATGTGATTAGATTGTTTACATTTCACTTTGTTGAATATATCTTTTAATTGATGCTGTTGCTAATTTTTCCTCTGTCACATGACTGTTTTGTCTCATCTCGATACTTCATGGTTCTGCCTCCATCAAAGTAGATGAACAGCCACACTAATTGGCCGGAGGTGTTATATACTGACATATACAAGGACCTTATTCAATTTCCACATCACGGATTTCATCCTTTCAATGACATCTCTCGCTTTTTCTGTTGATAAAACACTTTATTTCGTTGTTTTGTTCTGTTTTGTCCAATGTGACATTACTGTAAAATAATGATGTCGCTGTGGTGAAGCTGACCTGCTGGTTTTCAGAAATGAATCTGTGATCCAATTATATTTATTTCTGAGAGCTGCATAGTTGTTGTGAGTTGTAGTTGAGTGTAGGAATGGCAAACTCTCACATCTCTGATAAAGTTTTGATATTAGACTGATGACCTCTAAAGATGCTGTCGACAGTGTTGCGCTAACAGATCTGCCATCACACCAGGGACAGTGCTGCCTGTTATATAAGCTGTGACTGAACTGAATGTGATCGTTGGCGAAATGGACATTTAGCGAAGTGAAAGCTCCAGCGTTATTTATCACAGTTTTAGTTTTTTGTTTTCTCCTGTCTGTTTGTCTCTGATTTGAATATCTTATCAAATGCATCTGAGCACGCCACATTAGTAAAGGATTAATCTGAAGCGTTCAGACAATGAGCACTATCAGCAGCCATCTGCTCTGTTGAAGTGTCCTTGAGCAAGATAGAGATTGTCTGTCGGGCTCAGGGACGCTGTTATGCTTCTATGCCTGCTGAAAAGATGAATTTTCTTTTGAGGGTCCATAAAGAAAAAACACACACACAGTATAAAAGGAAAAGTACAACATTCAGAATGTCAGCAGATTTCTGTGTGTGCAGTCGAAGGGCATGTTCGTAAATGCTGGACTAAAATATATTCTCAATTATCTCCTCATGTTTATTAGAGGCAGAAGAGAACCTCATGTGCACGATTCGAAACCTTTGGTTGACCTAACTCTGCTGAGATGGATGAGTCAAAGTACAAAATATCCACGACCTCTCTGAACTTTTTAAAACCCTTTTACTAATTACGTCTTTTCTCGAAAGTGAAAAAGTAGTGAAAACTAGTATATTAGCTTTGATGTGTGGAACTATAAATAACAAGCTTTAAAGTGAAATATGAAATCCCCTCGAGTGGACATAATTAAAACATTACTCGAGTAAATCCTGCTTACTCTCCGCCCCCCGCGGCGAGCCCACACAGGTGAAGCCGACATCAGAACAGGTCCGATAAATTCACAAATATCTGGGCCGGGGCATCTTAGGATGGCCCCGCACGCCTGGCACTGCTGAGCCGGTGAAATTTTGGATGAGCTCCTTTAAGCATATCAGAGCATCTCATAAAGGCTCAGCAGAATGTTGAACACCGAGATGCTGCGTTTCCTCTGCCTGCAACAGCACGACACAGACAACCGACAGCAGATTATTATCTGCTCTGAGGTCTCCGCATACTAATGACTCCATCAGTCCTTCATCAGGACAACATCCCCCGAATGAGGAGCGTCATCATTTAAAGGTTAATGTAGCTCAGTTTGGGAGTTCACACACACAGCAAGTGAGAATCCTGTAGTGAAAATGATGATTGTGAAATAAATTTTCACGTCGAAAGCACAGAGCTAAGATCCAATAACACGATCCGGCACGAACTGATCTCCAAAGACGTGTTTGTGTTCCTCAGAGAGCGGCTGTTTTCTACTGAAAGCAAAGAGAAATTACATCATGTTTTACATTTATGTCATGCAACCAGAACGAACTGTAGCATTCGTCCGTCTATACAGGTTTCTGGCTTTTTCTTCTCTTTTAATAACGACACCTGGAAGTATGCTAATATTTAATTAGCACTAATAACAAAGTACAGCTGAGGCCGATGGGGATGTCATTAGTTTTGTAGTCATGAATCAAAGTATAAGACAACATTGACCTGATGGTGGCACTATATGAAAAGTCAAGGTATCACAAGTTAATAACCTGAACCCATTACAGTTCATCCTGAGTGGAACATGAATGAGAGAACCAAACTTCATGGGAATCAATAGTTGTTTTGAGATAATTCAGTCTGAACCAAAGTGGTGGACAGACCGACTGACAGGCTAAAAAAAAAGTGAATCCAGTCACGTTTCAGATCCGAGCGAAGCGTCCGAGTCCAAATGTCGAGGTAACCTCACCTCACCAAAAGCTGTACTAATAACAAAGTCATGAGGTTTGAGGAGCTCCATCAGCCCAAAAGATAAATCTCTGTGATAAATGTGTGCACACCACAAAGGTAACCCCGATGCAAAGTCGCGTGTTGACAAAAAAGCAGCAAGGTTAGCCTCTGGTTTTCATGTTCCAGCTTACACTGCAAGTCAGGGTCCTTGCACTGAGGTGCTCTGTGAACTCTAATGCCCCAATTCTGCTCCTTCCTGCAGCTACTGCTCAGACTTGATTATTAATCGGCTCATTCAAACACAGGTATCTGGGTTTGTGCATGAATCTATCACATATCATTTACATTTTTATTTTAGAGCATGTAAATGCACCGACTGTCTGTGCAGCTCCGTCTGGAGGAGGAGGTGAGAGTGTGAGCGGCTCGAGTTCGGAGCCAGGTGGAGCATCATGGGCAAGATGTTTCTCTTGCCAAACAGACAGACTGGTGCACAGTGAGTTTTCAGTGGCAGAAAGGTCAGCACCTGGTGAAGTAATCATGGAGTCATTGGTATTTATCAACAACTGTATCCGCTCCCTCCAGATAGATTATGGCTCGTTTTGTGCAACCAAGCGGTAAAAATCTCACTTATTGCCCCTACAAGGCAGACTGATAGCTAAAGGTGAAATCTGGTGGCACTCAGCATCGGAGGCTAACGGCGCGAGGCAGCCGCCTTCCTCCCTCACCTAATTACTCAGCGGACCTGTCCAGGACTCCCTGTCAGCGCTGACCTCACACTGATCCAATTTGACCCTTGGCCCACACAAGGCGGTCTCTGGTGTCGCTGCCAGTCAAGAGGAGGTCAATGAGTCCCACCTTAATAGTCATCAGTTCAGACCGTCTCCAAGGGACCATGAATAATCCCCATCATTCATCTGGCAGACAGGCTATATACCCACAGCACAGAGGATCCTAATGGCTTATTTTGCTATAAAGCTCAGGCGCGGACCATCTTGACTGCAGCGGCTGCTTTAAAGTGATGAACGAAGACATATCTCTTCAGTCATTCCTAACGTTTGTTTTACGCAGCTATTGTCTGAGGTCAAGTCTAAAAATGTGTTTATGGGTGCAACTAATCATTATGTTTATTATTGATCAATCTATCAGTTATAAGAGTCATTTTCATTGATTTACTGTGCATTTCACAGCATAAAAAACAAGGAAGCATTCACATTAGCTACATCTTTATAGAAAACATATCAAAGATGAAGAAATGAGCAACCAGCCTTGAAAACAGCATCATAAAATATATATATGCAGTTCTATGCCACAGCTAAGTCAACTCAGATTCTTATAGTAACACGAGTTTTCAGTCACACAGTCGGACATAATGACTGTCGGAGCCAGCGATGAAAAGATCTATCACTGTAAATACAGCTCGAAGAAACGCTGATACATCTCAGCACTCAGCACAGTGTGAGATGACCAAACCTGAGCCGGCCAAAATAACTCAAATCAGGCTGTAAATTGGTGAAAGCTTCTTGGCTAATGGCTTTTCATGTGGAGGGGAAACATGCTGTCCTGCACCAGAACGCCTCGTTGGCAGGGAAGGCATCTGAAGACAACACATCCGTCTGTAGCCAAGTAGACGCCTTATTGAATAAACTGCATGATCGCTTCTGTTATTCTATGTGTTTCACTTACTACTGATAATTGTGAATGTTAGTGCTATTTGTTTGATCACAGTTTGTGAGAGCTCAAAGTCTTTAAATGATTCATATGTAAATCATTTATATTTGTCCAGTGCAAAACCCAAATATATAAAATTTGATTTAAACAGAGACAAGCAGCAAATCTTTACATTTGAGAAGCTGGAAAACTGGCAAAGTTTGGGATTTCAGCTTGATAAATGATGCAATAGTTGATTAATGGATCAAATGTCTGAAAAAGATTTCAGCGGTTGGTTGCTTTATTTCTCAAGGCTACATCTACATAAAGGCTTAATTTCCAGTGTATTAAAACCAAAGAAACACTATTTAGCTGTGTACTCTCAGGAGTGAACTTTTGTTGTCGGGAACTGTGCATTGGGACCGATGTTAGATGTTAAGATCTCGAATCCCAGACTCTGAAGTGCTCTTATGTACACACGCAGCAGTTGAAGTCTTTAGATAAAACAAACATCAAAATGATCTGAAGTACAAGAAGCAATCTGGTTTTTGGTCAATTTTCCTTCGAGTCAAGCCACTTTGAAGCACGAGGGGCGTAAACAACATTCAAGGATGTTTTAAATACAAGTTCAATCTCGGAGACTTTCTGATTAATGGATTAAACTGTACAGTGATGTATGAAAGAGAATACATCTGAACCATTGTGTGCCCTTTTCTTGTGGCGACTCTTTGCTACCTACCGAGGGCTTTCCAGTGAAAGGTGTGATTTCTGCCTCTGCAGTCACTTAAGAATACTTTGCATGGCTGTAATGAATAATCAAGGACTGCGGAGCGATTTCTGCTCCTCGGAGCCATCTCGCACATTCAATGTTATACTGAATGGATAATCAAGGACGTATAAGGGTTTGATGGCATCCGTGGCCTCAGCATCATTTGCTGCCTCATTGAACTTCCTCAATCTCAGAGCCGGTGTCTGCTTCAATCTCTGAAACACCTAAATTTAGATATATGTACTTCTCTATGTGATTCACACAGTGTGACTCCTGTGTCTTTGTTATTGCAGCGGAGCATGCTAGAGATTAATGGCTCTATTTCAGGCCGTTATTGTTGTGTGTAGGATCTGTGTGTAGGGGCTGTGGAGTCATCACAGATGAGCGTGGAGCCGGCTGATGGAACATTTGTTCAGACATGTGTGCTAATTTAAATGTCGCCAAAGATGGGTTGTTATGTACAATCAGAGCTGCCGCGTGTGCTTTCAGTTTGGAGACGTGTGCCAGTTTAAGTGTGGACTGTCAGAAAGGATCCCTCGTGTTTACAGTGTCAGATCAATTTCAACATTACTGGTGCAGCACCTACACTGTTACAGTAGCAGCCTCAGGTGATGTAAGACGTCTTAGTGTTAAAGACATCATGTGCCTTTCTGTCCACCTGTTTTCTGCATATTTTCAATGTTGCAAAAAGATTTTTACAGCTGGCTTCACGAGTAAAGTTGTGCAAAAGCAAAATGCAAATAAGTCGTGATGTGCATGAAGCCTGTGACGCCTGAAATTTCTGTTCCGCTAAAGAGAAACACAGGAGAACATCAGATCTGTGTGAAGTGACTGTAACCGTCCTCAAATTTATACATGAAACCAATATAAGTGCAATGCATCATTATGTTTTCCCCATTGTTTTCCACCATTTGAGGTTTGACTGGTGCTCTTTGAATTACGTCATCTTGTTGCACCCTCTTCTCCTGCAACAGCTTAATGGACCCGACTGAAGAATTAGTGTCAATAGTTGTTTAACTCAATGGACCAGCTAATATCTGTACAACAGTAGTGGATGGAAAAATGCATTTATATGAATTTTTTGGAATTTGGTTCAAATGTGAGCTGCATTTGGATGAAAACCTTGATGTTGTGTCTGTTAATGTCTGTGAGGCAAAAAGGCACAAAGAAAAATATCTCAGAGCACAAACACATTTGGATAAGTAATGAGTCCGAACAGGCCTGCGACAGATTCATCGATAAGTCTTTAGTCCCAGCTGGTCCTGACGGGCAGCTCTCGAACAGAAGATCCACCTTTGTTTTACCCACCTGCAGCAGCAGCAGCTTCTCTTTGTGACTGTAACACTGAGGGAGAGTTTCGAAACAGGGTCACCGGTGTTTTTGAAGAAGCGGGCGACGGAGGAGTTTCCTCCTGGGAGCAGGTTCGTGTTCAATAACATGCTGTAATTACAGTAAGGTTTCTGTTTGCAGTGAAGCTCCCAGAGACAAACAGTTAAACAAAGTACAACACTGTGCAAATGTCAAGGATAAAGTTCATCAAAAGTAGCTTTTGTTTTCGTTGGAGTTGTTGGAGGCTGAACAGGAGCATCAGTGGTGAAGAAGCTGCTCAGATCGTGTGAACACACAAGAGCCACAGCTGTAAATCACTAACTTAATTAAAGATAATTCAAGAAAATTTAGGTATGAATTGGTGCTGACGTGATCATTAAATGAATCAATAAGTTGATTGACACAAATTTTATCAACAACAATAATAATTTCCTTTTACCAGACAAAACTAGTTCCTCTTTATCAAATATGTGCAGCTTTTTTTGTTTACTATCTACTGTAAGGAGATACTGTAGCACTGAAGGTTGGATTGACTTAATTCAACATTTCATTGATGGAACAAGTATTTGCAGCTCTAACAGGAATAAATGTCTGTATCACTTATTTACTCAAACAGCTGACTCTTATTTGATTGTCACTGTACGCTCTTAAATGTAAATTTAGCTACCTGTAATGAAATTTGCTCTATAAATGAAATCACCTTGCCTTGATACGTAGTATATTCAATACATGGCGCGGCTCATGTACAGGATAGAGAATAGTACAATCTGTGCAGGGTGTCAGCTGGGATCAGTTTCAGGCTGTGAGGGACAGAGCGCCGGAGAGAGAGGAGATTTTCCAGGAGTAGGTGAGTCTGATCTTGCTCTGCACTCCTGAGCGAAATGCAGGACTTCAAAGATCACAGATCTGTAGGATGATCAGTATAATCCACAACATTTTTCCATTGTTAGCTGCGGTAGCGATTAGCAGACTTGCACAGAAGATGGACGAACTTCGAGTAAATGTTTGCTTCTTGGCATTGACTGATGGAGTGATTTGCAAATAGCTAGTTAGTATGATGGAGCCAATGGTCCAAATAAAATAAAATAAAACATTACAGATAGAAGATTATTCTAAATATGATTGATGAATGAATGATGTCATTTATTTCCCAGCATGCAGTGTTCATTTCAGCGTTCAGTCTTGTGGGTGTAGCTTCACTGTTTTGACCTACGAAGCCACAGGATGCCTGCGCGTGACCACCGGTGCCATTAACACCAAGGGTTTTCTGAGCGTTACCTCGAAGTGTGACCCTCAGACCTCTATGAATGTGATTAGTGGGGAAAGAGGAGAGAGGTGTGATGCTCACACAGAAGCTTCTGGAGGTTCCTGCAATCACATCAGTGCTGTTGAATTGGTGATGCACCGCTTTGCTCCAGCACTCGAGAGCCAGGTGATTCAACCTGTCTGTGGAGTTCAGATGAGCTCAGAATGATGCACAGGCAGTTTTCCTAAGAGCAGTGTTTCTTCTTTTTTGTGTCATTTCATACTTGTTTTTCTTCACAACCTTTTTTTTAATCACATGCCACCATCGCTTGTCCTCTTTCTCCAGATCAAATAATTTTAAGTTTTATTGTTTGATTGATGAATCCAGATTTTATGTCTTATACAGGTTCATGAAAGGAACAAACTACAAAAGGACCTGTTTGATTCTCAGTCTTGTTCGTCAGGAAAAAAAAAAAAATGGATCACACAGTTTTTATTCCAGTATGACCACTTTAATATCTGAAAGAACAAACGATCAACGCTTCTCTCCAGCCCCAAATCTTGTGTTTGGAGCACAGGGAGAGAAATTTTGTTTTGGCAGTACAACAGATCCATACTGTATGATTTTCTTCAATCAGGGAACAGTACAAAGCTTACCCCTGGTGGGGAAGCACAAAGCCTTCAGCTCCTCTTTCTAAGCGCATTCGCTCCCTGCGCTGAGTTTTCCCCTCGTTCAACTCGCTCCCACCAGCGTCTGACGTAGTTCATTACATTTAGTATGAAGGGTTCACTCGCTCTCACACTTTCGCGGCCAACGCTATTTTTCGACTCTTTTCAGCTGCACCCTCGTTGCCAATCCAGAGGTTGTTTGGTCAAAACTAATTGGACAGTAAAATCCAATCCATTGAAAGGCGAGGCTAAAGATTAGGGAAATTCCATTAGCATATGGTTAGGGGTGACTGCATTTCAGTCCTGTTTGAACTTCAAATGTCATCTCTCTACCAATTACATTCCAAATTGCAATTTACCTCAGTTAATTACCTTAATTAATATTCAATGGAACACCAAAAGGACTCCTACTTGATTTGTTCCAGTTTTAATTTAACATATCACGGCTCATAATCTGGCCATATACGATATGCATCTACTTCAGCGGGCTTGTCCAAGTGAGCCACCTTCACATTAACACAGGGGTGAATCAGACTTCAACAGGAGGGAAGACACACAAAGGTTTATTTTATGCTTGTAGCTGGGTTTCTTAGTCTGACTCACAGTGAAGATCAAAGACAGACAAAAGGAATCACAGTAAGAAAATCAAAAGCTTATAACGATGCCTTTGAATACAGTATGTAATAGGGCATCATGCTATAATGAGTTTAACTATTTAACGAAATCTGATTCTGTGAGATAACGTCTGCTTAGAAAAGATCTTTTGGCAAAAGAATAAAAGTACCTGAGAAACAGAAGAGCACATAAAAAAAAAAAATGCAGGGAACAATATATTTCAGTGGCATCTTTAAACTATGTGCTTCCGAGCAGTCGAGGGTTCGGTGCAGCCTTTTCACAGGTGATATCAGCCGTCAGTTGGAAGCTCTGGCACTTTGAGAACAGTTGTTCTCTCTGGAAATTAGTTCGGACGAGGAGCACTTCCATTTCATGCTCCCCATTTTCTGCCTCTGTCAGCTCTCCAGACGCCGCTGCATTTTCTCCTTTCACTAAGCCGACGCTCCTCCGGGTCAAACCGCTGACCTTCACCATTACTTGCACTTGGCTGTGCCTGCGAAAAGACCACAGTCGTTATGTCAGTCCATAACGTGGCTGCTTTATCAATCAATGCAGTGTCATCCTCTGTGTGAAAGTGAGATTATGAAAAGACAATATGTAATTGGACCAACAGAATATGTGCCAGTTGGTGGATGATACCATCTAAAAAACACACACACACACCTCTGTGGTAGCTGTGTTTTGGGCGTGTGTGTAATTTTGTTATAATAACCAGTGTAGCCTGTAAATCCCAACTCCCAAAAAGCCAGATTGCTAAATCCCAATTTGTGGGATTTGGGGATTTGCATTAAAAACATTCTTGGATTAAAACAAATCCATTTTAGTTGTTTTCTAACACATTCCGTGATTTGGAGGCACATTATCAAAATTTGAGATTTGGTGTTGCAGCAACTTTTTTTCCTCGTAAACTTATGAAAACATAACAAATTTGGGGGTTATGTCACATTTTTGGGAGCACGATATATCATTTTTGGATTTGGTGATGCAATTATGTGGACTGTAACAAATCCAGACAAAAGCAGTTTCCAAACTGAAGAAAGAGGATCTTGATTATCTAACATTACTTTGGGCCTTTGTGTGTGGAGTTTGCATGTTTTCCTCGTGCGTGGCTTCACTCCATGTTCTCCGGTTTCTTCTGAAGGTCAGGTCGACTGGTGACTCTGGAGGTGTGAGTGTGAGTGGTTGTCAGCCTGTGACTGACTGGACGTGTCCAGCTTGTCCACCACCTGTCAGCTAAGACTGACTCCAGCCCCCCCCGACCATCAAGGAAAAGCAGATGTAACTAATGATGGAAATTCCTAAATGTTTTGCATTGAATTGATTCTTCTGTGCAATTACAACCAATACATTTTGAGGGCACCTCGCTGGGTAGAAAGTGAGCGTAGTTAATTGTTGCTGTGCACATTTCTGGAGGATGATAACAAAAAGGTTTGGCTCGAGCTTTGTATCAGAAACTGTGTAATGTGTGAACAAACATATAAGTATGTTTTTTCTTCTAAAGAACATGCTGCTGAACTTGACCTTTATAAACAGATGATATATAGGAACTCAAAGTGTTTATCTGGAGCAAATCTTTACTGGAATGAGTTTCTGTGACTGTAAATGAACTGTGGCTGATCTGCATGTTGACATGTTGATTGACCAAAAAGAATTCATGTCTTTTCTGCTGCCATTTAATTCGCTGTACTGGAATTGAGCTGTAAAGCAAGATCAGTGAAGAAGTGTTGATAACTGTAACCGTACTGATGCATCTGACTCTGAGACTCCTACTGTTAGTTAACGGTGATGTTAAGTAAGTGTCAACTTAATGTGGCAGATGAAAGAAAGAAACATCACATCCCAATTATCACAAGTGTCATTCAGATTTCATTTTGGAAAACTGACATTCCTTCTGATTAAAACATGTATATTCTCTTTTTTCCACTTACTGAGTAGTTAGTACGTCAGAGGAAGTCGTGTCCTGCTCTTAGTTCACTCCTTCACTTCTTGTCTGTTAATTTGATGGATGAGGATTTTATGATTGCACTACATCCATGAAGCCAAGGTCAGAGATTTACCTTTCACTTGATGTCTCTCATGCGTTGCTGGGTGCAGGTATGTTGCACTGCGGCCCAGAAGGCTCAGAGTATGTAAAGCCTCCTTCTCTTCCTGGAGGTAGAACAACAGCAAAGGCATCTGAGGTCAAACAGTGATGAAGTAAAACACAAAAGGCTGCTGACTGACCTCAAACGCATCAGGAACAACAGCGCAGGTTGGACGAGGCGACAGAACATGTGGAGTAAATCAGGAGGTCTTCTGGTCGAGTTCCAGCTCCACAGACAGATCCCGAGTGCTGAGACGGCAGCTGAAAGTCCAGATGATTTCAGATCAGATTCCTGCTCGCAGTTCCAAAATTAAAGCACCATAGTTTTGTGTGATGTTTTATGAATGCAGTGAAACAGGAAGCAGCGCTCACCACACTGACACAGGCAGTTTCACAGACCTCTGACACAAATCTCACCCTCCCGTCTCATAAAAAACAAACAGAACAAAACTTAGCAAACTTTAACCTCAACCATTTAAATGATAATGAGGTGTGCAAATGTTAAAAAATATTTTTTTCATTTCTAAAACTCTAATACTAAAACTAAACTCTTACAACAGCCAACACAAGTATCACATTTCAATGCTTTTGTTCGTCATCTGTGATATGAAAAAGTCACATTTCCACACACTCAGTGAAACAGAAAGTGTGTGTCCTGGTTGCAGTTCAGTTATAAAATCCACATCTTTTCTCACCCTGAACTGTCGAGGAGGTCGTACCAGCATCTGTTTCAGAGAAGTAGCTTAGCTGCCTTCGCCAGCAAACACACATGAATATTTTTCTAGTTTGGTATTTAGAATTTTAAAGTTTTGTAAAAGTCAACAGCCTGCCATGCTGTGATCCTGTGTGAACAATGTTGCAGCTAAAAAAGGATCAAATTAAAAGTATGGTTTATTTCCCCATTTTTATGTTAAATTAACAGCTGTTCACATAGTAAAGGTCTCACCTGCAAACATAAAGGGAAATCTCCCCCCACAGTTTCTGTTCACTGCTGATTCCAACATTGTGGCCTCAAGATAAGAAAAAATAGGTTTCAATATCCTCCTATACTTCTCATTTAATTTCACAATAATCTCCCAACAGGCTGTGCGGAAAATCAATAACACAGAGTTGGACTCACATAAGTCTCTGATTCATTTTAGAGAAATTTTGTCAGGCATTTTTTTTGGAGGGGTGGGCTGAGTCAAACACGACGCTGTAGTACATCGCAATGTGGAATCCTTTCAAGAGCATCAGTTTTTTTTTCTTGGAAAAATCCAAACTTAGTAACATCTAGTATCTAAACTAGCACATCACTGAGCTTTACTCTAAGCCGTCGACAGACAAAGTCATCGGGCCGTTCTCCAGATTCCAGCCTGTCCTTGTCTGAAAATAACAGGTTTTGTCTAAACAGAGCGGCCGAGCTGCCAATCGCAAACACTCTCACTGTTTGAACTTGGAATTTGGCCTCTTCAAATTACCAAGGCAGTGTTATCCTTGTGTTTCACCCTTGGCTTCATGTGATATGGACGCCCTGGCCTGGTGTTGTGTTGGCCTCCTGCGGCGGGCAGAAGCTGGCAGCAGCGCGGACACGGCCGGACGGAGGCCTCCCATCAAACGGACAATGATCAGTGTCAGGTATGCTGATTTAACCATGTCACCGTGTCCGGTGCGTGATGGGAACAGGAGAGAGCTGTGGTGGGGGAAATGCGACGACGGCGTCCTTTGGCTCAGAAGCTGCCGGTAAATAGCGGAAGTGACAGACGAGAGGGACACGCTCCAGCGGGCAAGACGAAATTGAATCCCGTCTCGCTTAATGCCTCTGAAATGATGCGTCTCTTGCGCTTCTGTGTGGACCTGTTTATTCTCTCACCCTGTCTGCCTTTCATTTATTACACAGGAGCATTAACATTTGCAGGTTGTCAGGCAGACTTCAGCCAGGTGGGTGAGTGAAACTTCAACAGACGTCTTGTGGGGGGATTTGTCAACATACAGTATTTTTTTAGACTCTCTGTTGCTGCGGGCTCAGAGCGTTCATTGTGTTTTTAAATGTGTCCTTGCTATACGCTGCATACAAATAAGGACTGGTGCTAATCGTGTTCATGTTATTATTTTGATCAATGGTGGAAGAGCGTTTTGTATGAATCAGGTTCAGATCAAGTTCAGCAAACCAGACAAAATATTTATAGCAGAATAACAGGAGTGTATTTATAGCAGCATTATATATTTAGCAGTATAAGAAGTACAACACCAATGTTTTTTTCTGTTACTTCTTTCAGATTTAATTTATCTCTCTAACTTTGATCAGTAACTGGTTTTGCCCTCCTTCACATCTGATATATGAAGAAAGATGGCTCTCTATTGGGAATGATTGTACGTGGACCCCCATTTCGTGAAAACCTTATCATCACAATGCAGCTGTCACCCGTCTTCTAAATAACCTGCCATCTCTCGAAAAAAAACAAACAAAGCCAACGCGGGTTTTTAACTGACACAATCCCCCGCCGCAAAGACTCCGCTCCAACTCGTGTGACTAAAGTATTATTGCCGCGCGGCGACGACGCTGATCTGCTCCAGCCACACAGATGATTGAGGAATCATTGTCCACCTGAGTATTCAGACTCCGAGTTGATGCCGTCACTCACTGCCTGTCGCTGTCGATTACACATGGGTGTGGAGAAGTGTGAAAATCCAGATGTCCCATGTGGCGCTGGTCTGCTCCCGCGCGTCCTTGGCCAAAGTCGAGCGAGTAGTTTCTGATGACGTTAACTCTCCGACTTTTGCTGTGTGAAAAAAAAAAGCGCTCTCTGCTCCGGACGCACACACTAAACAGATTTTAATGAAGCCATAGGGGCCCGACAAGCGAGTTGAATGATTTTATGAACTGCACTGTGACACCTCACACGTCTAATGTTTAGTCATTTGTCTTTGTTACACCTGCTGTTGCTAGCAGGCACTGACGCAGAGAGAATAATGAGTAAAGAGAACAAATACTATTTCATCTTGACACAATTTAGATGATGTTTCCCAACACACACTGTGGATATTTTTCACTGAATTAGTTTTCATTTTCAGTTGTTTTTTTTTTTTTTTTTAATGTTTTGGATTAACAGGACTAAGAGGGATTTCGGTCTCTATTCTTCTGTGTAGATTCAGCGAATCCACCGCTGCTGGTCTTCTGAGATATTGTGTAGGAGCTCAGAGGAAGCGAGGCACACCCACAGGGCCCACATTACTATTAAAGACAGTGTTAGAAAGAGGGACTGTTTTTATGTTTGTTTCTCCCTGGGCTAACAGCATCTTCCTGCAGAACTACACGGGTCAGCAGGGGCTAAAGCCGACTTTGCATTGAGAAAAAGCGCCTGAGGGAAGATGGGAAGCGGGGATATGTTGACACACAATTCAGTTCTCAAATGGAAGTATTCCATGTGGTGAATACAGAAATGCCAACACAGCGGACAATGGGGGCCGCTCCTCTTCTGCTATTCATGCACATATCGCACGCCATTATACACGAGGACGGATGAGGAGTGTAACAAAATTCATCCTGATCGGCGTTTGAGTGGGACGCCTGTCAGAGACGTATTTAATTGATTTACAAGCTCAACAGGAAACTGCGAGCGGTGAAAGGAGAGAGTGACTCAGACTCTGAAAGCCTCACAACATATGCTGTCCAGTTTCAGCAGGGAAGCGGCTCCTTTCTCCAGTCGCGACGACAAATGATAGCAATTAGTGAAAAGGCTTTAAAACACAGATGTTTCCCTTTAAGCAAGGTTGTAGCCTGCGGTTGTCGCATTGAACGCAAGAAAAAAAGTCACTGTTGCTCTTGAAGTTTTACTGCAAGTTTCATTTGCCAGATCTGAACAGAAGTTTGACCACATTCACTGAGCACTTTGTGTGTCAGTCTTCTGGTTAATATTTATATGTGATGATTCATCCCGGTCACGGAGATCCGAGGAGAGTTGAATCTAGGACGGACGGACTTGTTTATTGTTTTTTAAAGAAGCATGTTTCTTATCATTTTCCAACACTAACAGAAAACCAATGTTACGTAAGGCACTTTATGAAACTACCAGTTAGTGGATGAACAAAATGTAAATGCAACATTACATTTATATGTGCGTAAGTTTAAACATTCATCTTGGGACATGTAACATAAGAACTGAAGAATGAAAAGCATTGTTAGGATATAACCACAGGCTTGGATGATATGGATGAAATCCTATATCGGTACATATTATGATTGAAAGCATGTTCTGGAAAATGGATTGAAAAACAGTAAAGGGTTCAAACTAAACAGCAGAAATGTCAGATGGTGGTGTGGTAGTTGGTGGTTGATGCACAGAAACAGTTAAGTTGGAAAACATGATCCAGGGTGGTATGAGAAGCTCCTCAGACAGACACATTCAATGAGAAATGGTGTGACTCTTCTGAAGCTCCGGGAGTCAGGGCAGGAGGCTTTGAAGTTTTGTGTCGTACTTTTTTTTTTTTTAAGAGCTACTGAACTTTACTTCTAATTTCAGAGCTCTACTCTCCAGTGTTGTTCATTTAGGAGGTTTGATTGATTGACACAAAATATAAAATGTCAGTGCGGTTTATAAGGTGTCCGCAGGCTGCCACAGTCTTCCTTAATGTTGAAAATAAAATTCAACTTTTCAGGACCACTGTCTTTAAAATGAGTTAAATGTGGCTTGCCAGACTTGCTTGATTCTCATTGGTAATTTGGGACTTGCTTGAGATTTGAAGGTTAAGACTTGAGACTTGCTTGTGACTTGCACGTGTGGTCGTGCAGTCAGGTGGAGGACGGGTTCAGGCTGATGCCACAGCGAAGGAGAATGATTTGTTCAAAGCAAATCCACATGAAACCCTGATGTACCACAGCAAAGAAGCAGCACCCAGGCTTCATTCTCTCATCAGTAATTGCAAACAATGATGGCAACACATTTCTTTACAGAAGACACATGAGAGCTCAGATTGAGTGCAGGGTCACAGTTGGATTTCCAACACGTGGACAGTAAACCTGAGCAGCTTGAAACGTGGTTTACATCATCATCGATTAGCTGCTGGATATCTCCCGGTGGGACGGCCGGTGGAGGGAGGAGTGACAGTATTGTCACTCTGTAGATCACAGCCGTGGAGGACTATCACCACTCTCCAGACTCATGCCGATAGCATCTGTGTTCGTCTCTGGCCTACCACGGATCCTGACCTTCTATCAGATCCCCGGCCTCATCACGCAGTCCTCCTGCCTTCAGCCCTGCAGCTCCGGGTCCCGCGAGGCCACTTCCACTGTGCCGGAGTGAAAACAGTTTAAAGCACTTTCCATTTGCTGCTCTGCGGGGAGGAGGTGATTTGTCCTTGGGGGGGGTTCCTCTCAGTATAATGGTCAATAATATCTGCAGCGTGAGCTCCAGACGGTCGGTGTTTGTAATCTATAAAATAATCGTAGAGTTGGAAGCTAAATCTAACATTCGCTGAAATGTTGGATTTCCCTTTTATTCCCAGTCCCCAAATCACAAAAGGGGGGGAAAAAAAGCACAGATTTCAAAGTTTCCAGTGTGATTCATGTGACTGTTTTGATATCCCAATGAAGGCATATCACTCTCACACTTAAGAATACCCAGAGTCCATTGTGTGAGAACAGCCTGGAGCTGTGAGTGGGATGTGTCCCCACGGCTCCAGCTTTATTCTCAAACACTGTGTTGATTTATTGGACTCGTATTGTCAGATACTAAGTAAACTGACTTTTTTTTTTGAAGCATGGGCCAGTATTTATCCACAAAGGAAAGGTGTTTGGCCCGTTACTGTTACTATAGCAGCAGATCCTGCCGTCTCTCTCTCTCCATCTGTCTCTTTCATTCTGCACACTCGTACTATCTGTGCTAATAGTAATGACATTGGTAGCTTCATAAATGTTATCCTCATTTATAAAAAGGCTGTAAAGGCTCTCACTTGGTAATCAGACTGCTCTTTTACTTGCACTTGATATACACTGTATCTATTGTAACTAATTGATGTGCTCCATCTAATTAACTGCTAATGGACAACTTCCTGAAAATCATTCATGCTTTTAATTCTTTATAATTAGTGAAACCCTTTTGGGGAGACAACAACCGTTGCATTGCTTGAGCAGAGAAGTTCATTCTTAACATTGGAAGCAATAGTTTGTCAAAAAGAAAATTTCAATCAAAAAAAAAAAAGTTACCAAAAAAAAAGTTAAGCCACTTCACTGGCTTATTTCCAGAGCTTTCAACCACAGTTCATGTCCTTCCTCAATGGATGGAGTCACTAAGATTCACTGACAAAACACTTGTGTCCACTTGTTCTGGAGCTGTATCTCAGACCTCCTCGGCAAATATGAACAAACAGAAACTCCATCTGTGAGGGAAGAACATGAAACAAGCTCTGGAAACAAGTTAGTAAGTTGGCTTATAATTAATGGTTTAAATATTATTTTAGAATATGTTTATATGCACTAATAATAACTAATATCTTTAGTTTTTTTATGATAAAATAAGATATTATTTAACAATATAAGAATGTGAATAGTTCAAACTATGATCAGACAAAAAGGCAGCAGGAAAAAAAAAAGTGCAAAGCAATTGAAACTTTTCAGATCTAATTTAAACCACAGGTGGTGTGAGATGTAATTCAAGCAGCATCTCTGAAAGAGCAACTCAGTCGGCCTCACTAACACATGGAGGAGAGCCAGGAAGAGAGCAGATGTCCCGGTAAATGAACAATGTTTCTCCTCCTCTCGCCGCAGTCCGACCAGGAAAGAGCATCACAACAGCAGCATTAGCGGCGGCGAAGCTCTCGTGTTGCCTTCCTGTTGCAGCATCCAGTGGTCGGTCAGAAAAGGCGCCGCTCGTTCAGGGAACGCGCTCCTGCATCATTGATGACAATCGATGCTGTAATGACAGCAAATCATTAAACTGTCCAATCCTGTCAGGGCGCTCGTAAATTACAGTGGTGAGAGTCAGCCTTAAAGTTCAGAAAAGAATGGGAAAAAACAACTTTTGATTTGGCTGTCGGAGCCAAGTGACAACTGCAGCTGCACTTTTTCTAATGGCTGCGAGATGCTGACTCCGAGAAAACTGTATCGACGTCGAATGAAAAATCCTCCATCTCCTCTGCTGAAATACAAAGTTGATTTTTTTTTTTTCCTTCTAGAAGTTTGAGTCTCAGTAGCTGCTTCCTTTAATGGTCTTTTGAGTGGCAATACATTTTCCATTATGGAGATATTGAGGCTTAAGAACAAAACAGACTCCCTCATTTTTAAACAATTAGGAATGGGCGATATGGATGAACATCGTTACAGTATATGTCATTTTATACTGTGGTATCAATATATATAATGATATCGTATATTTTCTGTTTATGGATATGGTGTATCCAGGAAAAACTGACATAAGGATCCAGCAGCACCATAAAATAGTCTGGATTTGCAACACAATGACCTTAATTCAATTCAATTCAATTCAAACAGAACATTCAGAGATATTTAAGGGTTGTGATTAAAAAATGTCCATCACAAGTTCCCAGAGCACAAGGCAGCGTCTTCAAATGTCTTGTTTATAATGATAAAATTCAGAGAAAGCAGCGAGCAGTTGAGAAGCTGAAACTAGAACATTTGGACAAAATTGGTTGAAAATCAGTTGTTGAAAAAGATTTGATCAACTAATCGAGTTAAACAATAAACTTCAGCGGCTCTAATTTCTTTTTTTCTGGCTCTCAGAAATGTGAATATGGCAGCAGGATTCAGTGTCCCTAAAGAAATCTGCAGGTGCTGAGTCCGTGTTTCCCTGCAGTCGAGGTCTGAGTTACATGCTTATCAATAGAAATCACAAACAGCAATATTTCTAACTGGGCTGCCTGATCGTATGTGGACGTCCGTTAACCCGACAGCTGCAGAGCACAAATGATAAATTATCACTTTGGCTAACTTCAAAAAATTGCTTAATTTGCATTAACACTCGATCTTCTCCTGGAAGTAGATCCTGCTGCTCGTTCCAGCTTCGTTTCATGTTTGACTTGAGGAAAAAAAGAGGAACCGTTGCAGCATTTGAACAAAGTGCAACAGACACATTAATTATGACAACAATCAAGCACGTGCAGAGGAGCACATGTTACCAGAGCGGCTTCGCTGGACTGGAGAATTGTGTTTTTGCACAAAAGCCTTGCATGATGTGTAGCAGAGAGGGAGAGAAAAAAAAACGCATTGAAGTTCAAAGGCAGTATTTCAATGAGCTTGGACAGCACCTGTACAGGAGGGCTGTTCAGCTTGGTGGGTAGATCTACAGCAGCAGCTGAGACGCTTGTCAAAACAAAGTTTTCCTGAAGCAGCTCACTTGGGTGGGAGTGTGTTGGAGAGGAAACACACACACACACACACACACACACACACACAGAGTAAGACAGACAACCCTACAATTACACACCCGATTAAAAGCAGCCATGTTACTCCACAAATTGTCTTTTCCTGACAGAACCTTAGGACAGAAGTGACCTATTCTGTCCTGAGCAAACCACTATGAACACTGTGCCGTGACACCAGCTTTATTTAATTCACCTTTCCGCTGCGTCTCGAAGGCCCGATCGTGCCCTTGGGGATAAGAAAGGAGCTCTAAAATGCATCATACAGCAGCATCCTTTTTACAAAGCAATTTCCTCCACCTCAGTAGCACAATAGTTCAGAGTATGGATACGTCCCAAACAACCAAGCTCACAGGGGCTGTCGGAATTTATATCCACTGTACTGAATCCCAGGCTTTCTTTTAAAATCCTGGCAGTCCAAAAATCACATATTCAATCACTGTAGGCTCCAGTGAGGGTCTGTCTATAACACAGAGCGGTCGCACCGAGGCAGCAGAACCAGGAGGCACCGGTGGGCAGGACAAGGAAGTCATTCATAGTTGGACTGTCGAGTGAGGTCAGATTTCAAAACTTTGTGAATTTGTAATTTAGCAGGTGATCACTTGTTTGTCGATAATAAGAAACGTTCTGCATATTCAAACTGAAGCGAACATGGTGGAGCATGAAGTGCATGTTAGGGCTGAAATGATGAGGTGATTAATCAATGAGTGGATTTTTGATTTTTCAATGAGTTTGCTTTTTTTCTCTTTTGTATTGTTGTTGTTTATGTGATATCTTTGGTCGAACAAAACAAGCAAATTAAAGTTTTTTCCCAGTTTTTTTGGAAATTGAGATGAGCATTATTTTTGGCCATTTCACAGACTAAACAATTCATTGATTAATTGGAAAAAATAAATGACTGCTTACTCAATCATTTGTCTATTTTAATAAATGTTTTCGCTTTATTTTCAAAAGGCAGAGATAAAGTAATCCACCAAGGTGACATGAATGTGAATATATTATTTATGTGCTGAAGCATTGGCTCTGTTAACCCGAGCAGCTGCAGGTCACCCTCCACCGAACCCAAGTTTTCTGAAGAGAGAAACAGACTCTCAGACTTGCAGGTGCTGAATTTTATCTCAGCTGCGTTACACTGAACCTTGAAACGGCTCCAGTGCACACAGGAGCTCACGGTCCAATAAAACCAAATGGACAACACCATCGGCAGGCGGCGAGGAGGAAGCAGCTGCCTCGAGCGAAGGACTTCAAATATCTCTGGGACTTATTCACAAGTGACGATAAAAAGAACCACGACATTGAGCAGCAGTTTGGGGGAAGCTGCAGCCGTCACGTCAGCTCGTGAAAACAGAGCTGAGCACTAAGCAAAACACTCAATTTACTGGTCAATCTGCAGTTTGATCGTCAGGAAACGCTTCAGACACCAGTCGAGTCAGAAAAGGCCCCAAAAGCAAATATCTTCAAAAATATCATCTTGGCTCCAAATAAACTCTGTGGGGCCAAATGATCTGGCCAGACTCTTCAATCTGAGCACAAATGTGATGACTTTAAAAGAGGCGTGCAGCAAATATGCCACAGTCCATTTCTGCAATCTGTAACTTCTGTGGAGAACACATGCGTCCAAATCTGATGCATAAAAAAAGCGTGAGGTGACGTAGTGTGATTCATGAGAAAGTCCATGACCTTCACCCAGAGGCCGAACCAAAGCTCAGCGTGAACTTGCTTTATCTTATGTCACATGCGTAACGTAACATCATTATTTTAACCCGACCCGTGATCTTTCCCTAAACCCCACCGACGGCCCCGCAGAGACTCTGCTCGGAGGTCAGTCTGTAATTCACCTTCAGATGCACCTTTAATCTTCCGGTTGTCAGAAGACGTCATTCAAACAGCAGGAACGCACGATCAATGAACTTTCAGCTAATAGACGACAGTCAGCAGCTCGCAGCAGGCACAGGTGGAGCCGCGGAGCTTCGGGCTACGTATCACAACAACTCACACAGAGGAGACGATGATGTATGTTGTGTTTCTGGATGTTGCTCCTTGAAATACTCTTCACATACGAGAGTCATACTGGATCACAGCACTGTGATATTGATGCCAAGAAAACTCAGGGTTTCAATTCTCTGGTTCATACTGCAGCTGGGAGATGAGTCGATTAATCAATTAGCTGATCAAAAATGTATCTGCAACTATTTTGACAACTGATGAAACATTACAGTATTTTTTTCAAGCAGAAATATCAAACATTCTCAAGCTTCTCCGATGTGAAGATTTCCTGTTTGCGATGTGTCATATAGTTGTAAATTTAACATCTTTGGATTTTGGACTCATGGTCGGACAAAAAAGAGATTTTAAGATTGTTGTGATTCTACTTAGTGTAACTACTGTAGCTCAAAGTGAGCGAGGTGGGTGTGATAGTTAAGAGAAAATGTATTGACAACAATTATAATTGAATAATTGTTTCTGATTAATTATAAGTTCTATATTTTTGGATTTGGAAATAAGCAATTTGAAGATATCACCCTGCGCTTGGGGAACTAGTGATGAACTAATCAAAATAATCACAATGTTTTATTAATTTAATCAAAAATAATTGGTGGATCAATCAAGGCCAGTAATTATTAAACGTGCATGAAATTCACCAGTCACAAAACTTAAGGCCCCTCTGCGTCAGACTGCACAACTTTTAGAGGTGATATTAAAAAACACGCCATGATCCAACCAACAGGAGCCGCACATACGAGTTTTCACCTGGAGCGCCTCAGTTTTATTCAAAACAAAAACCTGTTCCATCAGAATAATTTTACGTTATAATCACATATAAATTACACACACAGCTCTAAATGTATGATAATAGAGGAGTGGATTAAGTGAATGTGACGGAGCGTCTCGGGGACTGATTTTTTGAGGATCACTCACGGCACATTTGTGCTGAACTCCCCAAACAAGTACACTTGTGTCTGAAGGAACTCATTTAGTGATTTTCTGTGAAGCTGAAGAGATCATTCCCTTTCTGACTGTCTATTGTGATTTTCCTTCAGTCTTAATAAATAGACACTTTGTTCCACTCTCTCACCAAAAATAACATAGAATTAGATCAGCGCTTGCCGATGGTTCTTGATTGTATACCTCTCTAATCCTTTGTTCTTTGCAGTTGTTATGAACCTCTTAGCTGCTCGGAAAAGTTTGCTCCAATAACTTTGTCATATCATAAATAAATCATGCCGTTTAAAGCTTTGCAAGCGATCAATTCTGGCTGCATCTCTGCAGGTTTAGATATGTGCCAGAAATACTGAGAGGCCTCCATGTTTATGCATCCTGGAGAACAAAACCGCGAGTGCCAGTGTTGAAAATAATATGTTTGGCTCTCGTCGTTTCAGCCATAATTCACGTCTGTCCTCCAGCAGCTTCACCGCACGTCCAACCGTACCGCGGAGATTCTGCTTGGAGGTCAGTCTGTAATGCAGACCGACCAGCGGCGACAAGGGGTCCGGGTTTAGGATCAAACCGTTTTGCCAGGGTCCCGCTGGGTCGGCTCAAAGAGAAGACAGACAGACCTGGTAATCCCAGAGAGCTCCCGCTGGCATCCCAGTCAACAATCACAACACTCGGGGGTTTATCCCGCCGCACGAGTGAATGGCAGAGATTGGGTCTGCTTCAGCGACTATTGTCTCAGCCAGCTCAACCTCTCTGGAGGAGACTGTATCACTCATTAGAAATACAATCGGCATGAACACAACAGTGTCTATAAAGGAGGTTCAAACACCGTCCGTGTCCATCGCCTGCTCTCCCACACATGTAACTGGTGCTTTCTGCTGAAGACTTGCAGCTTCTGTTGAGATTTAACTCCTTGTTTTGAGCTGGACAGCTTTTCAATGATTTCCCATTTCCAGGACATTTAATCACAATGAGGGTAATTTCTCCAGCCTCGATGCATGCGACAATGGAGAGATGGAAAAAACGCGATAACATTTTGCAATTGCATTTGAGATTCAGCGAGTACTCTCGTGATTTCCTGAGTATCAGCTGGAGACCCATAATGTCTACCAGAGATGCGTTTTGAGGATCTCCGACATACAAAACGACAGCAGCACGAAACGGGACGCATTGATCAAAATAAATAAATAAGAGATGCACTCATAAATACTTAATCAAACGTGAATTGAATCCTTTTCTTGTCAGTGAGCTTGGGCGACACTGTAGCTGCTGAGCTCTGTGACAAGCTTTCAAAGACAGGTGCACTGCCGCTGCCTCTCTGACAGGAAATCCACACAAACATCCTCACAAAGATTTTATTTACAATACACAGTGGATTGGCAACTGTCAACCTGCAGGTAATTATAGATGGAAATCAAATGCTTAACCCATCTGCTGTGCAGGGGTGTAAAGATTACCTGCAGGTGTTGAACCTGATCCTGTCGCTCTGCGTTTAAGAGAGACGCTGCGACACGAGCTTAACAAGACTGTGTCTCATGCAAAAGTGAGCACGAGGGACTGAATTAATTTGCAGTGAGAGAGGATTCAATATCATTTAAAGCTTAGTACGTTTAACCCTGAAGTTATATTCGGGGCCTTGGACTCTTTTAGCCGCTCCAAAAACACACTTGTATGATCAGTTTGATGCTAAATGGGTTTTTCTGATTTAGTCCATTACAGAACAGACATCCATATAAGACCATGTCTGTTATTAGAGTTTTATCATTTTAATTTCTCTTTATAGTTTCTATTTGTCTTATTAGTTTACCTCTAGTACCTCTCATTATTCATTTTTACTTTCTCTATTTATCTGTACTTATTTCCACCCTGTGCTGCTGCAACAACTGAGTTTCCACTCTGAAGATCAATAACAGCTCATCTGATCGTATCTTTAATAAGTTTATCTTTGATAAGAAGCCTCTCAGGGAGTTTGACCTCTCTGGGGACTAATTAGTCACTATGGAGGATCCAGCAACACCTTGTAAATACAGTGATGTTATTCACAAAATGAATACAGCTTTGTTTGTTCTCACGTTGCCCACATAACATATGAAGATGAAATAGTTCCATATTTCCTGTAAAAACAATTCTTCATGGTCATCACTCATGAAATGGGTGAGCCCAGTTTGTGGCAAAGCACCACATCAACACTGTTCAACGTTTTAATGAGGTCAGAGGAAAAAAAAAAAAAACAGTGGGAACAATGAGAAGTGAAGCCAATAGTGAAATTCTTTTCCAAACATAATGCAAATTTTAACCAAATGTTCAGAAAACTGGCAAAAGAAAATGTGAGTCTTTCCATCCACTACTGTGATGTGAATATTACAGAGTTCGTATATTGAAGTTGGGCACATTAAGATAAACAGTTGGTGGCGCTAATTCTTTAGTCGGATGCCATTAAAACATTCCAGAAGAAGTGGGCACGACGAGAATTAAGAGGGAGCCAGTCAAACCTCAGTTGGTGGAAAGAATCATGTGGAAAATCATTTTTCGAGCAAATATGACTGAAAGAAAATCTGTTTTCAGCCTCTGTGAAAGTCTTCAGCTTCTCTTTGTTTTACTTCTTTGTAAACTGAATATCTTTGGCTCTGACTATTGACAAAACACAGACATTTGAAGGCGTCGCCTTGGACCCTGAGAAACTGTATAGACAATACATGCTAATTGAAAATGTGCATAAAAACAGGTGAGTTGAAACTCTCAGTGTCAACAAACAACAAAGATGAAGACAAAAGCAAAACAGAAAATAAAGGGGAGAGAATGATGAATTAGAAAAATATGATATTATTTATTATTGCAATGTCTTGTGCAACAACAACTGGATCAACCTGGGTTTCAGCAATAATATTGGTTTTCACTTTATCCAACCTGCATTTATACATGAGATTCCTTGTGAAGTCTGTACATGCAAACACATATACAACATCCTGACAACACGACAAAGTCACAGCATCATTGTCTGCACACTCTTGTTATATGTAATTCATCACTTGTACTGTTCTGTGTGAGTTTGTTTGCTGAAAAGTATTTTTGAAAGGAGCACGTAGATTCAGCATTTCTCCCAATTTTATTACGCAGAGTTTTGTAAAGAAGCCAAACATAAAACAAAGTGAAGTGTAAGTTTGTGAATCTTGCCAAGTTGAATTCACTCGTGACACATGAGCAATAGCTGAAGCGTAGAGCAGGAATAAAACTTGCCAGCTGCTGTCTACGGGGTAAAAATATGAAATTGGCCTTGTCTTATCTCACACCAACAGCGCGAACACGAGGCTACATCTCACCTAACTCATACATTCCTGTGATTGTTGCAATATCGGCGAGTTTCTAACCCACCAATTCTGACTGTCCTGCGACGGCTCCGCGTTATGTGCTGACTGAGTCATCTTGAAACAAATGCAGAAAAATAAGCTTCGCCTGAAGGGCAGAAGAAACTGTTTATCCTCCAGGCATTCTTCCGCTGAGATAACATGAGCTGAGTTTTGAGGATGCTGGAATATTATACGACAGGAATTCATTTAAGGTGGAGACGTCCGTGGTGAACGCTGCGCGTGCTGCACTGCTTAATCCTGAAGAGATAGCTTCATTAATTGTGTTCGTCCCCTCTCTGTTGCACCAGTCAAATGCAGGAGTGTTGAATAAGTGATGGAAGTTGAACTGCTGAGTGACAGGATTTTAACCTCACCTGTCTTCATGCTGGGTTTGCTGAGAGGCCTCTGAACGCATCAGTGCCATCAATCAACAGATTTCACTACTGACAAGTTTGTGCCGCTTTAAATGGGAATTTGTCAAGATGGGGTTTGTAAGGACTCTGGGGTCCAAGTATTTTTTTTGGAAAGAGGGTGTGACTCAAAATGGTTTTAAAAATAAGTAAACAAAGGTCACAAATGGTAAAATCAGTGCACCTGTAATGTGATTTTGCTCATAAGCATGAATGGCCAAGCATTAGTTCGATGCGTGTAAGCTGGCAGATAAGATAAGAAATGCATTTGTTTTTCTTTATTAGATAATAAAATATTAGTTTCTAATAAAATGTTTGGAGCTTAAAGATGCTTTATTTGATTTGTTTGCCCTTTTGGATAACGTGAGAGAGCAAACACATGTGGTGATAATCTTGTTCATTACATCGCATCTGTAACGCAGTTTAAATGAATTTGTCGGCTAACATACGACACATGAAGCTCAGGAAGTGGATATTAACCTCGATAGTTTCATCATGTACTAGCAACTGTTTTCCTGGATCCTATATGAATCAATTTTTTTTTTGCCAGGAAGTGATGTAAGGCCTAAATTTCTGTCGAATTTTTTAAATCTCTTTGTGAGTTGTTACTGTGAAAGTTGTCCGTGTTGCCAGAGGCTGCGCTCCGTGCCAAGAGGAGAAATCCTGCCAGCTCAGAAATCTGAGAAATCTCAGGTCGAAAGGTTAGAAATGTGGGGTTGTAACCAGAAGATCAGCGTTTGACATTCGCTGCAGACGGAGGAGAGCGACTCAGTGAAATATTGCTTCACACAGGCGCCGTTGAGCAAGGCAGCAAAGGGAAAAATCCACCTGATAACTTTCTTACAGGATGACATTTCATCAAGTGTATTCACTCAGTATCTCCATCAGGCGTGAGGGTTTGGTCACGTGTGTGTGTGTGTGTCGACTGCTGTCTCTTCTCTTGGTGCCACCAGCAATCAGCAGCTGCTTCAGCCACGTGTCTCCAAACACACCTGCACGAGATCTGACCTCTGCTAGTTTTCTGAGGAAAAGTTGTATCTGTTTGAAGTACAAACTGACTTCCTGATTGTTTAAGTCCTTCATTTCCCAGACTGACTGGCAGCATCTCCCAGAAACAGGGGAAGAGGGCACAGACGTGACCATGTAAGAAAGATCAATAGTTAAAAGCAGCTGTTTTCGGAGAATGGAAGCAGACAGGTCACGGCTGCTCGTTACTCAAAACACAGCATCTCGTCCGCAGACTGTTGAGGCTGCTGCCAGATGATGAATCTCTGCTCGGACCAAACATTGATTGCTTCTGACAAATCTCGGCAAAAGAAGCTTTTCCTTTTTGCTTCCGATGGGGAAAAACCCAAACCTGATGTTTACTGTTGACGTGTCGACAGTAAGAAAATGTGAAAATCTGTTAACTATCACGTTGTGTCATTTGTGTTGGGTAAGTTATTCAAAAATACAGCCAATAGTGATATAGATCCACTGTGACATAGTTTATGTTGCATTGTAGTCAATCCAACCCAAAGAGACAAGAAGTCAATACCAAGACTGAGGGGGAACGAAACCAGAACCGAGACCGAAAGAAATTGAATCCTAATTTACATGTTATAGTTTTTACTGTAATATCACCTGGGTTAAGTGGTTTTTAAGCACATTATATTTTTTACAACAACTATTTTTTCTAACCTGAACATCCCCCCCTATTGCTACTCATTGCATGAGCTCTGAAAACGGTGAATACTGAGCGATATCTCAGAATATCGATATGAGCCAGAAGAAAAAGAAACAGGAAATTCCCACAGTGATGGAGCGACGGCGGCAAAGCTCTTGGAGGGGAGCAAGAAAATGAATAAGACAGAAACATAGAGACAAAGAGCCTCTCGAGGTCATCAATAACCCCGGCGGAGACCACTGTCCGAACACTTCAACCCACCTAAGATATTATCTCCAGGCTGCAACGTCTACTTGAAGACATGCTTCACCCCCACCCCCCCCGAAAAAGTCGATTAATATTGATTCTGCATTTGAGCGAGCATGTGTGTCTCCTCAGGTAGAACCAAATTACTTTGAAACTCCCCAGGAGGGCTCCGCTTCTGGGAGAAGGCTGAAAACCATTAGCTGACTGAACTGGGAAAATAAAACTAAATTAAGGCAAATAAACAATAATAAAAAGCTCGCTGTTTGGAGCGGAGCAGGAGCAGCGAAGAGGAGCCGGAGTCATGTAGCAGCACATCAGTGTTTATGTTGGATTAGGCCTTCGCTGCCTTTAGTTCACAAACATATGGAAATGATGAAAGAGTCTCGTACGCACGCACATATCTGTGAATATGTTGTGCTCCTATAAGCTTCTTATCTCCCCGATGAAACGTCACCTTGAATCTCTCGCTGAGCCTGTGTCGTTATTCGTGACCTTTGCATCCAGATAGCAGATTATAATCAGGTAAATGAGTTAACAAGCAAACACGTCAACAGTAAGACAGAAACTACAGCAGGTTACTGTGTTTAGTCAGATCTTTCCTTCTGTGCTATTTCTTTCATGATGTGGTGTTTATTGGCTTGTGGAGTTCACATGGCTTGTTCCTTGATCTCTTGTTCAGCTCTGATTAATGTAAAGTGATGCAGTGATACATGACATGTTTCACTGTCCACACTGGGACTTTACAATATGTGTGTGGCTGCAAGTTTATTTTTGTCAGCTTTGAATAATTACATCAGTCAATGAACGGATCGATTAGTCCATTGATTGAACGTTAATCACCAACAATTTTCATAGTGGAGTAATAATGTTAGTTATTTTTCAAGGAAGAAATTACAAAATGTACTCAAGTGTAAATATTTGCTGTTGTTCCTAGTTTTCTATAATTATAATAATAAGCTGAATATCTTTGCCTTTTGGATGGTTGTTCAGACCAAACAAAGAATTTAAATGTCAACTTGTACGTGATGCACATTTTCCATGATTTTTCTCATATTTTATAGACCAATAGATTATTTGGGAAAACAATCCGCAGATTGATCGACAATGAAAATAATGGTTACGTGCAGCTGTACTTCTGGGTTAACTGCAGGACAATGGATGGACATATACTTATATTATACTTATATTTTTTATGCTGCCTTGCTGCAAGAAGCCTTTCCTCCTGTGGTGTAAGGAGGATCTGCTGTGCTGCCGACATGCTGATTCTGGTGTAATAGTCAAATGGGTTGGGTTTGAATCTGCTGGCTGCCAGGAGGCCTCAATCTTCCTTTGATAGACAACTTCATTTTTACATTGTGGCCTTGCTACTTACTGTACATTTACTGAGCTCGTGCTTCTTAAAGCCTCCCGCAACTTTTTCTATCATACCCACCCCTTCACCCAATTCACTGGAAACACCACTAAATTGATGTCTGTGTGACTGTGAAGAATGAAAAAACCTGATCACAGTTTGCACAAGGTGCTTCATGTGAGTGTCGTCATTTGCAGATCCGCTGCAGGTCCGTCTGACAAGAGTCAAGGTCAATTGACGAATCTGATCTGTGATTATCACAGTAATTCGGGCAGTGCCAAAAGTGGATAGCCCGGGTCAAATCTCATTCTCACTTCTCAGAAATTGGCTGTCATCACGTATGCATTAATGCCAACCCACGCATATCAAATGGGACATCTTGAGGACCGATTTGACCATTCATTTCAAGAGGCTGATTATCAGACAGAAATCTTCATCGCTGCAGAATCAAACAGTGCACTGGAGATAAATCAGACGCACTTTCTCATTTATCATTAATGCAATCAAAGGGCTCTCTCTGAACAGACTCTCGAATCAACATTTGGTGAGAGGAAGGGAATCAAATGTGCCTCGGTTAAAGTGTTGCCAACCAAAGGAGATGGTGTGCTGAGACAGGCAGAAAGAGAGCCGAACTCTGAAAGCTTCGGCTGATTGGTTATTTCAGCAGAACTCTGCAGCGCGACAGGGAGATAATGAGCTCTCTTTGATCAGAGGAGCATTGTTGTATATGATGATCATCCGTGTGTGTGTGTGTGTGTGTGTGTGTGTGTGTGTGCGCAGACATGTGTGTGTGTGCCTGCAACAGCGCCTGATGAATATTCAAGGGAGATTGTCTGCGGTAATATCCCAGAGGAGCAGCTGGCTTGTTGTTACACACACATGGGAGGCTCGCCACGCACCTTGTCAAAATCACATGATTGTTTGAAATACCAGCGGAGCCGCAGATCATGAAGAGGCCTTTTGAAGGCAGCTCGGGGTCAAGCAGGATGAGGAAACAGGAGCGGGATAGGAGAGCACAGAATCTCATGGATATTATATTAAGATAATAGTTTATTATCGGTTTGATTTGTTCTGGATGGCTGAAACAGAAAATGATAATTGTGTGCTAATTACTTGGTAAAGTGTATCAATTAATCATTTAAACATAAACAACAACAGCAAAAACATTCATCACTCTCCAGTTGAGACGTTTGCAGGAGTAATTCTTTCTATTTGCTTTGGCTAATTAAAGCAAAATATCAGTTAAATTGTGTTTTGCTTGTTTTATTTACTTTACTAAACCACCCAACCCCCTTGTTTTTTTCACAGGAGACCCTCGGGGGGGCAACACTACAGTAGATTTATCTTCTGAATGCAGCTTCCTCCTCTTTTTTTGGAGGCAATAATTAATCCCTCATTTATAAAAAAAAAAACAAAAATGAAAATAAAGCTGCGTAGAGATAAGAGACTGTGGTCTGGGAGTCATTTGGTGTAACCTCTGCATCACACAGCCCAAAGCTTATTTGTTGTGTCGCGTGCAGTCGCTCTCGCCGAAGCTGGCAGAGCAACACAGGACGGTCGCAGCTTTATTTTCCCGGCACGGTCGCTCTCTAAAGAGGGTCTGCGCACATTCTGGACCACCTTTTATCTGTTCGATCCATTCAAGTCACATCCCGCAGCTCAAAATATTCCATATATCACCAGCCACATTATGGGTTTTATTTTTCTGTCACTTTACGGGCGACATTTTAAAAACTGTTGTGTCACTTGTGAATCTGTGTGTGTGTGTGCGTGTGTGTGTGTCCTACCAAAAGTCTTTCCAAAGCAGTAACTCCACTCGACCACGACCATCCATCTCCACTTATAATGTGCATTTAATAAGAATTAAATTGGCGGGCGGATAGATGTGGTTCGAGCCGCGCGATAATGACAGTTTGACTTTTCATGGCTTTGATATGTGGACGACAGCCGCCTGTAAGGCCTAATGGAGCCGTTCCACCAGCATCTGTTAAGAATGCTTCATTGAGTTTACAATTAGTAAAGGCCACGGTTCACTGCCAGGCTGTGTGACCACTGAGAGTGTGATGACTGTGATAGAGGCGTTTGGATTTACCCCGAGAGGGAAGAAGAGTTGGGATTAATGTGGACGTATACTGGTCCAACAGGTCTCATGAGAGTAGCTCAGATATTCACAGTATATTATTATATATTAATTATTTTAAACAACCAAAATAACAATACTTTTGTGACTTGTCTTGTGTGTATGTGTAACGCAAGTAAATATTGCAGTTCTTAGGGACTACTTTCAGCCGTGGATTGATACATATGTGGTATGCACAGGGGGTTTATCTCTACAGTCTTAAATGTATGTTAATTGGACTTAATTTGAATTTTTAATCATTCAGCTGACTTAATGACTTTTATCTGCTTGTGCTACATTTTAGCAAGTCACAGATAAAATATTAATAGTTTTCTCACAAGAATTAAGCAAGAAGCAAAGCACACTCCAAATAAATGTACAGGATGTTTGTTTGTTTGTTTGTTTGTTTGTGCTTTTGTTCAGTTCACTCTCAGCCTTGAGAGATGTTAAAGGAAATAGAGAAATCCAGTTTGCCTTTATTCCATAATTACTCCTTTTTTCCACAGTGGCCGCTGCTCAGCAAAGTAACACAGGTTTTTTTTTTTTGCAAAACACAATCAGACTTCTCGTGCTCATTTGCATGAAAAATTAAAAAATTGGGTTTAGAAATAGTAGAAATGTGTTTTCCCACCTCAGGAAGATCACATGGATGAAATGCAGCTCTAATGAGTGCTGTGGCGGCTCGCTTGTTACAACACAACAGATCGAGCTTTGGTCTAATTCGTATGGAGTTTCAGTGTTTGGACTGTGGGAGTAAACATGAGCAACTGCAGAAACACAAAGACATCCGTCCATAATTGGACGCTCTAAATAGCCTGCAGGTGTGAGCTTGGCTCGACTTGTTTGTCTCTGTTTTAGCGCTGTGATTGACCGCCAACCCGTCCAGGGTGTTTCCCTGCCCAGTGCCCAGTGCATGCTGGGAGAGGCTCCAGATCCCTGTGACTCTGAACGGATATAGATTTGGAACATAGTTGGACACTGGACACTGTTACAATGAGAGAATAGCTTGATATTAATGTCACACACTGGAAAGTCAAAGTGTGGAGGTCACAGGGGTGTATTTTGATTTTCAGTGTCTCTTATCAAACCTTGACTTTTAACCAAAGTTCTTCTATTTGAACAACAACAACTTTTAGCCCTTTAGCTCTATTACGTTATTATGAGTAAGACTAACCTCCTGAGCACATCTGGGCTGCTCAGTCTTTCAGTTTATTGTGGCCTGGAAATGCTTTAGCCAGTTTTTATGCCTTTTTTAAATTGTATAAATAGGTCACCAGACACGAACCACAGCGTCGCATCAACAGTGGAAACAACATGGAGTCCAATATGTAAACGAGGAGCTGCTGCGCTTCCTTTTATCTCAGATTACCAAATTAATGCTTTTGCCAAGCCAGACAATAAAAGCAAGGTAATGGTGTTGCTACTGTGCAGAAATGATAAAAGTGTAAGTAACAATCAGAGGGAGGGAACAAGATTGATCATCATATTTTCTTTATGTGAGTTTATGATAGAGGCTGAAATTACAACCAGTCGCTTTGTGTCTCAGCTGCAACAACAGAAAACATTTTGTTCTGTCACAATAATGAGATAGTTTACTGTGATCATGCATTTGGTTGTGTTTTTTAAGACTTGCAATTTTGAAATATAATATCAGTACTGCAAATCAAAACAGGGCCTCCCTGTCCACCAAATAGAGAATAAAACAAATCTCAATTTTGGAAAGCTGAGTTTAGATTCTCTTATTTCAAACTCAATTTGTATCAGCCCTCAGCTTTTGTCCATCAGAATAAATCCATGTAAACTGGATTAGAGAGAAATCAGGTTACTGCAAACCATGCAAACATTGTATTGGAAACACTGGGTCGTGTATTGGCGTGCATGTAAATATACTTTAGTCCACGGTCAGGCAGCCGTCTTCATAAATCTCTCTCCGATCCCAACGAGTGACCTGTGAGTGGAGAGAAGTGCAGCATATGGAGGCGCCGCCCCCTCCAGCCCCGCTGCCGACACCGAAACCAGTCAAGTGAAACAAGGCCTCTCCATGGCGAAAGCGGCGAGCGAGCACTTCATCTCTCACCTCAAAATCATTATTACCTGATTAAGTGTGATTAAGAGAAGATCATTAGCAGCTGCATGTCCTGTCAGTAATGATTACTGTGATGGGTGCGTTATACCCAGTGAGCTCATCTGCAGGCTTAGCCACTTTAATGATTAGGGAAGCATTGTTTAGCAGAGCTTCTTGGATGAAAGGTTGACTTGCTGCCATCTGAGCAGAAAGTCAGAGCGAGGTGAACGTCCCACAACTGCATTATAATGAACTAAATTGTTCTACAAGGGCGATGACATTGAACAAATTTTAACTCTGATTCTTCTGCATTGTATACTTGTGTTACTCGTGTTCAATCTATTACTAATAATGTTGATTCTTTTCTATATTCAGAGGTTTGACAATAAAAATGCAGCTTTCACATTTGGATTAGTTTGAAAACTAAATGCAGCCTGATAAGTTGTGGGAAATTGGAATGATGTAGTGATTGGGAGGGAGGAAAAGAGCGAAGAGAGATGGAAAATTGAGACATTTCTCATCATATCACTTTTTAGATATTGAAAAAGTCTTGTCTCACACTTTTTTTTTTCCTCTACCTTTCTCAAAGTGGCTCATTCAGCGAAACCGGTGTGTGAATTCTGCTGCTGAGGTTCGTGCAAAAGTTAATTTGCGAAGCCTAATAAATGACACAGTGTAATCACTAAAACAGGACCTGGAGTCTCGTAAAAAAAAAAAAAAAAAAAACACACACTTGACTTTCATCTTCAACTTCATCTTAAATTAATTTTTCGAATTTGATTTCATATGTCAGCTGAATTATGGAAAAAGAGTAAATAAATCCCCAGATGCACCTAAGTGCAAGTGCCTCAGGAATTTGACTGCATATGAAAAGGATTCAGATCTCGGCACTATAAATATCTGGAATTAATTATCATGAGGAACTTTGCAATGCAGTGATAAATGCAAATTACCCTTCGCGTTTCATCAAAAGCTATCTCTACATCAACTCCCCATTATAGACACTGGTGCCAATTCACACTGGTATTAATATTTCCTTTTGCACATGTTTGAGTTGACGACGTAAAATGTACAGTAGCCTGCATATACAGCAGCTTATTGACAGGTGAAGCCTCTGGGAAAGACGTGATGAGCTCCCCCACACTGTCGGCACCAATGTTTTGTTCATTGAGCTTCATTAAATATGAAATAAGGAATACAATGAACATGACATACAGGAACAGATCAGGTAAACCCTCATATTTCACCTGACTGTGATGTGCAGTGAAAATCAGCCACAGCTCTGCACTGAGAGTTGAAATGGGCAAAATGTGTGACCTTAGTAAATTTGATGGAGGCACGATAGTCGATGGCAGGTTGTTATTCTGGCCCCTGTTTCAAGGTTTTGCAGCAAAAAAAAAAAAAAAAAAAAAATGTGACAGACAAAAACCCGGTGATGTAAAAGTCTAGTGAGAGGTCAAAGGAGGCAAACCACATCCGAATCCAACATTAATGTGCAGAGTGTTTCCTCAGGCGCACGACAAATTAAACAACACACTTTATGAAATGCCAGATTAAAGGTGCAGCTAATAAAGTGAAAACTCTGTGTACACCGACCTCCTTATAAAGAGGCTCCTGTCACAGCGACTCCTGGGCCGTGACCAATTAAGTTTATTAGGTATAATGACAAAAAAAAAGGAAGGAGCTATCAGATATAAAAAATGTTGATGGGCAGAATGAATGAATGAGACAGTAAAGTAAATGAACGACCAAAGTAATTAGCTCTCAGCTTTTTTTCCTGAACTTTGCTGTTGTATCTCAATTCTTCTGCAGTTTTTACCAAATGAGTTTAACTGTCTGATGAGGTCTTAGATTGATAGTAAAGTCCATCCCGCACTAAAACTAGACTGTTAATCCTTAATGGATGCTGAAGTTTGCTCACTATAAGGGTTTCCCCGCAGGCCTGGTCACAACATAAAGCTGAAGGATCAGGAGATAATTAATGAGACAAGACAAATTTCTGCTGCACAAAATGAAACTTTACGTCAGACGCTGAATCACACTGATGAAGAAGTTCAGACGAGACGAGAGTATATTTTCATTTGCTCTGTGAAGTTTTAATGGCATCTAATTTTTCATTTTCATGTTTTTTCCTGTGCTGTCTCACCTGTCTTGCTTTTACAACTACTTACTTACCAATTACAATTATGTGCTTTATCTTTAGCTTTTCTAACTAAAAGTATCCAGGCAAAGTTAATCAAAGCCGTGTTAACAGTCAGTGAAGCACAGATTCAGAACTGTCATGCAGACGGTTTGAAGGGAGCGTGTTTACTGTGTTTGACACGTTTTAGGCGCCTGTGCCACCTTTTTCAGCTTCTCTAAAAAAAAAAAATCCCAGACCGTATGAGAAAACTTGCTGTAAAACTTTGGACATGGAATCAGAATTAGATGCTGTGAGACAATAAACTTTGTTGAAATGTTTAAACTGTTAAACATTTCTCATGTTTCTGAAACAGAAGAGGAACAGTTGCACCATTACTACTGTTATCTCTCTTCTATCTGTGTGAAAATGCTGTTTGTTGGATGTAATTTAGTAGAATTGGCCAATTCTGTAGGAACAGGTTGAGTATAAATAGTAATAATCAAAGTTTATTAAACTGCTTCTCATTTTGCTGAGAAATCCTCTGTGAGTCCTTCATGGATCCCAGTCCAGCATCAACTGTTGTGTTATATCACAAGTGGGTTTAGCCTGAAAACTATAAATATCCTCTGAACTATTGATCTCTGAGCATCAAACATTCAGTATTTGATAAAACTGTTGTAGTACAGAGTTACATAATAGTTATAGTATATATATCAATACTGAATATTTAGAAATCAGGTGATCACACAAGCATCAATGATTTCACATCACAGATATCACAATGGTATGGATGTGTCACTATTCATTTCAAAATAGACAGAATCAGAATTTAAAATCTGAACCCAAGTGTTCATGACGAGTATTATTTAAATCTTATCTCTAGAAAGCCACAGTCTGCCACATGTCATCACATTAGGCTGTCTGAGTATAAAAACAAGGCCAAAAACGGCATTAAATTTGCATCATCGGCTTTGAGTTAAAAATCATTGGAAAGTTCATTTACATGTAGTCAGAGAGAAAAATCAATTTCACATGCTGATTCTGTTGATCCCCTCTTTGTGGATACAAATAGCCATCAACAGAAAGGCAGGCAAATCATGCCCTCGAGACAAGGCTGTGCTTAGCAAGCAGCTAGAAGTGAGAGGGTCTGCAGTAAAAAACCCACACAGTTTCTCTGAAAGAACACTGTATCGAACCCACTCCTTCAGAGGCCACAGTGTTCCTGCATCTCTATTTTTCGCCAATTTAAAATGCATCATCAGAGAAGTTTACAGTAACATAACCTGTACCAGCAGAAAGTACTGCAAAGTCAAATTTGGATTTTAGTTCTGTGCTTTCTGTTACATTTGCTTCCAGTGAATCGGGTCTTTAAGTTTTCCATCCATCCAGTTCTCACATCCCGGTCGTGGTGGCAGGAAGCATAAACCCACTGTCTGTCGTGTCCTTATGCTGTGTGCACAGAGGACAAGTGCAACATTTAAAAATATTGATTTGAAAAACTGCTGCTGTTTGAATTTCCTGGATGTTTACAGATCTGTGGCAGATATACGGCGCCAGCACAACCGTAGCAAAGTGTGATCAGAGAGGAGGATGCAGCTCAAGCAGAGAGCATCAGATAAAGATGCCTCCATTGAGGAATTGGATGGAAAGCTTCCAAACAGACAGTAAGATTGGTTTCCAATTCCTCCCATCAGACAAATTGAGCCCAGTGGCCAATTATTCCCATTGCCAATTAACCTTGCAACCAGCCCCCTCTGAGCCCCTGCGTGAGTCAGCCTGCCAAATTTGCTTTTGCTTGTCACGTCGACGCCGCTGATGAAAACAGACAGGAAAATTCTGTGCCGCCGCATAGATTGAGCCAAATATCATTGTGTAATCCATAGCAGCTCCAGTAGGGTTTACATGCTCCGACACGGGGACACGTTGAATGTGAAGATGAAACCTGAGACAGAAAAATCCTATTGTTTTTAATATTAAACTTGTCGACTGAAGATTTGTGAGTTATTCTTATTTTCATGACAGGATCTTCAGTTAGGAACCTTATTGTCGAGTGTAAAGAATTTCTATCTTTGAATTAAAAACCACCACAACAACTGTGGACATTTAAAACAGCAGGAAAACAACATGACTTATAAAAGCAGAGGCTCGTGATCTACTTGCTTTAAGCAGCACATACGTACAGACAAGCAGAAGCGTTGTTTACACGCTTGCATGCATACGTTGTGTTGACGGTATCTGAGCATTAAAAACAATCCACTCGGAGGCAGATTGGGGTCAAAGGTTACCATTGTTAATGAGTACCAGATAATTATGGCAGAAAAAGAGCAGCAGCAACAACCTCCAACGAGTTTCTCTCATAACGTTCCACCGTCGTCGTTGTTCGCTGAGCTGCTGCTGCCTTCACGTCCTAATACACTGCCCCATGTGCTTAATTGCATCTTGCTGATGCATCGCCTCAATTTCTGAGAAAATTGTCACAACCAAAGCTCTGAAGGAACACAGGATACGTGTTGTAGCCGTATTACTTTTACTATGCTTTTGGCTGTTTGGGGTTTGAAAAAATTGCAAACCCACTTTGACATATGATAAGCTTGTAAAGTGGATATGGCAAACATGTTGGCAAGTAGTTGCCCACTTACAGATGCTGATTAATTTGGAGTTGCGATTTTGACAACATGTCTAAATTACTAATAGGTCGATTGCAAATGACTCCTAAAATGACATATGCAACTGTGCAACCAGTGACAGGCGGACCAGACTTTCATCGTCACATGGTCAACGTGGTAAAACGTGGAGTTTGGTTAGCGTTTGGAAAAGATCGTGATTTAAAGTCATGTCCTTTGCTCCCATCATAATTACCCCGGCCACTAGAGGTCACCGCCTAGCAAAGCACGTGGGTCGTAATAAGCTGCTTGTACAGACGACCTACGCAGCTGTTTCTCTGGTGAGGACGGCTGGTTTTTGCCACCTGGTGAATGTAAATCTAATATTCGCTCTCCTTTAAGCTCTGTAACTCTGACTATCTGGGTCACCGACAACCGAACAGTGGTTTTCTCTGGTCTACGTGCTGCAAACCGCTGCCTGCTGGTGGAAATGAGGTTGATGAGAGTGAACCCAAACATTAAAGTTGCAGGCTGTAAAACCCAAACAATTAGACTGTAAAAAAAAAAGCCTGTAAAACACTGCAGAGAGCCGAGCTGATCTGCAGAGTTGAGTCATAATTCTCCCTCATCACTGCATTCAACACCTTTCATACTGCACACAGTCATTTCACCCATTGTTATTATAAAAGTACTGATTAGGTTCAGCTGAAAGTGTATTCGTGCTCATGGATGCAGTAAAAATTTTGCCAGTAAAAAAAGGCATAAGGAGAATAAGCCTTCAGTATTCTAATTGCATTTGGAGATATGAATACTTTATAGTTTTGATTTTTGGCCACTATCATCTTTTCCGTTTTATGAAGTCATAAACCAGAGCATCTGTCTTAAAGTCCTTGTTGAACACCTTCTGAGCACAAACCGCTAATTTAGGTTTCTCAGTGTAGCATGAATTGTATCTCCATCATCATTAAATCTCAGCTCAGTGTGTGTGTGTGTGTGTGTGTGTGTGTGAAATCTTCACACCTTTGCGTCTTCCACCTACACACCGGGGACTTCCTATTATTATGCCTCAGCACGGATCACCTACTCCTGCCTTCCTCACATTTACATACAGTATTATCCACTTAACTTATGCTCACTTACAATAAATAAGTAGGCAGGACTTTGGTGTCTTGCTCAAGGGCATTTCAGCAGCATTCATGGTTGTTAATGGACGTGTTGGCTGCTGTGGGAATAGACAAGTGGAAAAACTTGTCAGCCATAAATGCTGATGCATACAAAAGAGCTGATTTATTTTTACCTTACACAGTTATAATTCCCTTTTTTCCGACACACGGTAAAAACTGTAGTATAAGCAACCTTCATAAAGCTGGGGTTCAGATTTTATTTTAACTGTATTTTAAGGATGACCAATCAGATTTCAGCTGTCGCAGTTGGAAATAGAGGCATTTACTATCACAGCAACCTGCTATTACCACCATTCATCAGTCCAGTTTGATTATCAGGCGAGCGCCTCCACTCGGTTTGCGATTCCCTCCATGGCTTTACGCTCATGTTTGGTATATTGTTTAGAAAAATGGATGCAGCAGAAAGCCAACAAAAAAAAACCATTCAATAATGTTCAAAAGATTTACTCACAAAGGAGCATTAATTCCACAAACAGTATTAGATTTTTCTTCTCAGGAGCTCGGCAGAAGCAGCAACTTAACTTGATCTATGGATTTCATTTAACATTATCTAATACAGCTCTGTGGATCTCATTTGTTCAGGCACTGAACACTGAGGCTTATTACTGTGAAAGACAGTGAAAATGGTTTTACAATTGAACATGGAAGGCTTCTTCGGCGCGCACTTCGCAGCATAAATTTGAGTTTACATTGCCCAACTTGTGGAGGCGCAGACTGCCGTAAAGTCGCTGTCTAAGAGGGGAAAGATAAATGGACATTTACAGTTTACATAAGGTTTTCAGCCTGATTACCAAACAGGCCTAACAAGCACCAGGAGCCCACGAGGTCGAGGGGCCTCTGCTGGAAGTTAACGTTAACATTTCTTGTTGTAAAGCCAATAAACAACTGCCAGGAGACACAAAATGACCACAAAGAGAAGCAGAGGAGACTCGAAATGAAGGCAAAGAGACAAAAACAACTATAAAGACATCCACATCGTTTGCAGTCGCTTTGTCTCCGTTTCCTGAATTTCCCCTCTGGAGGATCAACAAAGGATTATCTTATCTTATTTTTCCATCCAAGGGTCTTATGCAGGAGAGGTGGGGGACCTTTTTAAATGCCCGTGCCCAGGGGCCGAGTGTCTCATAATCCATGCACGGTCACCAGTATACAGTATATACAATCAGATGGATGCACAGGGATTTATAAATGAGCTAAATTAAGTCTTACCCATATGGAGCCTCTTTACCTGTGGCTTTGAATAAAAGGAGACAATCATTCATGACGGCTATTAATTTGCTAAATCAACCCTTTTGGGTGGATGTCGCCTACATTTATACAAGCATTTTTACCCAAGCAAAAGTAATCCAAAGATGCAACCTGTTAATTATGAATAACAGGATATTTGTAATTCAAGGCTGTAAATTAAAAATCTCCCAGCGTGGGTTTCCATCAACATCGCTCTTAAGTATTTCAACAGAAGTCTAATCTGAGAATGTGGATTACAAAACTGAGAGAATCACCTGCTGAGAGGGGTTTTTTTTCTCTGTGGGAGGATTCACATTTTACACCATTGTAGTTATTTCATTGTGGTTTCATCATCTCAATACAATGAAATCTACTAATTCTGCTGGACCAAGTTGAGGATCATGGCTGTGCTCGTGTAAATACATACTGTATTTCTGAGGAGAGCACACCAGACATGAGAAGTGTGGTGTTTTATTTTGTTGACGGCAGGATGTGATGTCTGGTTCCCGGAGGCTCCCCCGGAGACATCGCAATCATCTAAGGGTCATGACATCGACTCACGTCGGCATTGTGACTGACATAATTGTTCATAACCACGAAATGATGATGTCACGGTGCGCACAAAGCCGCTGGATGCTCGGAGCAACACCGCTCTATATTCTGCTCCTTTGAATCTGCTTTGTAGGCGCTTCGTTGTGCCAAATCTTGCCAAACATTTGCTCCTTCCTGTTGGCAAGAACAATGTGGAATCCTTGCCATGGAGGAAAAGCATATTTCACACCCATACACACCTACACATCAAGTGGGATAGATTAGAGACAAGAGGCTTAGGGCATGAAAGGCACAAATAAGATTTCTTGGAGCATTCCCATACCGAAGCATGCTCACAGTTCTCCAGTTCCTTTATTACCAGCCTCGTACGTTTCCCTGCTGCGCTTTGTGCTCGCTGGAAGTACAATGCACAAACACTGCGAGCGCTCACAAAGGGAAAAGCGCAGCATAAACAATGCTCGGATACTTGAGGGAAGCCTCGCAGTTTCAACGTGTTGATGCAAGCGCTCGTGTTAATCTAATCAAGCTAAAGGACAACAGAGTTATAAAGGTATTTTCCCTGCAGAGCTCTCACATCTTCTAATAATACTTTAATAGCGATTAAATAAATTGTAATCGGCCCTTGTGCGGCCCACTGTTCGAGATAAAAAGGTAATTATCAAGTCCAAGAACGCTGAAGTCGATACTTGTGTCCTTGTGGAGAACGTGCCTCATAAGTAAGAGAACAAACTTCTGAGGGAAGCGAGAACAGAGGAACTCCAGGTGTTGATTTTCAAACGTTTCAGTGCTTATGTAATAACGCCGCTTTGCAGACGTCATTCCTGGTCAAGAACCAATACATCCACAGATTTCTTGGATCTATATTTGTGTAAGCAACAGGCCCGGGCCCGTGGACGTTGTGTAACACGTCACTGAGGGAACACGACAGAACTTTCAAAGACTTCTGAGGAAGCTGCTTTTCATCACTGACTCATCTCCCCGAACATCTACAGGCAGCGCGAACGGCTGCGAGAAGCACAATCCGCCGTTTTAAAGAAACATTTAATATCACTTCACACTAATATTAACACATTTTTCATCGTGTGGCTCCGCTGTTCTGTAACGTGACAATCTGAGATCACAATGATACTATTGACATTCATGTGACTCCTCGGGGGGGCGAAGCGTTATTTTCTTACCTGTGGGAGATTTTTGTCATTAGTCATGGTAACAACAATAATAATGAACACGTCATTTTTTGTGGAGAGAACGATCAACCCACAACATTACAACTAATTAAACAACATTTCTGTAATCTGACAAAAATCTGAACCTGAACACCTTTTGAAGTTTCACATTTTCAGGAGTAATTCTGTGTGAACCGACTGAAGCTAATACTGCTGAATCCCCTAAAAGACTTTTTAAGTGTGTATCCAAATCTAATGAATCATGAGTATTATCTCGTGCGGGTCCGGAGAGATGAATAAATAAATAAGTGAAGCTCGGAGGACTGACCGGGCCCTCCGCCTCGGCGGGGGGGCCTTCAAAGGGTTCGTGGGTGCAGTAAATCACTACACTCAGCACCGAAGATGATCAAAGGCTCAAGTTGCAGGTTGCTTTCTCTCGCTCGCTCGCTCGCTCTCGCTCTCTCTCTCCCTCCCCCTGATCTGAAAACACCACTGGACCATATTAATCCACCCACCACATGGTTTGTTTTCAGAGCATAATCACAGAGCACACAGTGAACTACTTAAACCATCTTAATGATCACCCCTGTGATTTACGCAACTTGACACGAGGCAGTATATATTAGCTGAGCGTGCAGACAGTATTCCCTGCTTTTAGTTTGGCCTCCTAAAATGTTGTGATCTGAACATGAGAACAATATGAAGCACGAGGGAAGTGCGAGGAAAAATATCTCTAATCAATCTAATGTAGAGGTTCGGGCAGCACACCTGAGCTGCAACAGGTGGGTTTGAAATAGGATGAAAGCGATGCAGTCTTACTTAACCAGCAGCTAAACCTGAACTCAAACCTCGTCTCTTATCTACAATCTGTTAGTTCCCTAAACTCTAAAATCAATCAACTATGATTTACTTGCCAACATATGGGAAAAAAACAGGTAAACAAAACCACAAGGTCCAGTTCATGGTGGATTATGGAGTTTAATTTGATTTACAAAGATTTTAAAATAAGCTGATTATAAGCTATATTGTTCCTATTGTGAACAAAGACCAAAAAAACAGCAAAACCAGTAATGTGTTAGTCAATGCTTTTTATTTCCCAACCCAGTCTGTGGAAAGTCCACTGGTTCCTGCTGAAGACGTAAAGCTTTAAAATGTGGTCACAAATACATAGTTTTATTTTTATAAAAGGTTCAGTTGTTTCAAACAGGCTGGACTCTGTAGATTTTACTCAAACAGCAGGAAACAGCGCGTTTTGGGGGGGGACTATTTTCAGCCGCGGATTAATACACATCTGGCTATCTAGTGAGTCTAGTGTACTTGGGATTTACTCAAAATGAACTACAGTGGCCATGAACATGTCAACATGTTAGTAGCATCAGTTCATTGCTGTTTATAATGGAATTTGTTGACAATTAGAAATATATAGTCTATGGAAACGTATAAGAGTAATAAGAGCGTGCATGAGACAGTGATGTGTGTATTTACTACATGGACAAAATAAAACATTCATAGATTAGAGTTAGATACAGTTAGATAGAGTTTTGTGATCCAACTCGAACAGTGGGAAAAATACTAACACATATTACATCAAGATTTGGCAGTCGAGGTTGTGTAACTCACGGTGGGTTTGGGATGTTTGCAGCACCCGATCAAAGCCAGAATGAATCCATGGCGTCCATATAATGATGTATAGGGGTGTGTCCACAGCCAATTACAGATGATCGTGGCGGTGGACAATAGACTCATGCATATGCTTATTAGTTCACGATGCCTGACATGTATGAAACACAACACAATGAACTCAGGGGCTGTGAAAAAACCGCATATGCATTTTTCTTCGGTCTTGACTCTCTACAGTTTTGTGCTCTCCTCTGTTTACCCATCATTTCCAGGAAGTATCTTGTGGGCACTGAAGGCTTAAATTAGCATTAGCCCAAGGTTAATTGTGTAGGAAATAAGGGGATACTCTAATATAAATCAGCTTCTCCTGCATTGTGCGGTAATTGTCGTGGCTCTGCACTACAGATTATTAAAATTACCTGGAATCTGCATAAAGTGGTGCTTGTTGCAGAGGAACTGCCTGGTTGTTAAAACACTTTTACAGGAGGGAAATTGAAGGAGAGGAATAGTAAATATTTGGTATGCGGCGCACAAGCCGGCTTCGAGAAAGCGATGAGTCTTTCCAGCTCGACTCAGACGTCGTCAGACATTTGTGATAACAGCTGTGAATAACTGCTGAGCACATGATGTTTCCGTGGGAGCCGTTTGAATTTCGGTTTGAAAAGTTTTCCAACTATGTTCCTGCAATTTTAAATAAAATACTTCTTTAGTCATTGAATCAACAACTATGATAGGTGGCGGAGAACGTAGAAAATGGAAATGTTGATTTCATTTCTATCATGTTTTTCTCTTTGGGATCCAATTTAAGTTCTGTCAGGCAATAGATGAGATGAAATTGACATTCATTTTGAATTCCCGTGATATACAGATAGCCAATCAAAAATGAATGTTGCAGGGTTTTTTTCTTTCCTTCTCATTTATACAGCCTCAGCTTTTCAGAGCACTGGAAGACAAATTAGACTCAGACTCATCTCATTTTTTTACCTGATGTGGAGCTTTGGAGGTCCTTTTCGCACTTCACTTTAACACTTCACAAACTATAAATCACACTGACATCCAGCCTGTGTACTATAACACACATAAATATATTCAAGCTCGCAAGCCTTCCTAAACCAAATAATTCAAGCTCCCATGCAAATCTGAAGGCAGAGCGGCACGTTGATGTGATTTGATTGTCCATCAGTGGGTAAGCTGTCAAATCACCAGATCGGAATGAAACACGTTGATAAAATGTGCATATAGAAAGAGACCAGGTGTACAAGGCATGGGAAGATGTTAACACGAGTCAATTAAGTGTGCCTCCCACCTGTGATGGAGAGCAGATTCATTTCTATTTAACAACAGAGGAAATGAAAGTTCATTGGGCGATATTGTTGTGAAGAGCAGCCAGATGGGACAGCCTTCAAAAATAGTAACAGGGGAGGAAAAAAGAATCAGCGGGGGAAAATTAGTCTATCACTCAGTGACAGTTTCACAGGACGTTGGAAAATGAAGCGTCTCTGCGGTGAAGCCGTGATAAGTTTGTTAGATTACTTTTGTTTAACCTTTCTTTAACCTTTATTTACGAACACAACCCCATTAAAAGTTAAATTATCTTTGTGCTTCCCACAGAATTTTAGCGAAATGGAATAAATGAAGAGGCGATGTCAGAATTAAGCAGAATTTTATTGACTTTTAAACATTATTATTACATTTGTTTCGGAGATTTAAACCAACTATCTCTTCATTACAGCTTTCGTCAACTAACCCAGGAGGATGTATTTGCGCTAATTCAGTTTGACGCCAAAACAAATGATCTCTCGAAGTCAACAACGAGCCAACTGCAGCCTTGTGTTAGTGTAAATCATATAGCAACAAATCAAGAAGCAGGCACTTCAGTGACACTTGTGGAGCAAACATTTCCGCGATAATGGCTCCGCTCATGTTTATTTCATTCTTTAAAAGACAATTTTGCACTTTCAAACTGCTCGACTGAGCTCGTAATATGAAGAATAGCAGTAGAGTGTGAGACGCGTACTGTAAATGTGAATTGAATTTTTTATTTATACCCTTAAACTCCAACAAATAATGAACTGGGTTGGCTGAAGTGTATAATAAAGGCATCGTGGCTGCAAATGGGCGAGACACAGGCCAAACTGCACGAGATGATGAAAACAAATTAGACTCAGAAAGACTCAGATTAAAATAATCAATGGCAGGAGCAGAAAAGGTGGAGAGGAGTGTTGATGTGTTACAGTTAACTCAGGGCACATGATCACTGTTAATTACACCCATAAATTAGTGTAAGTTGAAATTAAAGATGGTGAGCAGAGACCTAAAAATAATGCCATCGTGCTCACTGCCAGGTTTGTTTTGAAAATCATTAGAAATTATTTGCTTTCCTCTGCATAATGAGCCGCGGTCTTTGCCTGGAGTGATGGAGAAAAGCAGTGGTGCGCTGGCTTTCACTCCTCTTCCCGCTGTGAACAAACCGCAGCAATTAGGAAAGGCAAGATACATAATGTACAAAAGTCATTTATGATGGGATATATTTAGAGCAACAAAAACCTCTTGCACAGATCAAGATTATGATGTTTCCACTGAGTTTCAGTTTCCAATAATGAGTCAAAATTTGAAACCAGAGTCCCCCATGATCCTGCAGACGGAAGGTTTGAGTGGTTTTAGCTGGTTTCAGAGGAAACAGCAGCAAAAGTCCCATTTTACTCACAGTTTGCTCTCGGTAGCTTCCTCACAAGACACATCATTCAAACGGTTTCAGCACGAATGAAGTAACTACGCAGGAATAGAAACCAGCTCTTTTAGAAGACATGATATTCGTGTTACAATATCCCGCTTTAATTCTAATTTATATTCAGAAGATGAGGCACTAATCAAACCTTTCGGTCCCACAGCACACCTCCGCTCCAGCCTCCAGGCTCAGCCGCTCCGTGTCATTCAACACGCTGAAGTATCACTGCTCAACCATGAAGTTGGCTGGAAGAAAAACTCCACCTTAAAAATTACAATCCCTCTGTTAATTGCTCAATCAGTTTGCATTTCTCACAGAATGTGCACAATTTAACAAAATATCCACATATCACTGTGAAAACTGTCCATGCAACATCATCCATGGGTCAGCTATTCGGAAACGACAGCGATATTCCCAGAACATGCTGCTGCTGCAGCGTCGCAAAATAAAAAGCAGCTGCAGCAGTAAGTTTAATATGACAGAGACTTGTAAGTAAAAAGAGATCGATGTCAATCAAAGTCAGAGTAATTACTCAAAGCCCTTTTTTAGAATTTTAATGGGTCTGTACAATGCACTCATTTCATTCACTTGCAGAGGTTTCATTTAGGTTTATGTTGTTTTGCTCACAAGATCTGATCCACACATATGTTAGTTTATAGGTGATGTCATTTTCTGTGAGTATTTATCCTTTCCTTGTTTATTTGACTCTTATTAAAGCTTCAGTGTTATGCACATTATTATTACTTCATTTCAAAAGTGTTGATAACGTCTTAACACTGGAGTCCATTCGGGAAACATGAGGTCAAATGATGAGACAAGTTGTAAACAAATCAATTCAGCTATTGATAATTTGAATTGTAAACTCAAAGGACCCATAAGTACAACGGGTTAAGATAAGTAATTTAAAAGTTCTTCCCTCTTTGAACTTTTTTAGATAATCAGTCCTACCTGCATGTTTGGACTGCTGCTATCAGAAATCATGATGGGAATTAAAATGAAAGTTATGTTTTGGAAAACATCTTGATCAAATGTGAACATGAAATTGTTCATTCAGGACTGAACATTTGAGATCATGGATACAACAACTACATAAGACAGGCGTTGGAACAGTCGGGCTTAAGAAAGAACCTAAACTTTATTTTCTTTATTTTCATAGTTGCTGTGAGCTGGATGTCTTCCCTCATCTCCCACTGAGCTTTGTTTCTGTGTGGATTGTCAGATTTCTGACATGATTATTCTATGGTGGATTGCCAACTAAAACAGCACGGCGCTCCCAACATAAGTAAACGAAATTAATTAAAATCTTGGCAACATGTTTCTTCCTTCCTTGTGAAGTAGTAGTAATCTATCACTCAGTGGGAAGCAGCGTCTGCATCAATGTGTTTTGGTGTGAGTGACTGAGAGTCGTCTGTTTTTCATGGGTTATTTTTCAATCCAGTTTCTACCATTTTCTCTTAATAACTTTAAATAATCTATCATTTTTTTCCAATGGATTTTGTATGGGTGCATTTTCCAAAGCACACTGTTCAAATCCTGTCAGAATTAGGACCAAAAAAAAATGGCCGAAAAAAAAAAGCTTGCTCCCTGAAGGTGCACACCCTCTAACCTGTCTCATCAGGGTTACATTGTCGAGACCCAGCAATCTTCTGCTGTTATAGAAAATGAATTGGGATGGCAGAGCAGCCAGAGTGGGAAATCAGACGGACTTGGTGCATCTGACAGTTTGTAAAGACGCTGCAGATCGCTGAGATCTCTGAGCCTCGGAGCTGGAGAGAGACAAAGCCCGGACATGTGATTGCAATCAGGTTGGAACAGTGTTGGGTGTAATAACTGGTTGGATGTCGGCTGTTCTTCACCATGTCTGCGAGATACTCCTGTCACTGACAGTACATTCGCCGCGGAGCTTGATTAGGAGTGTCCGGGCGATGGGCCGAGGAGGTGGGGAAACGTTTCACTCTGACTGCATCCTAAGCGGCAATGACTCATGACCGCCGTGCCGTCCTGTGTGTAAACAGAGAAAGTTGTGGAGATTGATGGTTGTTGCGGTGCCGGCTGGTGGTAATAGCAGGCTATCTCAGGGCCTGTCCACATTCTATTCAAACAGATCCCTCCCTCAGGCCTCCAGATAAAAATCCCATCATGGGAGAAGGTGAGGACTGATAGAACCAAAGCTGGGCCGGGGTCTTCACGAGGCCTTTTGTCTGCCGGGGGTCCGTGTAACACAAATACATCTGAAATATAGCTCATTTCTGCATGTAGGGCAGGAGTTCGTTATGTCTTGCATGGTTCAATTGATTTTGATGATAATGGCTTATATATCATTTCTCTTGCGTTCATCCCGGCATAATTAATGTGTGTAATTAAGATTTCCATTACAACAGAGCAGCTGTTGTTAGCTTCATGCTGATAATGGACTTAGATCGGACTAAGATAAATTTGCTTTGTTGATTAGGTTAGGAATTGCTCAGCTGTTTAGTTTTAACTTCTTGTTTTATGTTATGTAAGCAACCCGACGCCAAATGAGCGTTCTTGTCTCTTCATGAGTGCTTGACTGCTGTAGATGAGATTACGGAGATGTGGAGTGGATAAAATATAATTCGCACTGCAGTGAAATGATTAAACGCCCAGTCAGTGATGTACCTTGTGTTGTTTTGTTGGAGTGGGCTGTGCCGGCTGGATTATTAGCTGCTGGACCGTTGTGAAAATTGAGGACTGAGTTATGAGAGGTCATGAAAAGTGCTCGACTCTCCTCTGACCTGACTGGCTCCTGTAATTACTGTGGATAAAATAATAGCTCTGAGCTTTTGCAAGAACCACTCTGAAAGGTTTAACCAGGTGACTAAACTGCTAAATTACTTGTTTTTATCAAAATGGAACAAAATTGAACTGGTTGTGAAATTTAGTGGCATCTGAAAGGTGTTACTTTGTTAAAGTCCAACTTCAGCGACAATTAATAGTTTTGCAGTAAAAAAATAGAGCCAGATAAATCAGCTAGGCCGATATCAGTTCATTGCTGATATATCTCTGAGGGTATACACGATGGCTGATAAGCAAGAAACTGCAGAACAAAAATACCAAAACACATTTGAGGTCATTTCGAAACAGTGTCTCTGTTACATGTTGAGTCTGACGCTGTAAAATGTCCTGTATCTGTCACACTTCTTTAAAATCTAAGGCATCCATATCAAGATTATTTATTCATGTAAAAAGAAAAGAAGGGGGAAAATGCTATTTATAAATTGGACCTTAATCTATATGTACAGTAGCATATGCTGTATATACTTAATAGAATATGCACAAGTAGAGAAATTCCAAACAGACTGTGCTTTAAATAGCTGTCGAAGGAAGCTCAGCCATCTCTGTTCTGTAACTACGCAGATTACGCTGTCCGACAGCATGTGCACGTGTGACGAGCAGCGTGTGTTAGTGCAGCTCGGCAGATTACATGCATGGCTTTTTATCTTTTAATGTCGGCTACATTAAGTCATCTCCCTCACGTGCCCCTTTCACATTGTAATGGGAAACTGCTGTTTGTTAGCTCATGCTCAGTTTGTGTCTCATGCATGTAAGTTCAACAGTACGTGACTTTCTTCCTCCTGTGTGCAGAACCTGCTCTCTGCTGATCTCGTTTCCATCGCACATGATTTGGACTACACCTCCGCACACATAATTGTTCCCGAGGAGCCAAATCAGATTTATTTGACAATCTAAATGTGTGTGTTTGACTTTGTTGATGGAAAAACAGGCTCGTCACAAACTTCAGTAGGCATCCTATTCAAAATACTTTCTGTCAGAATCTGAGGGATTCACACCCTCAAATACACGAGAAACTTATGTTTAGCCATCACACGCTGTCAGTCCGACTGTTGCGGGGTTTCAGGACGGTGCAAATACAAAGATAAATATGAAACTGTATGTGTGGGGTGAGTAATGACGGGTTTGCTGTAGCTGTCAGACTCGCCCAGATCACAGCGTGCATACAGGAGATTATTCCTTGGGAAGTGACATGCTGATGACATGCAAATCTGTACACAATTACTATTATACACACTTCAAGGGGGACAGTGGGAGGCTGAAATCTCCAAGAATACAGTCACGTTAAACAGCCGGCTGATATTACGCTCCACAACCTTTCAGATGTTTCATTCAGAGTTTAATTATTTTAAAAGACAGGAGTTAAGACAGATATTATTCTAACACTGTAACCAATATCACAAACTCCCATTTGAACTGAGCTGTGAGCTGTTACTGTCATATATCTGAACGCCGCAACCTACATTTTGTAAATAAAAGCTTACAAAATCATATTCTTATATGATATTTAAGGACAAAAGACAATTAAAGGACAAAAGGTGCCTCAGTTTTCTTTTCCTAAAACCCCAAAAAGCTTCCTAGTAGCAGGAAACAACAATAGCTTCCAATAATATCTGTAGACATGTTATTGTGAGATAATGATTTAAATTACTCTCCCTCATCCTCAAGACCCAAAACCATTATCTTCTGATCTAATAAATGATCACACATCTGCAGTTTGGCCTATTTACTTTATCCTCTCACAAATTTTCCCCTTTCTGGACTTTTCTCAAAGAAACGACTCCATGATCAAACTAATAAGAAAATATAAAGTATCCTGCCAGTCTGTCGCCCACTATACTGAGAAAAGAACATTTAACATCTCAAAATAACTTTATCTAATTGTTATCTCAGGATAACACACTCGGAAAGTCAATAACGTCTTTCACCTGGAAGTCTATGTAACAGATACAATAACAGAAGCAAAATGTCACTGAAATGCCAAATCCCTGTAACTAATTAAGAGAAAGTGTGAATTCACTTTACTGGCTGCTTCACATCATCCCACAGACATGTGTGAATACTTTCACTGCCAATAATGTTAGTTAAAAACTGCCCGGCTTGGGATTGTGTGCTTTTATAAAAAAATAGAAACATTACTTGAATATTACAATTAATGACCGACCTTTAAAAACCTCTCAGGTGACATACATATGTATGTACATTTCTGTAGCTTTCTATTAAGTGCTTGACAGTCGTCACCTTGCGAGCTGAGCTTTAAATAACATTGAGAACACTGTGAAAATGAGATGTTCTGCAGGGACGCTTCTGTGAATGTAGCATCCAAAAAGTGCCTGTGACAGTTTCCAAAGCCCATTAGATTTTGTGTAATGAATCTTTTAAGAACCTGTCCAATAAAATATGCATAAAGTGCATGAACTAGAATATCTTGTAAACACATATTTTCATATTTCCTCAGACAGTTACATGCATCTTTAAAGACCACTTTATGTATGCATGTCTTTATCATGTCCAGGTAACCAGGTACATTTACATTTATTTAAATGCAGGCATCTGTGCAGAGGGATTGTACAGAATGAAGACATTTTTTATGTTAACATTATAATCTATAAGATATGAGAGCTTGCTCACACACATGAGCAAGTTATAATGTCAGCACTGATATTTTTGCATCGCAGGTTCCACCATGCAAACTAGTTCTCATGTAACGCTCAGTTGTTATGAATGTTTGCACCTACCAACCATAGAAGTAATTGTTGATGACAGAATGATGACAGAACTAGTTTGTAATAGAAAATAGATCATACATCTGACTTACAAAGATCCCACTTGGATTGAATCACTGTCTAATGAAGATATAAACTAACAACAGTGTGCATGATGATAACCTGAACCAATCATGACCATCACAGGATTAAACTAGTACCATTTAAAACAGGTCTAAAATAATGTGGAATTTAAGTTATATGGTTAAACTGACATGTTAACATCTTTCAAAACAAAACCATGCATCAAATCGCACTAAAATTATTTGTTACCAAATATCCACAAACAAACTCAGATGCATCAAACTCAGGTACATCACCTGCTGTCAGATCTTGTGCAGCTTCATTCTGAACTTTCACAATGTGAATCACAAGACGTCAGTGTGATTGGCACAGCTGTCAGAAAACACATGAGATGAACAAGACCACTGATGACGAGCACTGGACGAGCACTCGGAGACCACAGACCCCCGCCAAGACCAATAGTTCAGTCTTCTGTGATACGTAGGTAGCAAAGTCATGATCAATCACACATAATCATACACACACCCTCGACCTGACATACACTGCACTACTCTCTTTTGCATATGCACATGTTTTCATTGCACACATGACGTTTTGCTTTGTATCGGTCAGCTCGATTGTTTTTTGCAGGAGTATCAGAAGAATATTCAGCTTCCACCGAGTTGGTGAGAGACAACACAACCAGCCAACAGTTTTTACTAACAGGAGGTTCAGTTTGTAGGTGTTGGTAGCAACTTTCGCAATACATTTATTTTCACTTAGTCATTAATTAGCATTAGTTTACAGCTTCGGTATAAGAAGAAATTGTGAAAAATCACACACACAAATATAAGCACGCTGACGCCATTAGAAAGATGAGATGAGAGCCACACTGAAAATACACACCCAGCAACACACAGCCAACATGCTCCAAACAACCAGACCCTATTATCACTAACAAGCAAATATGTCAATCTGTGAGGAAATCAATACACCAGCAAACATACAGGTCCACTAACAAAAGGCGGCAGGCAGCACGATTCAGAGCCACAAATGGTTCGAACCTTTCAACACTCGGGGGACTGACAGCGGCTGCGTGTGTGACCCCACCCACAGACTCCCACCGCCGCTTCAAACACCACCTGTTCTTCAGATGTAGCCTTAAATGAAAGCTATCGCTACAAAATCATTGAGGTTTTACTTTCTAGCATCCAAAATCTTCCCACCAGAGCACAAAGAGACCTTTCATTTCAGAGTGTACCCGCTAGTATTAATCTGACATCTCGGCCATTCAATTCCCAGCTGGAATTATTATTCCAGTGACATTTGGCACTTTTTTTTTATGAAGGTAAATACTGAGGGGAAATAGAGAGGAGAGAGTAAGTGCAAAATTGAGACATGCTTGAATGAAAACTGAATGAGACCTGGAACGGTGTTCTGGTGACCTTTTCTAATTGAGTGCTACAAAACTTTTGGAAATGGTTTTACTACAACGCTGTGGATGACATTTACATGAGGCGTTAGATTGGTGGTTGGATTTTAAATGGATTCCCTACTGTAAAAGTAATAGTAGGTCAAAAGCAAAAGGAGCACATGGTTCTTCTGGCAAAAAGCACGAGTCAAGGTGGAAATTACAGACGAAATTATGATTTTGCTTAGCCAAGACTCTTTGTTTAGATAAAGAACCATTCAAGCCCAAATGCACATGATCAACAATCAGACCTTTAAAATATAAAATATAACCATCACAACAGGCTTCTCAGTTTTAGCCACACTACACAATAAAACTGTCTGTTGTTGTCTGGTAAAAGTCAGTGTAAGTCTTTGAGGGAGTGAAAGGTCACTAAAAATGTTCTTATTTCCAAAAATAGCAATGACTGTGTTTTTGCTGTTCAAAAGAGCAACAGAGCGACGACTTTGTCAGCAGGTAAACAATCCAGCTGTCTGCTCACATCATTTTCCAGCCAAGTGCTCTGTAGTTAGATCGCAGTCGATCACTGACCAGCGGCTGAAGGTAGCAGACAGTAAACAACAGCCGAAATCTCTCAGTTACACGTCACTCGCATTAATGTTTCCAGATATCAAGAATTCGTTTCTTAAAAATTCTAATTTCTTTATTTTGAATTGTAGCACCTGGTGCACAGTTTTCACAGTATTGTTTATCGCCCTCCTTGAATCAACATCTGGGAAACTACTAATGGGCTCATTTCACCTGTTTCCAGACAATCATGGCTCCAACATGTATATTTCTTCATATTGTTACATTAATTGTACCAGACATTAATTGCAAAATCCAGCTGATAGACTGATCCATGCAGCCAGTTTAATCAATAAAATAGCTGCTGAATTTTGCCGTACAAGCAAAGGTAAAGGGTTTGTAGTCTTCAAAGAAAGTTCATAGTGTTTTATCCTCAGATGAAATTGAATACATACTGAAAAAAGGAAACTTAATTGAAAAATGATTCTTTTTATTCCATTGATTTGATTCCAGTGGGAGCGTAGCTGCTTCAGCAGACGACCATCATCAGTGTCACCAGATTTAGGACGGGCTTTTAGTTGTTTGCGAACAATAACTGTCTCAGAGCAATGACTTAAAGCACTTTCTTTTTTTTTCTCCAGAATTGTCTTTGTATTTGCATCAACCCCTGTGAGAAAAAGAAGAACTGTTTGATTGTTGACTGAGCATCTGGTTTCAGTATTTAAGGATATGGATACAATCAGAACCCCTTCAGTAAAAATAACACTGCTTTATGTTAATCAGAGTGCAGAGGAAGATGTCGTGTTTTAATTCCCGATTTGTTTTCACTCATTACCTCCTTCTTCCCTGCTTCAAATGCAGCAATCTGAGACACCCGCCTGCCTCCACTGTGGTCTTTTCATTTTTCCAAAGACAGCCTTGTACGTGTGCACACTGTGACATTTTGGGGACAAGATTACACAGGCAGCCTGACGCCTTCACTGATGGCCTTGAGTAACGTTGTCACAAATTGAGACAAGTGTCAGACCTGTATAAATTTATCATCAAATTAATACGCTGACATAAGCTGTTCCTGTTACAGTGCCTGTGTGTATGTATTCTGTAACTGAAAGGGATAAATGAGGCATATATTCACTATTGACTTTTCATGACCCTCGACTACACCGCGCTGCCTCGGTGCCTTCGCTTGACTGAAATCAATGTCTTCACCGCCGAAACTATCATATCTGTTACGGCACCTTTAGCACCTTGAGACATGAAAAGCATTATTTGCTTCAAAGGACTCTTACAGGAATCACTTATTCACAATATTCCCATCATAACAAACTCAATACGCTTCTCTATAGTAAGTAAGTTGAGAGAAACGTATTTTACATATGTGCGATGTCAGAGGAGAAGGTGGAGCATCACACTGCAGGATGGAGCAAATGAGTAACTTCAAATAAAGCTTATGACTCAGTTTTGGAAATCTGAGTCTAACATACATAAATCTCACTGTGATGGACACAAATGTTAGTGTAAATTTCACACTAGACAACTTCACACGTTCGCAGCTTTTAATTTGGCAACACCAGGAAACTGTTTTAAAATTTGACCTTTAGTTCTCAGAGATAATTTTAACGTCATATCAGTAAACTGCAAAAGTACGTGTTTACCAACCAGGCTACTTTTTACCAGCATCAAACACAGCATGAGACGGGCAGATGTGCACTGCTGTTCAAGAGGCAGCCGTGTTCGCTTTCAAAGGGCAAAACTAATGTTTCCGTTTCCTACTGTTATACATGACAATGAGGAGCCTGAGCCGGCAGTAACCCCTGGACTGACTCTGTCAGCTCTTCAGGCTTCATTAAGTTCAATTCACAAGGAGCTCAATGGCAGGCTTTCCACTGATTTCTGTTTTAATCACCAACTGATCAATTGATGTCTCTTATTACTCAATTAGTCTATAAAATGTAACTTACCCGTCACATTTTTCAAAATCTGAACATTTTGATGTTGCTAAATTGCTGATATTGTTCAAGTAACAGTCTGAAATAGTCAATTAATGGTCAAAACAGACAAAACAGAGAATCCTAATATTTAAAAAGCTGGAAAAACACTTTTTTTTTTTTCCAACCCTGTCCCTTAGAAAAAAGTTTTTATACCACTAATGTGCAGCAGTAAACACTTATTTTTACAAAGGTAATGCTGAATTACTTTTTTTTTTTTTTAGTCAAGTAAGAAAATGTTCACTCACATATTTCATTTGTTTTCCGACAGTGTCCGCTCTTATACGACATCTATTTCTTTTACTAAAACAAAATGGAGACTAAGTTCAGGCAGCAGTTTTCTCTCAAAACATAATGGACAACACATTGTCGGACATTTTATTAATATTATGTTAATTGAATTATTTAAATTGTCTAATTGATAAAGCAACATTCCAGCATTACTCAGCAGAGAACAGACCTGCTCTGATCTTTGCACTCAGCTTTCACATTGTACTGAAGAAAGGTTTGGCCTGAAGCTGAACACACGCATTTCACACCATTTCACCCAGTTCCAGTGAAACGTTGCTCACAGACAGACAGAAGGACGGAGGGAGATGATGGATTACATTCATCAAATGCAGCAGTCTGCTTTTATTTTTTGAAACAATGACAGTCAGTGACTTACAGGAAAGACAAACCTGCGGGAGAGGAGACAGTCAGAGCAGCCGGACCGTGAAAAAGTACATCAGCACTCCAACAACAAACATGTTGCCCCACAAACGATGCAGGGTGGTAATGGGGCAAGCAAACGTGTTACCTCGTGTTTCTTCTGCACCGGGAGAAGGAGCCATTCAGCGCAGGAACAAAATGTAATCATGCACTTTTTTTGGCCAATTTTGAAAATGGAAAAATGAATAAGACGTGTAGATCAAATCTCATTGGTGGTGTCCTAGATATTGTTTCAGTGAGTGACAGACGGACGAGCGGCCGGCGCAGATCCATCCACAGCTCTCACCTAATTTTATCATGAGGGACAAAACAAAAAAGGACTGTGCTACTGTACTGGAGCTGCTGTCTATCCATCATGGTCAACACTGAACCGAAAACTAGAGCAACAAATTGGCCGTCGCTCCTTGGAGGACGTACCACAAGTATTTTATGTTGTTTACTGGAAGGAGATGACAAAAAAAGTTTGTGGATGCACAGGATGGAAAACTGTCTGCAACAACGGCACCGGAGCAGATACGTTATTAGTTTCCTACTGATCCCATTTACAAAGCGATTGTTTTTTTTATTCCTCCGTGTCCCACTGAGACATGACGGACGCCCAGGAGTGACTCTCCCCTTTGTCTCACCCTCCTCACCTGAGCTCGCTCTTTGCACAGCCCTCACATGATAACAAGACCCCACACCTGGAGGTGTTGCTCAGAGAGAAGGTGAAGCTTCGCTCCTGACACCAACCCTGGAAGTGCCCGGTCTTCATGCTGCTGGAGCAGATTAAGACATGAAGAATGAAAAGCTTGTCCATTTTTTTAGTATCTTTTATAACAGTGCTGGTGATATTTGGTCATGGCCATAATGAACATATAAAATATCATAATGCCCGTAGCTGTAACCACATTTTTCTGGTTGTTCCTCTGTTATTTTATTTTAGTAGGGTTTGCTAAAAGTCTGCAAACAGATATTTAGTTCTATTATTACATAATATTTGATTGGCCGTCAGAGCAGCTTTTGGTTCAGATCCAGGAATTTTTATAGAAGGATTTTTATAATATACCCTGCAGACGTTTGTGGTAAACAGTGTTTCTCAGCTTAACATATAATGAGGCTTTAAAAAAGGAGGGTTAATGAATTTAATTCCTTATAAAACACTTACAGAGTCAGTATTGAACATTTTATTATGTGCATGTTTACACTGACAAGCTGATTCCTTCTTTTCAACCTTTTGCCAGTTCAGTGCTGCATTTCCTGCCACATTAAGTTGGGTTCATAGTGGACGCAACAGGGGTCCTGCTGTACAAACCTACAGTACAGGCTTTGATTCATCGTTCATGAATCCATCAGGCTTTAATTATAGTCCCAACAGTAACTTAGTTTATGTTCTTCCATTTAGTGTGTAACATAGAGATTCAGGTAACTCACAGCTCTCAGTATCTTCTTAGCCTCCATCTTCCACCACAGCTACAGCAACATCTTAATGCACAGCAACAAACTTGATTTTACTTCCACCAGCTGTTCATTGATAAAATAATGTGGTTTGCATTTATTACACATTTGCTTTCCTGCCCTGCAGTAGAATGCAACATAAAATAAACAGGTGCCAAACATTAATCCAGAGCACCACCAACCACCAACGCTGCATTATACTGACGATGTTGAATAATTGTGTCTTACGAGCTACTGCGTTGACCTGAATGAAAAATATCTGGAGCATGTGTCTGTTTCTTGATGCAGATCCAGATGCAGATTTTAAACATTTATTATGAAAATAGCTCATTTGGTGGCTTGTTCATTTCTGGACTGGGTAAATGGCTTAATGAGTGAATATTCTTTCTTTCGTTGATTTACTTCACTTCACTATTCGGACACCAGTCAACTCATATCTGTCTGTATTTTCACTCAGTTATTTCCTGTTCATATTCAGATTGCTGCTTCCTTCAAATGACAATAGGTTTGTCAATTTATCATGAATATGCACAACCCCTGCCCCCTCAGTAAAACAGTCGATATTTCAATCTGTCACTTTCTGATAAGTCATTATGACAGATATGAAAAGACGACATGGTGTTCGTTCCCGTGTCTCGTTGTTTCTTAGTTTGTTTATCAGAGTGGATTGGCTTTTTCTCTCACATCAATTTAGAGAAAAAAGGTTTGAATCAGAGGGAGCGGCGCCGCGCTGCCATTCGCTGTGTATCATCTGAGTGCCGGGTCTTATCTGTGACCTTTTCTCGAGGCCCGTGCTCCCAGATTCTATCTGCTTCATGAAAAAGGGACAAGTGGGCAGTTTAAATTTGAACTGAAATTGCCTTGATATTGTCTTAGCCTTTGGATGGGTTATGCAGTGAGGGAGTGGAGTTGTTTTCTCTTTGCCCATTTCTCTTGGGTATTTGTTTTTTTATTTTTTTATTTTTTTGGAGTGGGGGTGTGTAGGCAATTTTTCATTTTGCTATCACTGCTTCTGCAACCTTGTGTTTTTTTGGTGTCCTTGACTTTCTCTTGTTCCTAAGTGACTTTGTATTTCAACCAATCTGTACAGCAGGTTCACAGTAATCAGCGTAAAAACTGGACCGAAAATCCACATATTTGCAAACTGTGTTCTCTCACTGGATCAGATATCATTTTTATGTGTTTGTTAATCACAGGTGGTTCCTAATGTCCCTTTCATTTAAAAAAAGAAATAAATAGAAGAAGCGTGCGAACGAGAGGCAGCGAGAGAGAGCTGGGTGAGAGCAAGAGAAACAAAGAAAAGCAGAAGGATGAAGGAGAGTAAACAGGGAAATGGCAGATGAAAGCTTGAAGATGTTGAGGGATTTTCTGGAAGTGATTGGCTGTCTTTGTGGTCTCAGGTTTTTATAATCCCGTCCTGTGATGCTCTAATCTCCCCTTTCTTTTGTACAGAGTAAATACCCTGATTACATGGGGCAAAGCTGACGACTTGTTATAAAAATGGAAATGAAGAGCCGAGAGAAACCCTTTATTAAATACTTGCCTTCCTATACATACCCTGTCAGGCCACTGGCACCCACACGATTACTGTAAAAGATAATCTCGGTGCGGCGCGTGGGACCGAAAGGCTCATTGAGGAACTTTGAGGCTCATGTGAAACAGCAACAATAGTGGCTCTGGATTTTCTCACCCCAGCTTCCTGTCACGTTGTTTTTTTTTTTGTGGGCTATAATTAAATGGGAGCATTAACAGTAATTGTACATTTCATCCTCTGGAGAATCCAGGTCGCTGATTTTTTTTTTTTTTTTTCCCATCTGCTCCATTTTAAAGTCGCTGTCATTCACACTTTCTCTTCTTCTTTTAAAAAACCCTCTTTATAACAAACCATTTCCTGATCAAAACGAAGCGTGAGTGCCAGCGTCTTTGTGGGATGAAGGTCAGAGGACCTCGCTGAAGGGAAAGACCGGCTCATTTGCATGTTTCATCTCACATCTCTCAGCATATAACATGAATTGTAAGTGTTGAAGCTCAGCACCTGTGGCCACAAACGCGGATGAGATCGTACAGTATATTGTAACATTAGCATAATTACTGATTTTCTCTATTTCCATTCATATTAGACGGTTGAAGTGCAGCTCATTCGTTTGAGGTCAGAAGCAAGTTCATAGATATATATACTGTATGTAACATATCTTTCCATTCACCATTATGAAGTAGAGCTGAAAAACAAATTAATATAATATTGATACCAGAATATATGATTCAGTGTCATCTGGTGTTTAGTGAGCATCATATTTTATTAGGTGTCTCTTGCTAAAACTAATGCAGTGTAACACTTCATCCCTGTCGTTAATCCTTCCTTCATGAAGGCTCTAAATTGACTCTGTCATTTTTATTTACATTTATTTTTTCATTGCAAAATCTCTCACTACATATCGTGTTCATATTTGTTTGAGCATATTTTCATTAAAGGAATCCTTGTCCAAAAAAATCAAATATTAATAATAGATTTTGCCTCAACAATCTAGTATTGATTGGGTCAGACAGATGTTTCCCTCAGGAGCTAGTGGAGACCAAATCCAGAGGGACTGAATATTGGACTTACATTCGTCAGGTGACCGGACACACAAATGAAAGCTAATGTTGCTCCATAACTGAAAGATGTGTAAACAGGCAACTGTTTGTTCACCATATCAACTTAAAAGGAGATGATTTGTCAATTTTGTGTCTGCAACTTGTTTCTGCTGCCCTCAAGAGGCAAAAAAAATCAGTTATTTCCTGAGACAACATAAATCATAAAAACATCAATTGTGTGATAAAAAGCTATATGAGCAGATGTTGCAGGGAAAAAATTAAAGGCTTTGCAGATGCAGTATATTTAACATGAATATTTAAAACATTATTTCATCATGTTGAAAAACAAAATGCACTTGAGATGACATTGAATTTCTCACAAAATCAGATTATTACCATAAGAAACATAATGTCTGTGATGCAGGTTTGGTTGTTTTACCGTAAAGCAGTCTCTCAATTGTGTTTCCAGAAAATGCACTGCAGCACATTACAGTTCTCTACCGCTATCGTATATAATGTAATTAAAGATTTTATCCACATTACTCCATTATGAAAAGTCTATATTATTTTTGTCAAACATGCAGCTGTGTTCTGAATGTGTCTGTGTTTGCAGTTCCTAAAACCTCTCCAGCAACAATACTCTGCCAGGGGTTTTTTGGTATAAAGCTGTTCCATATTAGCCTCTATATTCCCTCTATATTCATGATCTGAATCACAAAATTTATTCATGGTGAAACTGCTTCCCAAGAGAAAAAAAGGTTTAAAAGGCTGCGATAGCTACTCTAGTCCATTACCGCGGCAGAAATGGGAGAGATGCTCTGACTCTTCCATAGGCGTTTCCATTTATTTGCATGAGGTTTATTGATTCACAAAAACTCATCAAGTGGGTTTTGTCTTTACACTGTTTATGTGCACGCAATCGTTTGAGCCTGGCGTTGATTATGAGAAGAATTTCACAAAGCTGTTTAAATGCATTGCAGTAGAAGTTAATATTTTCCATCATCCACATTGTGATTTTTAATTCAATAGATGTCATATAATTGCTGCCCCAAAGCACACAAGCCATGTCAATCATCTCCCCTTCATAATATTGTTATAGTATTTCCCTCCTTGCAACTTTTCCCGAGATTATTCAGTGCTGAGGCTCGAGGCAGGATGGATGGATGTAAATACAGATAGGAGCTGTAAAAATTAACGGCCCGGTGTATGTCGGGCGAGTGTCACAACTTGTGGAAAACACCGTGATCGATGTGACTCAGAACAGAGCGTCAACATCTGCACAAACTGTTCAATAAACTGCAGCACTTGACGTCTTAATTCGGGTATTACTGCTCTGAATGTGGCCCTAATTGAAGCTATATAATTAGATTAACATGTTAACGTGACATTCAGCGAGCCTACCTCACCATTTTCATAATCACATTAACATCAAAGCGCCCGTGCGCCTGCAAAAATGTACAGATTTCTTCATGGACCGCCCGCTTCTGGTGAATTGGATGTCTCAAAATGCCAGGCTTTACCTCCCACAGCCAGGTTTTCCCTCAGGCGAGTGATTATGCAACAGAAAGTGGACGGGCTATGTGAGGCAGAGTGTGCTTTTTTTAAGTAATCGTGCTCTCTAATTTGAGGCTTTGGAGACTGGTAGAGAAAGACAAGGCCACTTAAAGACCCTTTCACCCTCTTCTGACAGCATTTTGTTTTCTCTCCATTACTGTGAGCAGTGTAACCAGAGGCTGCGCTGACCCCACTCACACTCTGTAAAGTGCCGTTTGTTACACACACAGAAAAACTGCAAGAGAGAACTGAAAACACAAGAAAAGTTTCTTGGAAAACCGTTGCCAAGGAGCATTTCTCCAGTTTTCATGCAGTCGCTTGAACCACTGGTGCCAAGGAAAACATTTTTTCTTCCTGTCTAGTCCTTAATAGACTGTTGTAGTCCCCTAATATTCTGTGCTATTCTGCTCTGTTGTCATTTAGAATTGATTGATTGAATTGATAGAAAAATAACATACAGATACTCTGGCACTGTGTCACTTTTCAAGCACAAACAGTAAAGAAATTGAAATAAAAATAGTAAATTCAGCTTCTCAAATGAGAGGATTTGCTGCTTTTTATTGTAAGAATTCACTGTAAACTAAACATCTTTTGGTTTGAGACTTGTTGTCACCTGTGTCTGTGGGAGGTTGTATGATATGATTCCTGTTTTACCCTCTGGTCATGTGACAGGTTGAAAAGATAATGCACTTATTTTGTTAAGAAAAGGAAAAAGAGTTAGAAACAGTTCAAATGTATTACATGAAAAAACGGTTAAAATGTTTCAAGGGTGTTTGTTTCATAACTTTGTTGTTTGCTGAAAAAAAAAAACTAAGGTTAAAATCATAGACCGTATAAAAGGTTAAAAATGTAAAATCTATTACTTGGTAATCTACACAGTAGCCTAACCCTGATCTGAGAATCTGAGATCGATTGCTCCTGCCTCACACCTGGGATCGTACGATGTTTTCCTCATTAGTCTCAAGCGGTCGCCGAGGTAACGTCACCATCACCCTTATAATTATCACTCCCCGTTTTCAGATATGTTGTTGTGAATTGTAGTCACATGTTAAAATGTGTAAGAGTGCTAAGACAATGGTTTTAATGCATTTTCGGAAAGTTGAAGTATGTTTTGTTGAACAAAGAAAATCATATGTGTGCGGCCGAGTTTCTGCTCATTAACAGGTAAGTTAGCTAAGTTAGACATGCTGCGAGCAGCCGCCATTTTGTATTAATTATCTTGTGTTAAAAGTGAATTCATGTTTACACATATAGTATTTTATTTCACACAGTTAACTTTTATATTGTGTTTAATACACTTAACTAACATCTTAGTGACATTTTAATGTATATTGTGAAAGTTACAAAAGAGTTTAAGCTACATACAGTAATATGAAACAGGGTATGCTGTTCCTGATCAATACTGAGTATTTTTGGTTACTGAAATTGAGTGTGTGTATGGTATTAATATATTTGTTATTTGGTTTTACTGAATAAATTAGTCTCATACACATCACCATCACTCTTGTGATGATTACTCCCCATTTTCAGGGGCCAACAGTAACAGTAGATTTGAGATGTGATTTTAAGATTTCACTGATCACCTTTAAAGCACTTCATGGTTTAGCTTCCAGTTATAGTTTGCTGATTTGCTGCTCAAGACTGAAGGTGATCTGGTTTTACACTCAGGACCCCTCAGCTCTGAATGTCATAGTTCAGGGTTGTTAGTTTAGTTATTTCCTGTTTTATTTTGAAAGAGTCTTTCCTCAGGTGCATTTAGTTACTATACTTCCAGGATTGTTGATTGTTTCATTTGATGTCCTCCCTCCAGGTGGATGTAGTCTGTGTGTTTGCCAGTGTGAAGCGTTCCAGCCCTGCCTGGTGTCAATTCCTCATGTTTTTGATGTTTATACTTATTTTTCCTGAACCTCTACTCTTTATCAGACTTTTGACTCTTGCCTGCTCCTTTATGGATTTGTTTGCCGGTCTGGACTTGCCAACTCTGGATTTGACCCTTGCCTGCCTGACCACCCAGTAAGTCTTTATATTTTGTTATTTCATATTGAACCACACCAGCTCAGACCTTGGTGTCTGTATTTTAGGTCTGATGCCGTCTGTTCCTCAGTGTCAGAGTCTTTTAAATACCTTCTCAAAACTTAAAAAAAAAAAAAAAAAGTTATTAATGCAGGCACAAAGTTTTACTTCCAATATGTCTGATCTGTTTTTATCATCGTTTTAATCCTTTACTGTTGTTGGCTGTTTATTCCATTTTAATTTTGTATTTCTAAAATTGTAGTTTACCTAATCATAATTTAATTGATTTTGTTTGCCCCTTTGCCGCCCTCAAATGTTTTAATCCTGGTTCTACCATGTAAACCACTATGTAACTAGATGTAAATAGCACTAAATTATTAGTCGGATAATCGATTAGTTGATCAACCAGCAACTATTTCAAGTCATTTTTCAAGCAGAGCGAGTCTGATCTTTAGTGGAGCTGAGTAAGCAAACTTAAAACAATTAAAAACGAATAAGATCAGATTTAAGATCAGGGTTTTAAACGCTAAAATAACCCAGATGAGAGGCTGCCATGTTGTGAATGTGCCTTTCCGAATATATATATTCAGTATATAATTATATTCTGATGTATTCTAGTCTACTTTAGTCTTGTCTATTATGTTCTGTTCAGTCCTTTCATATCCTCTAATATTGGCTGCTGCTGCTGCTCACTTGCCTTTGCAATGTGTGTTTGTGTGTGTGGGAGTTTGTTAGTGACACAGTATGAGAGATATGAGAGAAGTTGACATTGTACACTTGGCTGTTGTTTCCACCAGACGTGGTGTTAATCATGCATATTTCTCCAGCATCTGCTGCAATGCATCATGTACTTTTTTTCTTTTTTTTTTTTTGGCTCATTACGCTGTGAAGCTGGTCCTGGCCTTTACTGTAAGTGCACCCATCGCTTGGATGCAGACTCCTGTACAGCTTGTTTGTTTGCTGATCATAGGATGTAGTTTGATCAAAGGCTGTTTTGTGGGACTCCTCCTTTTGAAATATGTCCTGTCATATTCTCTGGGAACTTTTAACTGGAACCTTTTCTGGTGCACATGTTGGGACTCAACTTTTGATCCATTGGGAAACACTTGAAGCAATCATAGCTTTTTAATTACACACCTTCACTCTACAATAAATCCAGCTTGTTTGCCAAACCTTAAGCCCATAAGCACTGCCCAACCTCATCAAATCCTCCATTAAAAACAGTTTTTGGTCCAAGACATGAATGCTTTTGTTTTAGATAATCACACTAAAGAGTCAGTGTTAAACGCATCCTCCATTCAAATCTCCATGAAGTCTGCAAAATCCTTATAATTCATTGCTTTTATTACAGAACACAGGACCAGGCAACTGTGCTTCAACAATACTAAAACACATTTTAGTACTGCTATCAGTTTCTAACAAATCTATTTAAAATCCTACTAGCTCCTTTTAGAGCTTTTAACCGTATCTCATGGTCTTCATCAGTAAATGTAACTGGCTCAGGCATCATCACATGACCTAAATGTTAAATGTTGGTCACATGATAACAAGTGGTCATATATGGAGAGAGATCATTACCTTGGTCTCGGTTCATGGATGATGTTCTGCCAGACTGATATGTGAACCAGTAGTAGATATGAAATGGTATCAGCATACTGTAAAGATAAATAAAGGAAATCTGTCTCTCTCTCAGTAACAAGGACAGAGCAAAGAAATGCCAAAGATGATGCTTGAGATAACTTAGAAACCATCACATAGTTTGTTCTCTACAGAGCTGACGAGTACATTTTTCTTCAATATCATGGTCCAAAATGTTTGTGTGTTATGTGTTGTGAGTATCAGCTGTTACATCATTCTCATATTTTTCTAACTCAGTATCAACCTGGATCTGATTGTTAGACATCTGTTTCATGTTGACTTAAGATTTGAGGATTGAGCTTCATTCTTGACCTGTGACAAAATAATCTCATGTCAAAAACTAGTAATAGTAGTAGATCTTTGAGTTTAGATTATTTTAGCACACGCATCTTCCCAAGGTCAAGAATTGACTTCCATACGTACAAATGCTTACATGCTAAGACAGTTTTTGTAAAACAACAGCAGAATATCATCATCACCAAATTATTTAAATCATGAAACATGTTTATTAGATATATTAAAAGACAAACATACAGGACGTCACCTCCTTGGTGGAGGTAATCAATGAAACGATGGATCAAATGATCAATCAGTCATGGCCACAGACTGCCAGGGTCGAATCCCGTCCCCGGTCCGGTGTTATTAGTGGCGGCTCAGTGTTACTGGGCTCTCTGTTAATGCCGCACAGTTTGTGCTCTCTCGGTCTGGTTCCCCTCCAGTTCACTCGGTGTGTGAGGGGCGCTCACTCCACATTTGGCAGTGCTGTAAATTGTTTCTGTCAGCTTAGATAAACGGACCCCTGGGTTTGTCCATCTCTCCTCCACGCACACACCTTTCCACACACACGCAAGCACAAACATGCACACACAGCAATCCCCCACCACACACACACACACACACACATATAGATTATGCTGTAATCAAGCAGTGAGGGTTTACTCTTTTCTCCCTTGTTTCGGAGGCTTGTTTACTTGTTTCTCAGACTATTAATATTCCGCCTTTCTGCGAGGTTTCAAAAGGTTCACCTTCCTGAAGCAGATGAAGATGGATTTTATTTATTTATGCTTTGCCAGTGATGTGGGACTGAATGCCTCTTAAATGATCGTGCAGCCACCTCCAAAAACATGATGAAATGGATTTACCACGTTGAGTGTTAATTAAAAATACACTCTAATTGTCTTGATGTCTTCACTGCAAATTGTGGGAGATGAAGAAGGTGAAAAGGCAAAGCTCTTAAAAAAAACTGAGGCAACTGACTCTGACACTGGCAGAGAGAGAGATTGAAACAGAAAGCATGAGGGATGGAGAATCTCCCAACTGAAAGTATCCTTCACTTCCATCATTTTCAGCTGAAATTGATTTTCTTTGAACAAGGACATCATCTTGCTTCATGGTTTGTTGCCATAAACTATTGTGCAAACGGATTCACTTCTCCTCTGATACCGTGCGATGCCAGTGATAATTCTCTCTGTTTTTATTGTATTTGTTTCGGGACTTTCTTATGTCATTTCTGCTGAGATGTAATTTAGTCAGACAGTTTTGTTCCCTGTTGATTTTATATAATGAGACGAGGCGGCATTTCTCTTGTTTGTTGAAGCATTTTGCTTTTATTCCAGATGTCTAAGAGATAAACAATAAAAGCAGTGATGCAAATTAAATCTAATATGGAGTATTGAAACGGCACGATTTAAGGACTGGCACCGCACTGAGCATATTCAAAATGTCTTTAGATCATAAATGTTTAAAAATGGTGCTATTAATGTATTATTCTGCTGTGGCTTAGAAGACCTTTCCCTTTCTGCTGTTGACATTTTCAGTTGAATATCCTTCCTCCAGAGTATCTGCTCACATTTAACATTGAGGAGTGAATGAATGGATGAAAATGGAGGAAAGAGTATAAGACTGCAAGAGTCACCATATTATACAGTATTATGCATTTCTGGGAACAACAAGAACCTCAGACGACGTTTACAAATCTACATTGTGCCCTTTTATTCCCTCTGTCTTGGCTTTCACTGAATGAATCCAGTTTATTAATTAATGCTGAGTTTAAAGACATTGCTGCTAGAAGAAAAAGGGTCAGCCATAACATAATGATCGCCAAAGGCCACAAGTATTCTTACTCATCAGGTCCCACATCAGTGCTGGTCACAGGAAGTAAATCCTTCATTAAGCCGCACTTTCTCGCAGAGGTAGCACATTAACACTTGTTTACCACGAGCCTCAAAGCACTCGTGTATCAGAGGTCTTCTGCAAACGGGAAGTGCTGCAGGATTGTCCGTTTCTGAGAGGCCGAATTTGAAGGGATGAAAGTGCTGTTGTTGTCTTTTGATGCCATCCAGCTCGTGTCTCTGTGGTCTCTCTTTGTCTTTGTGTCACTGCCTTTGCTTCTTTCTCATATGTACTTAGGCACAGACGCTATGATCTACTGTAGCACACACACGTGCAGACTCATGTGCGCACACACACAGCCTCTAGGTGCACTGAAGATGAGGCAGAACGAGGGAGTGGTTCCTCCCGGAGAGCTTAGCCGGGCTAAGTGTAATTGCATAGGTGGATAGAAGTCTAATAGCTCTTATGGAAGCAAATTATTGCTGTTTAGCCTGCAGAGAGTCTCCGGCGCAGTCTTTTTCATGTAGTTGTTACATTTTGTCTTGAGGGGCTGCGACTCTACATTTTCTGTCTATCGGTGTCTGTTTGCCACATTCTTTGCTGTGCCGTCCTCCACCCCCTCAAACACACACTCTGTTAGAGCTGAGATGAGCTACGAATTGGAAAAGGTGTGAATATTATGTCCCACGGCGAGGGATCATTACAGCGAGCACTTCAAGGTTTTATGCCGCCGTTTCCTTCCATCCTTTTATCACATGACCTGTCCTATTACAGAAACCCAAATTTCTTTGTTTTTGCCATTTGTGCGACAAGATTAGAGGCAACAACTCATCGTGCATTGACGGGGCTTCTTTCAGGACGGAGCAGATCTTGTCCTGATTGCTCAGGTTTTGTCCAAAACCAAAATGAAGTGGCAGCTTTTGTTCTGCTCTTTGTGCTGTGTCTCTTCAGGTCCTCTTCTCTTCCTTCTATTCAAAGCCTCTGGTCGGGTTTTCTTATCTCACCCAATCAAATATCCTGTCCAAAGATCCTAATTCCCAGATGATATCAAAGTCAAAGTGATTCCCATAAACTGCACATGTTTAAGGTAAAGCACAGCTACTGATTATGGGGTTTATATTCGACATGTTAGGCCTGTTGTTAAAAAGAAAAAAGGCGACAGACAATAAACTGGTCACGTAACAAAGCAGTGAGCTAATAACTAGAGCTAGAAAGAGCTATTTCCTTATCAGTGATGAGGCTTTGCTGCTTTTCTTTGTCTTATGTGATAGTGAGTATTTTTGAGTCTGGACCACTGATTGGACAAAACAAGCAATTTGATGATACATGATTATGTATTTATAAAATCCAGGCTCAGACTGTGCACGATGTGTTATGTGGTGTTGGCTCATGCTATTTTCTTACTATACAAATAAAGATTAAATTTTAAAATAAAAAATGATGCCCTTCAGTTTTATGAAACTGTGATGGGCATTTTTCACCTTTCATACATTTGACAATCATTTGATTAATGTAGGAAATAATCAGTGACAGCTTCAAAAATCTGAATAATATCAGTGTTTTCATTGGTCTATTCCACAATGCAATACAATTATGACTATGAATATATTGTAGCATGACCAATAGAGGATACTGATACTTACTTGGGAGTTTAATGACATATTGCTTAATCATTTTAATACAACATAAACAAACACTTTTGATTCAGATCCCTTCGATTTGTTGTTTATTTTAAATTGTAACCAAGATACTAATGGGACATTTTAAAGTTGAAAAATCTATTTGTCAGCACTCGTTAATGGACAGACTTTGTTTAACAAGTTTGTGCTACAATTTCTTGTTATTTATCAGCTGGCCTATAAATTGATACTGATTTGTCTGCCAAGTTAATTTTGGCCGATATATCGGTGTGACATATTTCTGTGTGCAACTCTGCCATAAGAGTGTTTCCATGTTGCACACACATTGATTTTAGATGTAATGCTGAATATTAAACCCACATCAAGAGCACAGAACGATGTGTCCCATAGATTGTAGTTCTTAGCAGATTATTTCATGAAGGTATATTTATGTCTGTTTTTCAGTCCAAACTCGCACCTGACAGGTTCCAAACAGATAAAAAAAAAAAGGAGCCTTAAATGATGCATTATTGAACATGTGCTGTCACTGCTGTGAGGTAACACTTGCATGCAAGGCAAGACTCAACACATCCAGTGGGGACAGACAGCAGACAGGGGAAAAAAAAAGAAAACTGCCTCGATGCTGCCCAGTTTCAAATGGGGAAACACTTGTGGTTTTTCAGGGGAGTGAATTAAGCCGGAGGTATTGACTGGTAACCGGGAGAGTGGAGGAGACCTAGGGGGCCACTTCTAATCCACGCTGACCTACTCTTATCACGCACAGCCAAGGTCAAGAGTCTAATGAGGATGGGACGCCATTAGAGCAATTAGACGGAACTACCTTGTTTCTGGGGCATGCAGAGCCATGGGAGAGCGAGAGGGAGGGCGGGCGAGAGAGGAGGAAGACAACTACAGTAAGAGACAGACTGATGATCTGCCCAGCAGCTGCCTCTCTCACTCCCTCTGTCTGTCTATCTCTCTCCACCCTCCTCCACCTCCAATCACACAAACACAGGGGAAGAACTCAGAGGCAACAACACAGTGTTGCAACAGTGACACTTAGTGGTAAAGATGCTCCCTGACAGAAACATGGCTGCAGGCGTTTTCACATTGGTTAGTCCAGGAGAAAATCCAGTGAAGTCGAATGTGTTATAGAAAGAATTACTGACACATAGTAAACGTATCATTTTTCAAACAAATATTCTGAAAATTCACTGGCTCCACCTTTGTCAGATTTGAGGATTTGCTGCTGTTTCACATCATTGTAAATTGAATATATTTGGGTTTCGTGCTGTTAATGAGATAAGATAAGCAAGTTGAAGATGTAACTGTGCACTTGTAATGAGCATTTTTCACAATTTTCTGATGTTTTATACATTGAAGCATAATAAATTAATCAAGAATTAACCAAAGATTAATCCAAAATGAACAGAATTTTTAATTGTAGCCTTAAACATCTCTTAAAACCTTAGAAAAGCACCGACTGTAGAAGCTTCCCTGATAATGAATGAGACCAGCTAATGACTATTACTGCTGTGTATTTGTGTGAAAGTGTGCCTCATAATAAATTATTGATTTCTCTGACTTAATTTATTCTATAGGAGTTATTTTATCATGAGCGATTATAATTGGGTTTGGTTTCTTGTCCTCAAATAATCCCAGTGAAAAAGTGGCCTCAGAGCTGTTTGTTGGTTTGGCATCAGTGCTGATGGAGCAGAAGCACTTTCCCTGCTTCTGACCATGGGAGACAGAAGCTGCTTACCAATGCAGACAAAACTGTCCTGGGGGCATAAGAATACATTTGCAATCTCGAACCGGCTAGAACACAGTAATTTTCACCTTTGGTGGTAGATTTCTGATGGGACAAGGAGCCCTTGATTCCCTGCACCATGTGGAGGAAGTCCAATCCTCGGAGCACTCGCGGAGCCACTTTGATAGAAAACTGGATTACTGACACTTAATGCATGAAATGACTGAGCAGACTGTTCTTCAGGTGACACAGGCTTCACAGAGGCAGAGCTCTTCTCTGAGCTGAAATACTACATTTGGTTGTTAAACCTCAGTGGGCAGAGCCAAATACAATACAGGTTCTGCATGAATATTTTATTACACTGAGGCCCACTGAAAAAGGCAAATTTTCTAGATGAATTGAAATGATTACTGCTTCTAATACCTATGATCTGAAAAGAGTTATGGTGAATTTCTATTTTCAAACACTACAAACAAAAGATAATGATGTTACCTGGTGAGCTTAATGAAACTGTGATGAATAAATAAATTACAATTATTGCTGTGCGTTACATATTCTAGTCTTTTCACATTCAGGTTTGGATAACTTGAACTTTTAATTTTTAAAAACCAGTGAGATTATTTCAGACCCCAGAGCAGCATTTGAATAACTAAATACCAACAGACTGTGCATTCTCTGTAGGGCTCCAACTAGTATTATTTCATTATCTGTTCATTCAGTCCGCAATTTAAAAAGTGCACATCATAATTTACCAGAGGTGAAATATTCAAAAATTGCTTGTTTTGTCCAAACAACAGTCCAGAACTCAAATGTATTTATATTTAATTATTCAAGTTGTTCTTCCAGCACAGCTAAAAATGGTCAAAGGTCAAAACTTCAAATTGTCCAATAATTTGTTTTATGACCATAAAACTAATAACGTTCCCATCAGCCTCAGCTCTACTTGACATTCAGGACTAATATTATTAAATTAAGTTTATAATGTTAACATGAGCACATTAACATTGTCATTGTGGCCATGTTAGCATTTAGCGCTGAGCTCCATGGTGCCTGAGTTCATCCTCGCTGAGCTGCTGGTGTGGCGGCTGGAGACTCTTAGAATTTGTTGCTTGATAAATTATTTAGAGGATTAATCAGTTTATTTTCTTCTTAAGTCGATTAACTTTCTATTGATCAATTATCAGACCAGTTGGTTCAGAGCTAATCCTGTGCCTGTCAGACTTGAGTCCATAAGCTTTTCTGACAGGACTGAGTGTTTGTTGGCGCCGTATCATTTCAGGGGGACACACATTTCTGAACAAGTTGGTGAGAATTGAGAAAAGCCAGTGCTGCCGGAGGGATGAACCAGACTCGCTCAGGGTAGTGGTGGAGAAAACGATGTTTGCTGTCTGCTATTATGGAAAATGTCCTCCACCCTCTCGATGACAAAATGTCAATGCAATGGAGCACTTTCAGTCGGCGGCTCTTTCCACTGAGGCGTGCCAAGAAGCACTTCAGGAGTCCGTCTGACTGCCCTCCACAACAATGCCTCCTCCCTCAGCAGCATCAGCCACTAGCCCTTCGTTTCCCTTTATCTACTTGCCTGCAGTCTGTCATTTACTTATTTCTCCAGTGGACTCCAGTGTGATTTCATCCCCTCTCTCTCTCTCTCTCTCTCTCACACACACACACACACACACACACACACACACATGCAAGTGGCTACACAAAGCTTCTCCACCCCCAAACACAAGCTCCGGCCCCGTCTGTTGGACTTAGTGATGCTCTTCTTCTAGTCCCTCTTTTATTGTAGCTTGATATTTGATGTGGATTCATGAAGTAATTTACTCACATATCCATTCATTATTCACTCATTCACACACACACACATGCTTAGTCAATCTGCCCCCTAGTGCCCATTAGGAGGCATATGGTACATCGACAGACAACACAGTGAACCAGCATCATTCACTTTCTGTGTCTCCTCTGCGACACCGTGTCCTTGTTTTTTATCTGTGTTTATTGTCTGTGAAGCTCTTTGTCACAGATGTTTTTCTGGAAAATTGATTTAGAAATAAACTTGACTTGACTTGATCAGTCCCACCATTTGTCTTATCCAGCTGGGAGGTTGTTAAGAAATGTTCTGTCGTGTGCTCGTAGCTCAGCTGCGTCTCTCTCCTCCTCCCTCCCTTCAGGTCTACCTGGTGAGGAGGAGCTGAGCGCCATCTGCCTGCAGCTCCAATCAGCTGTTAATCGGCACAAATCACTGACAAATACGTCAATTAGTTAGTGGTGAGACTTACAAATTGTTTATTGATTCTTTTTCCTATTGCCACTGACTATGTATCTGTCTGATCTACCTATTCTCTCTAATCTCTTTGACAAATTTTGTTATTGGGCCTTCTTCAGATGCATCATCCCATTTTCAATAAGGCCACTAACTACTATAATGATGACGGCCGACAGAAACAGAGCAAGGAAACACAATAAAGATATAATTAGAATGGCAACAAAATATTTATGACACATCGGTACAAGAAGAGTCTGCAGCCATGCCAGCGGCTCTGTGGGGTTGTACTTGTGCACAGATGTAGTCGGAGCTAAGTGCTAACATCAGCAGGCCAACGTGTTCAGAATGACAATGACAGCATGCTGATAGTTAGCAGGTATGTTTACCCTGTTCACCATCTAATATTTGCTAATTAGCACCAAACACAAAGTGCAGCTGAGGCAGATGGGAATCTCATTAGTTTTGCAGGAATCTGGTCATAAACCAAAGAATATTCCATCCAGTTTTAAAAAATAGATAATTATTGTTACTATAATTCAGCCTGAGGGGGACATGAATGTCTCTAACAAATTTCATGGCCGTTTCTCTAAAAGTTATCAAGATATTCCACTCAAAACAACAAATGTCAACCTGGTGGCGCCGGGGGAAAAGTCAGAGGATCAGTTAAATTATTAGGATTCATCATCTGGGAACCGTGAACATTTGTCTCCCTATTGCAATCCAGCCAATAGTTGTTGAGATATTTCAGTCTGGACAAAAGTGGTGGAACAAACCAGGTAGGCAAAAATATGAAATTGTGTAAGAATAATCAAGTGAGATTTATGCACATCACTCCTGCCTTCATCAGGATGCACTGTTTCAGTACATCCAATAATTGTCTGTGTGATTCTTCTTCTGCTCATTTCTCTGTTTAAAAGCAGTAAAATATCTAGAACTGGATTTTTATTCAGTTTTATCTGCCTGTTGCTTCTCAGACTGGGTGCCAGGCAATCAGGCCAAATATTTGCTTCATAAATGGCAAAAGACAGAGAGCAACAGACTCTCAGAGATCACCAGCTTCTCACAGATGGAGGATGCAGCTGATCTACATTAGCAATTTATGTTTGGGGGCAACATTTAGTGCCAGCGCCTGAAGCAGTGTGTGTTTGTGTTTTCCAGTGAAATGTTAAAGATGTGGCAGTCAGGGTGGAGGATAGATGTACACAACACCAGCCGCTCAGGGTCCAATGCTCACTTGATGTTGTACTGGTGGTTAATGTTGACATTTGTTTAATTAACCACAACAATGATCATTTTGACAATATTTGGATGAAACTATTCATACGTATAAAACTAGATTTCTTTGGTGTGTGCTGCAAACACTGTGAGAGTTTCAAACATATCTTCTGACCCTTCAAACAAGCCTCGCAGTTGCTTTCATTTCTTCTATGCACAGCTGTTCTAGCTCCTTTATTTAGTGCACATACCTCCACACAAGTTCACGAATGGTCAACCATCAAACCGTCTCCTCTGTGAACCTGCTATCAGCACTTTTTTTTTTTTTCCTCCTAATGATTTTAAAATCCTCTTCCTCCACCACATTTGCATGAGGAAGACTCCAGATCGTGGGTGTTGCCAGATGTTCCCCGGGGCCACCAGCACTGAAGCTCCATCGTCTCTCAACATCTGTGGAGGTGTGCCGCCTGAAAAGGGAAAATGTTCCACAAAGATGTAACATCGGCTTCACGTTAGCTATTGTAGCATAGGGTTTGCATGTGAAGTGTTGAGCACTGAATGAAGAGAGCTCTTCGTGTACAAGGCGACGCACTCTGGGTTTATGTGGGTTCAGAGCGGCAGCAGAGACGTGTGCCCCGACGATCCACAGAGGATTTCAGTCTGTGAAGAAAGAGCTGATGCTTGTCTGTCAAAGTGCAGGAGAAATATTCATGTGTGTTCAGAGCATGTTTTGTTGTGGCCAGCTGGCCACGGACGGTTCGACTCGCAGCGGCGTCTCTCTCCAGTTCATTGGTGTTGGCCTTTGCCTCCCTCAGTCCTGGCCCTGCATGTTTTGGCAGCGATTCAAGCGTCGTCCCACAACGTTACACTTCTCAAATTAACATTTTATATGATGGCAACATAGTGTGGGTGTGTGATAAAGCTTGCCAGCACAGAAATGAAGCAAGCTGGCACTGAATGCACTGCTAGCTCTCTCTCTTTCTCTCCCCCGATCTGTCCCGCTGCAACAACCTTGAACCAGTTTGTTAGCATCCCAAATGAACAGCAATGGTGTTGAGATTTGAATAGCATAAATAAATGAACGAGCAAACAAACCAGCACAAGGCTGACGCTGTTCTAGTGGCAATCTAGGGCTTGCACTCCCTCTGTAATGATCTGCAAATAGCTGGCTGCCGAGATAAAATTCAATTGAAAGTACAAACTGCCTCTGTCGGCCACATGGCAAATGGCTGTTGTAATTTTAACCAAGAGATTTGCCAGGCACCTGGTAAAATCCAAACATTTCCAGTCAACAGGACTACTGGGGAACATCAGAACAAGACCACATCTTGCCTTGGTTTTTTTTTGCCTCCCTGCTTCAAGTCTCCTCAGTGAGGGAATCGTCTTATCAGAACTAATTCTGCTCATTCTGTTCCCAGAGATATATAGTATGAAAGAATAGCAATGGGATTAATGTAATGTTTATGCTGTGGAAATCTCAACACAAGCTTCTTTACTTAATGAAATTATTTTAAAAGTTCATAACATGCAACCTTTAAATTGCCTTGACTGATTCATTTAATTTACCTCTTTAAACCTTTGGGGTGTTTTTGTTTAGTTGTATCTCTATTTACAGGCTTATTAGATCTTAAAGTGGCTCTGCAGTAAATAGCATTGCTCTTTCATAAGACTCATGAGGAAAAAAATGATGTAGCAGAGGCTGAACTTAAAACCAACTGGAGCTTTCAAACCAAGGTCTTCGTCAGCATTTGAAGTTTTCTTTTTCTTTTTCAACATTCACAAAAACTTTTGCAGTTTATGAATCTTACTGATATTCAACATTTTGTGGTAATCAGAAATAAGCCTCTTGAATGAACAGCAATGGAGAGTTGGGCTCTAAAATTATGACATATCCCATAAAACACTGGCAGCAAAGTGACTGTAACAGAGCTGGCACCCAATTCAAATTAATGGTGGATTAAAGAGGTGATTAAAACATCAGAGGCTGAGTTACAGTGGCTTGTCCTGAGAAGACTAACATGACACCTGTAGCTGTGTTAGCTGTGTGCCTGCACACTTTACCTGGTTATAGGATCCTGAATCAGCCCCCTGGTCGGCTTTTACATTAACGATATGTCGGCTCAATAAAATAGTCGATTTAAAGCCAAGTCCAACATCGCTCAGCCTCAGTACCTGACGACTTCCCTGGATTTAAAGTCATGTAGAAGTTCATTCATCGATTCATTCGTCGACCTTTGAAATCCAGCTCTGAACTATAAACCAAACCCAGGCTGCAGGTATTTATGGCAGGACTCCATTAACCCCATGCATCATCTATAAATCCAGTTGTGCTGATTCAAGCAGTTTGTGTTTGGTCAGTGTTTGACTGAGTTATGAAAGTCAGTGTTGGTTTTTTCACACAGAGGCCTCCAATCAGCATCAAAGGGCTTAACTTCACAAAAACAAGCAGGTTGCATTTCTTTGAATACCAGCCATTATAGTATATTACACTGACTCTCACAGCACTGTCTGCTTAAATGCCCGTTATTGCCTCTCGAAACTTTGCCGTTTTTTCTAACCTTGTGATTCATTTGGAGAACTACGCTGAGATCAAGTGTCTGAATGAATGTCCTTCCCAAGAGCAATAAAAGAAGTGAGCGGCCTCTGTGAGGTTGATGCTGAAAGCAGCTAGCTAAAATATTTCATAAGAAAGATTGATGGCAGACGTTTGTTGGCCTGAAAGAAACTGCTTTTTCCTCTTTTTTTTCCCAAATCTACTTACAGAGGTCAGCACCTTACAAAACTTTCTGGACCACATTATCCTTCCATTATATATGAAGCAGAGTGGTACTTTCTGTTTCTGCTGGACTGCATTGTTGTTGCTTTTGTACTCAAACATTCATTCTGGCTGATTCAGTTTTTTTTTTCATTGCTTTTCTTCTGCCATTACAACTTAGTCCATTTCTTATTTCTGTAATTCATTTTGTCATCCTATTTGTGTTTACAGAGAGAGAGGGAAAATAAATATGATTTCATTTCCTTCAAAGTGAAAAACCAAAGGACATACAGTACAAAATGGTAATGAATATTTGGCAGTCTCTCTATAAATATAAATCTGCGTATTTCAGCCTCTCTCCCCCTCTCTCTCTCTCTCTCTCTCTCTCTCTCCGATGACAGATTTCGAAATTATCCTCCCAAATGGGCTCCGTCATTATCCGCTGCTTGTGACTCATCACTTTCCCAATGACAGAGCGCTGTGAAAGGATTTCCCTTTTACAGCTGAGCGCTCAGAAGATGACTTATTGAAGAAGGAATACCGGCTTGGATTGACGTCCATACAATTTTTAGAGCAAATAATGGGCTCGGTATGGGTTTGACGGTATGGGAAGTTTTCTAGGGTCACGTTATTTATTCAGACGGGAGAAGTGAGGTCGAACCTGGATGGAAGGAGCAAGAATATGTCGGTGCAGTTGTGCTGAAGCATCTAAACAAGCCAGCCGACTTCCAGAAGATCACTGGTTTGTTTGTGTGTAAGCAGACGAAAGATGACTGGTGTTACTTCAGGCCGACCCTTCGCCCTGATCATTCAGTAAATGGTTTATGTTAAAACTGCAAGGACTCCTGAAATAACACCAAATCCAATTATATGGAACATAACTGTACCAATAAAACTTGGACTTTGGTTTTTAGTTAATTAGTCATCCTTTGCTGGGTCGTGTGCATTTTTCCTAAATTACCTCTGTGCACTAAGTCGACTGTGAGATTTAATCTTAATAAGACGGGATGAGATTGAATTTTATTGATCTCTGTGGAGAACTTTGGCCAAAGACATAAAAGGGGCGTAATGAAACAATGAGGGAAACACATAATATAAATGAGTTTAAAGAATAATTCTGAGTTATTATAACCTGGGATGTTAATAATGTTGGGAGTCATTCTTATCATAGTGTTAATATTGTACTCACAAAAATCATTTCTGAGATCTCTGTCGACGCACGCGATCACACAAGATGTTAACAAACTTACCTGGAAAAGAAAATGAGTGGATCCATTAGAGACGTCACAGACTGACGTGGATAAACTGTGACCTGATGTCCACACAGTTTTCTGGTGCAATGAGGCCTTATTACCAAAATTTCAGGTGAGCTCACTTTCAGTTTTACCTCCAAGATCACCGGGGTCAACTGGCTTGTTTACAGCCTGTCTGATCATCAGGGCTGGATCTTTGCTTCCAGACTGAATCCAAACAAAACTGAATGGACTCGATTGTATTTATTGATTATCGTTCGTCTGATTGTCACATGGTCACTGACATAAAGACACCTTGACCTTGAGCAACTATTTGATAGATTGCTATGAAATTTGTATATTCATGGTCCCTACAGGACGAATCTCAATAACTTTTTCGTTTTCTCTAGCGCCACCATGAGGTTAACACATTTTTCACTTAAATGTCTTACCAACAACTTTTTGCATGGCTGTAGACTCTTAGTGTTGTTAAGTGGTTTATCTGGCTTAAACATGCAATAACTAAACATGTATTTATTTCATTTAAAATATATCATCAGACAGTTTTCACTGAGACACTATGCTGTTTGGAAATGTGGGATATATGGATGGATTGTTAACATGCAAGTATGTGTGTTAACGTTATTAGGAGTCACAGCTGCCTAAATCTAGACGTCTATGTTACAAATGATTGAGCAGAATAGAAAAGAATTAAAGTATAGGTGATATCAGGTCACTGTTAAGTCACCACCTTGTTCAGAATTTAACTCGTGTCTTCGAAGTGAGAGGCCTGATCATCTCGCTCTGACGTGTCACACATTCAAATCTGACTTTTTTTTTTTCTGTCTCACTTAATCTTAATCAACATAAAGCTGCCTGTCATTAATCCTCTTTTTCTTCACTCAGTCAGATCAATGTTTCCTTTTCCAGAGCACAGATAGTAATTAATCCGCAGTCCAACAGAGCCTTCAGGCATGACTATTCGTCAAAGGCCCTAATCAATGCCTCGGCCTATTCTTCTACTTTCAGAAAATGAGTAGCCATTTTTTTTGGATCATGTTTTACATTCCATCTTAGAGAATCAATGACTCTTATAAGAGCCAAATAATTAATGCTCGAGCACAATCCCGCAAGAAAATCTGAATTCTTTGCAGAACAGTTTTCTGTTCTAAAACCTCGACCCTGCAGCTCATAAAAATGTGTTTGGAAAGGGTTTGAATTGATAAGCTTCCTATTGTGCCCATTAGAATGATTTCAGCAATAAATGGTCTATACTCATGTCTTTTCACTTCATTGCTCCCTCATTGACTCGCCATTAATGACATTTCTGAAGAAAGGTGAATAATAGATGTTATTACTGATGAAACTTATCTTGGAGAAGTGAAACTCAGAAGAATGGAGCAGGCCAAAGACTGGTAATGCCAAAGAGGCCTGGGCACAACAGATAGGGAAAGGACTGCAGGAGTGAAGGGGCCACTGCCTATTTATCAAGAGTAAGGTGCATGAAATTGGCTCTTAACCTCACAGTTAGAGGGTTTAATTAGAAATCATGCTTTTGCCACAGGAAGCAGGGGGGAGGGGGGAGTTGTCCAAACAGGGTGATAAATGACTTGTGGGACAGCAGGTTCGGAGGGACGGGGGAAACGGGTTGGTGAGAGTGAAATGTAGGTGACAGCTCTGGTCGCGGCAGGAGGTGAGACAACGGGTTGAGGCGAGCGAGAGATTGCAGCTGAAGTGCAAAACCGCACCTCAAGAGCTGTAAGGGCTGTTATCAACACGGGGGCGAGGGCAGCGAGGAAGACAGGGCCGGGATCAGCAGAACGAACAGGCTGACAGCAGACTGACCTCAGTTATAAATACGTGGACGTTCAGGGTCATCACACAACCTGCAGGGCTCCCAGCTAGAAACTGTGACTCAGAATTCTTTCATTGAAATTCAACTCCGAAGTCCTGCAACCTAAACAGTGTGCACACTTGACATTATTGAAAAGGAAAAAGTGCTTTGAATTTTCGACAGTGTCACAGCTTACTGAGGCTAGAAGGAATCAATATCAAGATAAAAATAAGAATATTTTTTGATACTGAGCTCTGTATCACAAACAGGGCCGAGTACTGAACTTCCAACATTTCAGTGCTGAAACACATCTGTTGGTAACGTAGAGTATTGAACTGTCAAAGGCTATAAACTGGCATCGGATGTCTGGCCTGTTCTGTGATCGTGTTCTTTGATCCGATTGCTCTGGAGAATTTTATTTCGGCAAAGTTTTTAATGAATGCAGTGAAGTGTAAAAAAATGTTTCTATTCCTCAAAGAATCATCCTGACAGCTCAGCATAGAAAAATTCAACATATAGCCGGCTGATATCATAATATGGCGCTTGTATGCAAAATCACCTGAAGTCAGTTGTTTCTCTGTTATACTACATTAGACCAAACTCTTTAATGACTAATTTTGTTGTTTTGAATTACAACTTGCTGTGCACCAATAATTTGATACCGTTGACAATAATATAGAATTTTCAGACAGGTGAAATTTGCCGGAGTTTCTGTAGCTAAGTGAAGTGATGTAAAAACAGTGGTGAGGTTAGGACATTGATTTTCATTGGGTTGTACATGTACGCAGAAATGATGCTGGAAGGAGCTAAATAAGTAAATTAAAAAAGTAAATGTTACTCACAGTTGTCGGTTCACTTGTTATAAAAAGTCAAATGTTATCCATCCTGTATTTCTTTTGGCAACATTCAACAGCTATATCAGTGACCTTAAACAGTTTGATTCAGAAGAGGTGACCACCTTCAGCAGCGCGGTGACTCCTCCTGCTGGGAGCGAGAGGAGAACGAGAGCAGTACTCAAACAAGCAGCTGGTCCAAAACCTGCTCTGGTTCATTCTTGCTCAGGGCTTAAGATTCGACTAATAGAGTGGGCTCATGTCATATAGATCTATGGAGAGAGAGGCTGAGGGATTAACAGGTCTGAGCCAAATAACTGCTCAATATATGCAGTGTTTTCAGAACCGACTCTCCTACATTCGCCACTTTAATTCAGCTGCACGTCGGAGTGAAACTTTCTTGTTCTCACAAATGTGTTGTTAGAAATCGAGCCTCTCCAGCACTTGACCGGAGACAACTCTGATCTTTGACACGACGCGCGTCGCATGAAAAGGTCAGTGATTGCACGAAAGGCCAAACTGGTGGTACAATTTCAGAATGGAGTGATGATGTGAAGGACTTTTGCAGCGCTGCCATATATCTGCACTGGCGTTTCGATTTGGAGCTCGTCACTCAAAAGTGAAACGCTGAATTCAACACTAGGACAATATAGCAGTTAGATGATGATTGTTTCTTTACTCTTCTTTTCACATGGTCACTGAAATTCATTATCACACCTTTAAGATCAGATTTCATGTGTAAAGCTGACTGAAGTCCAATTTTGACCCTGAGTGGTCGCCCCTAACTAATTTTAGAAATTTCTAAAACTGAGTTTCCTGCAGAACGGACCATCTTCCATATCTGAATCCATTTCTTTTCTCAAGTAAAACTGCCTTTCTCTATTTTTGACAGTATTGTGGAGGACACGGTTGTCCTGTTTGAATAAACTTTATTGAAATTGTAATTGGTCAAAACTGAGCAGTGGTTCCATTCTTCAGCGTGAACGCCACATCAATGGATCCAAGCAGCGTGAACACAAAAGTCGCAGGCCTTGGTGGTGCAGAAAAGCTGATTAAAACGTGTAGTGAGAGTAAACTTGCAAGATTAATCAAAACCTGCAGTGTCTTCCCTTAAATAAACAGGGAAATTTATGCTGTCAGTAGACTCATCCACAGCTGGTTCACCATCTCAGTAATTCTCGTCCAGCCTTGTAACGCCGCCGCTTAATTCTGCTTCCATCGCAAGAAATGGTTTAGCACGGTTCATCATTTAATGGCGGACATATCTTTGAATCGGAGCCAAAGAGTAATCTGCGAGTTTCATATCAAGCGGAGCCTCCAGGAGATAACTGTGAGGCAGCGATGACGGAGAGGAAAGCCAGTGATTTTGATATAAATATCTGGCTCCCTGAACCTCACCGCTTTCTAATTATATTAGGATTAATTGGCTGGGGTCCGAGGGACTCCAGTTACTGGTGTTAGAGTGTTAATGCACAGCACACCTTGTTGGATGGGCCCTGGACTCGGTTGAAAAGCCTGTTAATTAGGCCTGTGGTGAGGTGTGATAAAAAGGGAGCAGTACATAAACAAGCCCCAGCAGAGGGGGGACGCCGAGGTCACCTGCTACCGGACCGCCGACATCCTGCACCTGTATCGCACGAGGCCACATGCTGCTCCTCTGTCTCCGGGGACGGCTGACGGGGAAACTTTTCACACAGGGAAGAGCTACAGCCTCCCCTAATCTCATACCTGTCCAATTGATTTAGCTGGAGGTGCGCTTCCTCGCCGCCGCCACCACCCTCAATATGTATCCGCACACCGCTGAGATCTAATGTCCGTCATAAAGTTAAACATCGGCGAGCCACATGGAGATTTTTAATGAGACTTCCATGCTCATTTCACGCTCAATATCTGTCCTTTTCCTTTTTTTTCTTCCCCTCTCTCTAATGCTCTCTGGTCTTCTCCTCCTTCCCTCAACCGAGAGAGAAGCTCTTACCATCAATCAGCCTTTAGCTCCTGTGGACTGAGACAGTGTCATGCTGGGCTCTGTGTGTTGCCAGATAGGACCACTGTGCCCTCAGGTTACCCTTACACTTCCAGTCTGACACCCCTGATATTTACTTGCTATAGAGAAAATTGAAAAATACACGAGAGTTTAAAGTGGGCACACAGGAGTCAAACTTTGGACTTTAGAAATCAGTGTTTTCTATCAGGGGGTCGGGGCGAAAATTGTTGTTCCTGTCAATCAGTAATCACAGGCCTTTATAGCGAGCAGTCAACGAGAAAATGTTTTTTCAAGATCAGTCATCGGGCCCGCAGAGAGGCTGTCATAATGCATCATTCCAGCAAAGCGTTAGTTTGAGCAAAATTGGATTTCGGTTGTTTAGTTGTTGCCCCCATTGAACAGCAGCTCCTGATGAGTGCGACAGTAGATCCAACTAAAACCAGATTGTGGACGTTGTGTGAAATGTTATCAAGGCAAAATAAATGTCTGTATATTGCAAAGACTTTCCACACACATAGGCAATTCAGAATGATTTGCATGACACATCAATTGCATTAGATTAGAAATGCAGTAGAAGACATTACAACACATCAAAGCATGTGAGTTGTTGTTCCAACATTGTACTTGGAGCTTAATAGTTAGATGCCACTTCCTCATTTCGTTTAGTTTGGATTCTGAGAACGATAAACAGATCACCACCAGATGATCGATGAGGCTGAGAGTGTTTATACAGGCAGAGATGTTGAGAACTGTTGAGAGATTTAAAAGACAAACACTAGTTTAACAATATGTGGTGAATGAATTATAGGATTTTTTTTTAACTATTATCTATTTACAGTGGATGGATGGATGGATGGATGGTTAAATTTCCCTCTTGAGTAGTGAGAGACCAAAAAGAACAGAATGAAAATGGAGTGAATCACATTAATGAATGCTAATGTTGCTTCGTGTCTGTAGGTGTGTGTAGGCAGCTGTTTGCTAACACGTCTCATGTAAAAGGTGATAGTGTGTCAGTGTTGTGTTTACAGATTGTTCTGAAAAATCAGTTATTGCAGGTTTAAAGAAATAATCAAACAGCTCAGAGAAGTGACTTTCAGCTGTTGTTATCAAGCTGTTTGGTTTTATTACTGCTTCTCCTACATATAGGATCTCAAAGCCAGAGGAGTCTCACTTACTTAACCTCTGCCGGACCCTGCAGCGCTTCCATCGATACAAACTCAGCAGATAAACACTCTGTCAACCAAAACGTTTTTGTATACCTTCTGGAGGAAGTTTCCAAAAACACCAAAAATGTGAAGCTGAGTTTTGGTGAAGGCTTTGTGCAGTACGTCAAACTCCGCTTTTATAAACTGAGAGTGAAGAAGACATATAATCCAGCAACCACCTACATTTTCTCAGTGCATCTGTGGAGTCATATGGTCGAAAACCTGCTTCTCCAACCTCTTGGCTTCATGCATATTTCATTTACTTTGTATAAATGAACATATTAGATCTGATTATAACAGATAATCCAGTGTTTTCACTGTGTCAGTCATGAACGTCATAATCTGCTGTAAACCTGCTGTGGTTCGTCCAGATGTTTCCATCTTGTCAAATAAGCTGTTCAGTGTTTCTTGAACTACTTAGTCGATGATCTTCCTGTTATTATCTTGTCAATGGTTCTAATCTCTCTATTTTCCTTCATTTCGCTGCATAACCGAAATGAAACATCAGACAGTTTTGTTTCAGTGACAAATCCTGAAACAAAACAGTCGAGTTCTCAGTCTCTGCAGACACGGCTGTCACACTGACAGAGTTATCAGATGAAACTCGGTGCCAGAACAGTTACGCTTTGGAACGGCTCCATGAATTTCTTCCAATTGGTAAAACCACTGCAGCATGTTTGTGAAAGGTGCACCTTGAAGAATTGATTTGGCGTCAGTTTTCCAGTACGAAGCGACTGGAGGTAATCAGCCCCCCCGCTTGTTTCCACGCAACATGTAGTCCACTGATTGCTCCTCTTGATCCACAGTGATTTGTAATCTGTGGATTTTCAGTGGAGCTGTTGATGGGCCTCCTCCGGTGCACACGACGCCAGGAGGGACGTCTGTGGGACTGTGTTTCAATGAGGGCTTTGGATCGTCTGTCTGTCCCTTCATGTGTCCCCAACTTTGTTGTTTGTGCTCGTTTGTCACTCTCACGCTCTTCTTATCTTTTTTAAACATGGCTACACTCATTTTGGGTGAGAGTCAGACTCCTTCTGAAAACCATGTGAGTTGTGAGCTCCAGACTGTCGCTGTAGGCGTTTGAAGCTCAGAGGAGAGGTTAAACAGGGTTATGTCTGAGTGGTGATCTTTTACTCAGGGCTCACCCCAGGGTTTTTATTCCCTCTGCTGTCGGTCTTTACACCAAGACCACAGGAGTCAATATGAGGTGAGGCACATTCACCCATAATGCAGTGATCACAAGCAGGATACAAGACCATGAAGGTAAAGTGGTTGAGGATGATCAAAACAAAAAAAAAACTGTTTCAGGAATTATTGATTTCGACACCAGAGTATTTGTAAGAAACAGAAGCAGAGCCTGTACTTATGAAAAGAAAATACATGTTTATGCAATCAGCCTCTGGAGAAGCCTGATTTGTGGAAAAACCAAGCGAAATAGGATCAGTGATGTCCGACAGACATGCCACACTAACATGTTCCTACATAATGCCCAAAGGGACGTGGAAGAAGCTAATTCAGACACACCAACGCTTTATTTTCCTTCATGTCTTGTAAAACATGCTCAGCAGACGGACTCGCTGGTTTTCAGCTCATTCTCCGTGTCGTGTTGTAGTGGGTTTATTGTCAGTGACAGATACCAGCAAGACCTGCTCACAAACGAAGCTGTATCTGAGGAAACATTCTTTAAAATAGTGAAGGATTTGTCACAGTGGCTCAGAGGTTGTATGGACTTTGTTTGTCTGGGTTTTCTCCAACAACCCAAACATACTCTTCTCTTTGTGTTTGTATCAGTAATGTGTGTGTTTTTATGGAGCTGCCCTTGGTGCTTCTTCCTCCCAGTGCATTCTGCAATAGCTGGTGTTTGGTCCTTTTACTTCATTAAGTTTCCCGTTTTGTTGCACATATTCAGTTTGTGCATGAAAGACTCTGAGCATCAATGCTAGAAAAAAGCAAAACTATCTAATATAATTTTACATGTCATCCTTCTCTGTCCCCATCACACAAATAATGTCGACAGAGGCGAGAAATTAATCTATTAAAATTGCATAACTGGCATCTTGGGTTGGAAAAATAAAAATGCCCTGATGTGCCAGAGTTCTTGGTTCTTTGTCACGTCCTCAGTTGCTGATTGATCGAAACACACATTACTTTTTCACATTTTATTTTCCCATCTCAACAATTTACAGTTTATTTTTCCTGCTTTTTTAGAAAAGTGCTTCACAAACACACTTTGTAGTTTTCTCATTGAGGAAGAACAGCAGCTGTCACCAGCTTGAACTCAGACAGTTACATTGAATTCCAATAGTGACGAGTGTTTATGGTGGAAAAACAATATTAAAAGCCCGTTTAAAACTTCTCCGACCACTCGTAATCCTCTTCTCTGTCGTCCATCTGTACACTCAGTATGGTCCAACAACTCATCATGTTGTTACGACTAAATACGCCGCTTCCATGTGAAGTTGTTTCTTTCAAAGCTCAGAAGCTCAGCCAGAAATAGCATATTAGCCATATTCTGACAAATCTATGAGTGTGTGCAACATACTGAACATACAGATGGACGTCGGAGGAGAGCAGATTATAACAGCTTGATTAGTTCTGTTAATGGGGAAACAGGACAAACTTTTATCAGCCACGTTTTGAGGGTGAGATTGATTTCAGGTGAAATGTCATTTTAAGGCTAATGTCAAAATACAGATGAGTCAGAGAACGGTGTACTTTATTTGTAAATAGAGACAAATAAAGAAGATGAATATTTGCAAATTACAAAATACGATCCACTGTGCTGATAGAAGATAGAGGATTAATTGATGATAGAGAGAATGGAAACCCTTCCAGAAGCAGCAGATATTGTCAGCACATAGTCCGGTAGCTTTCCTGTGTTTTCATCCAACAGCCCAAACTCATTCTTGGCGTTAAGCCGTATGGGAACCCTCCTTATATCACACCGACTTTGATCAAACAGACGAGGAATTAACCTGTTAGCGCTGCTTGGCCTCGAGTAAAAAAACACATAACAGTGATTAAACCTTATTTTAACAAGCGAGGGGATTGTAGATGTTGCCTTATTTGGACTCGGACTAGTCTCTTCATCTCTTCAACTTCACAACCTCCTGCTTCGCTGTCATGTTTGGAGCCAGGAGGCTTGATCTGTTTCTGTAGTGTTGGGTTTTATTCTCTTTGAACAGGCTGCGCTTAAAGTCAGAGATACAGAGCACACAAAGTGTTTATGGCCCTCAGCTTTATCCTTTAATGTCAGTCATTATTATTATGATATACTGACCACATAACTACCCTGAAAAAACTGACACTGACAGCAGCTAGATATGCCCGGTCCTGTAGACGATCAAGTGATCTGCCCAATATGTGTCGACACAAAGGGTCTATAGGATCAGAGACTGTCTCAAGAAGTGTCGGTGTTAAGTAGCAGCGTGCGCCACCAGGATCCAAAGAAAGAGCTGTTTATTTTCTAACATGTATGAGTTAAAGCAAAGGAGTAAAAGGTGCACTAATTCTCTAACTATTCAGCTGTGCACAATAGTAGATTAGTAAAAACAGGAATAAAAAGCAGACAGAGAAGGTGCAGGAAAAAAAAAAAACTGCAGCTACTCATTTGTTGTGTTTTCCTCTTTGTTTGGGTCGACTGCATTTTGAATTGGGTCTAATTATCTTTGGGTCTTTTTGGATCACATCTGACCGCCCTCAGGTTCCCTCGCACATGGAGGCCATATTGCTGCTTTTATATTTGGTAGTTTTGTGCTTCAGTTTTTGTCCTACTTTTAATTGCAGCACATCCTGATCAAACTGCTGTTCGGCCCTCCCTGCTCCGACCATCTCTGAACATCATCAGCTCTATCAGTCTGTGTAGAAATATGTTCACCTCGCTAAGTTTGATGTTTTATGAAGTGCACAGTATTTCTGCGTCTTAGATGAAAACACCAGATTCTTAAATCATTGCATCATGACTCAGGAGGAGTCTGTTTTGCCCCGAAGACTAAAGATGTAAACAAGGCTTGTGTAGAAATAATATACCATAACACACTGCCAGAGCTTTCAAGAGCTTTGGTTTCTTCCCAGGAGCAAACTTCTGCCAGGATTACAGCTTCTGTCATTCAGGTATGCAAACCATTAAAAAAAAACCCTGTATATTTTGATCTCTTGTTTATTGGAAACAAAACACAGTGTAGCTGCAACCTGGAGGAGAACAGGCACGTTTATTATCTTTACACTACAGTAAATCATTTTAAAAGCTAAATCCAATGCAGTTTCCATTTTTACACGATGCTGTAGTTTTTCTGTAAGTTTCCAAAACTTTTAACATTACTCATTACATTTCCACAAAAGTTTCATTTTCACATCCGTTCAGCTTTTTGCACCATTGTCTTAAATAAACATTTTGTATTAATATTTCTAAAGAGGAACTACACACTAAATATCTCTGTGCACTGGACACAAATAGATTCTTATTGGCATATGATGATAATACAGGTGTATAAAGTTGAAATGAGCTCTTATGTGTCTGCTTGAATTCCCTGACAAAACGTGCAACATCCCGAGGTCGGCTTCGAACACTCGCCGCCTCAGCTGGGCCGGGTATGAACAGCACAGCCGAACCGTGGAGAGGCTGATCACTGCAGAGCCGGTGGGCGGAGTCTGGCCTCGTACAGCTCCACCTCCAGGTCAAACTTTATTACATTAATTAACCAGATATGATTGAGATTAATTCATGAATTCATTCATCTTAATTCAGTGGAAGAAGGCAGGGATGCACACATTGGAATCCCTGCTCACATGGAAAATATTAGAGGAAAGTAAAGTAATATTATGCTAGTAAGTAAAGTTCAAGTCTTACGGCTACTTTGACCAAACATTTGCACATTAACAATAATCTGATTATTTTACCAATCAGGTTAAAGTACAATCTGACAAAGGGCTTGAATGAATGTTAACATGATTAGAGCTGTCAAACAGTCATATTAACTGTGATAAACAGGATGGTCACAGCTCTGTACTCACACTCCACCACAGACACACACCTGAGAGCCACTGTCCAGGTACAACATATGTATCCACACAGCTTCTCTCTGGAAGAGCCAGACAGTCAAATATTACAGTGTCTTTCAAATGTTCTTTATATGATTTTCTGTTGCAGAATATCTCATAAAAAATAAATATTAGTCATTAGTTTGCAGCTGAATGAACAGGTGGAGGGTTTACATGTCATAGAACATGACGAACAGAGGGATCAAATTCATCCCTTTGGACGTAGCACATAATACGTCTTCAAAGAGAAAATAATTAATCCTCCATTTGTGAATTGTCTCACAGTAAACAAGATTAATGTTTTGCAGCCCTGTCATAAACACGCAGGTTACCAGGAGGGACTCATCTGGAAACCATCTTTAAAATGTAAGCAGTGAGAGGTTTGAGTTCGCTCCCACGACCGGTTCGTGAGCAGCAGCCGGAGAGAAGTGCTCTGCTAGATTAAGACATGGAGGCAAGTAAGAGAAATGTCTGCGTTGCATTTAGCTCGATGTTGTCACCTTCAGGAAAATCTACTCTCTGTTCTGTCAATTTCAGTCTCCTCTTTGTTGAATTAGTGAGAGCAACTGGTATTTTAAGGTTCAGCCGAGCTTCAGTTTGGTTATTGAAAATGATTCCTGCTCTCTGTTTTGCCTGGTTTGTGCCTGTAAATCTATTTTATAAAATAACATTATTGGCCTCAGGAAAAGATGGAACTGTCAGCAGCACTTCTCCTCCATAAGATACTGTCCTCTGTCTTCCCTCCTGCTCCACCCTCCTCCTCCTCCTACATCACCTTTTCCTGACACTAGATAAATACACTGACAGCCTGCCGCCGCTTATCACCCGCCATCATCCTTAATCACTGATGTCAGAGCCACATCCAAATATTTTAGGATAAAATTGCAGACTTTTTCTGATAGTAGTTTTGTCACATCATTAGAACACAGGCTGAGTGTCGTGCAAAGTCGTGACTGTCCTTCAGTGTTTGCCCAACTTTTTGGGAAAATAGAGCAGCACAGAAAGACACAGAGGCTCAGTCTGATGCAGCACATTTAATCAAGTTGTTTCTGCAAAGTGTGAAAATAATACTTTAGACTGGCGATCGCTTCACAACATTTTCTGCTTCTGTTGCAAAAACAGAGATTCTTATTGTCACGCAGATGCAAAAAAAACGCATCATAAAAAAATACACCTCTTCTCATACCTACTTGATATTTACTCGGTTTGACACCATATTTCTTAACAGTAAGTCAAAAATTACTAACATGAACATGCTAACATCATTTGTGGTGAGATATTTTGTTGTTTTCTGTAATTCTGCACTAGTGGCAGCATGTAAATGTTGAACTGAGGAGGCCTGAGGATGGAGCCTGGGGGAACTCCACGTGTCATTTTTCTAAGCTCAGACTTGTAATTATGCAATAATTCACACCAGTTTAGTACTGTGCTCAAAAAGTCCAACCCAGTTTTCCATCTAGTAATATGTTGTGTTGAACTGTGTCGAATGCAGCACTAAGATTTAACAATACCAAGACTTGACACTTTTCCACTGTCAGTCTTTGAGTGGTTGTCATTCAACACCTTCGCAGGAGCTGTCTCTGCTGTGGTCAAAATCCTGGAAAACAACAGAACAATTGTTTTGAGGATGTTAAGCAGTTGAAAAACTTATTTAAAATGGGAGGTGGTTTGATATGGGCCAATAATTGTTCATTAGTGAGCTTATTTGTTAAGAGTGGTTTAATAACCACAGTTTTCAAGGCCTGTTGAAAAAAGCCTGAGACGAGAGAAGTGTTGACTGTTTGCAGAAGATCTGATGCCGTGCAGTTAAAAACATTTTTGGAAAAGCTTGTAGAGAGAATATCAAGGCAGCAAGAGGAGGATTTTAGATGCACAATTTCTTTCAAGGTTTTATAGCTGAAAGGGTCAAATTGTGTCACACTAACTGAATTGGTTTTAAGTGGAGGCAAGGACAATGCAGATCCTATACCTCATGTCGAGGGACAGACGGCTTGTCTCGTTTTCTGAATTTTGTCACTAAAGAATGAGGCAAATTCGCTGCATGACTAAGTGGATTAAAGTTCAGGGGCTAATGACACAGGAGGGTTTGTGAGCTTGTCAACACCAGCAAATGAGTCATGTGCGTTATTATTGTTTTTGTCAGCAGTGTCAGAGTAGAATGACTGTCTTGCATTTCTTAGCTCATAATCATGAATGTAAAGTCTTTCTGTGCAGGTGTCATAAGAGATTTTTTTTTTTCACCACTTGCATTTTTGACACTGTCCTTTATTCATTTTTACCAGTGTGGCATTTCTCCCTGGAGCTTTTTTTCTCACCAGAAACTACATTTACCTTCGTGGGAACAATGGCATCTACTTTTTTTTTTTTTTTTTTTTTTTTTTTTTTTTTTTTCCCAGCAAGATTTCTGTAAGACATCTACTTGCACTGGATAGAATTATGCACTGTAGCTTCAGTCATGAAACAGAAGTTGGAAGATGTTGCCTCAATGAGACCTTGATAATTAAGTCATTAATTGAAAATGATTTGCCTTCCAATGATCTGATGTTAAATAAAGCTAAATTTAGTGCATTAAAAATCATTCCTTGCTAATTAAAAGTTCTGTGCAGACGGACTGTGGCTGATCAGTAATTGATATCAGATTTGATAATTACTTGAGTGCATCTTGTTCATTCTAATTATCAAAATGAGACTCACATCTAGTTCCTGAAGTTCAGATCTGAGTTTGTTGGAGATATCCTTCAGAGGTGAGGCGAGGGAGACTGACGAGGCAAACTTTCGGTGACCTTGCTGGCCTTATCGGGCTCGTCAGCTCAGACAGGAGAGAGCTGTTCTCTCTTTTTGTCATCTTCGTTATCAGCAAGGTTGGCGTTACAGAACATGCCTGGTTGGGACGGAGGCGGGTGACGAGGCGGTGACGGGGAGGGTGAATTTAATGCCACCGTTCGCCAGCACTTCCATTTTATCTGTGATCCCAAAAGGGGGTGAAAACAGGGAGAGGGGAGAGTGAAGGGAGGGTGAATCAGGAGACTGATCCATGAGCAGGCTGTCAACACGCTGACAGCGAGGTTGTGATGTTTTGTCTTTGTGGCACAGAGGCGGCTGTGTGTCAGGGTGCATCATCAGGTCTGTCCGACCGGGTGAGGCACGCTCAACCAGAAATGGTCCATCAGTACTTTAACTCCACATCTGCCTCTGTGGAGGCCGTCCGCCCTGGAAAGATGCCTGCATCCACAGAACAGATTGAAGTAATCAATGTAGCTGATCCCTTTCAGACCACAGCTTTTGCTGAACCATGTGTTGAGTCCTCAGGGTCTCCTGAACCTGTCGATCCCTCAGTTGACTGTTGGCAGTCGTCCACTAATAAAAAAAAAAACTGGGCTTCCAGTTTGTCCATTTTCTACAATTAAACAGTTCAGTGAAATCCTGCTCTTCTGATTGCTCTCTGCAAACACCATTGTTCCCCACATGCTGATTCATTTTGAGGTGTTTATTTATCAGCTGAGGAATATGTGACAGACCAGAATCTGGAAAGCTGTATGTTTAATTATCTTAATGCTTGTGTTTCTGGTAGCAGCATCTCAGGTAGAATTTATATGTTTATTCTTCTCCTTTGCTCCACTTTTTTTTTCTTTTTTCTGGCGCTGGTACCCTTCATGATCCTCCCATGTCTAAACGTCTTTGTCTCTTCCATCTCATTGAGATTTATTAATGGTTGAAACCTGTTTTCAGTTGTAATGTTGGGGTCGACTGTGGTCTGTGTTCAGCAGATGTCTAAGGTTGAACGAGCTGAATCTCAAGCTGATTTTAGCCTCTGTGAGAGTACAGCCTTGCACTTTTCCTTGTTTTTATCATTTTGTGTAAATGCACCTCAGATCATTAAAAAATCTGTGTATTGAATTCTGTGCTGGTAATGATGAGGATAGCACAGTTACATGCTGGCATGAAAGCAGAAGAGAGGAGGTTGACCTGAAGGTTATTGCTACTGAGGCAGAAACAGCAAATCAGTGAATGTGGAGAGTGAAGGTTGCCCTTTGAAGGCTTGTAGAGAGTAAAGTGAGCAATTTAAATCTAAATCTTCAGCGAGTTTTGCTCTTAGTCTTTGTCTCTGTCGCTCTGTGTCTACTCTTATCAAGACATTGGGTTTCACCCACTGCATGTGTGTAGTCTAATAGGCTCAATGTGGCTATGAATAAAGTTTTGACGTGGATGAATCTTTTATGGATCCATCCGTCTACAATATCAGCACAGTCTCAGCGTTTTGTTCTCTTTGAAAACAAAGGCATTACAAAGCTGACGTGAGTTTTCTTTTTCTGGCACTATTACTCACGTCCTCTGTTCAGATAGCAGATGTGATGTATATCTATTCAGGTCCACATTTTCTCATACTGTGCAAGTTCAAAACAGCAGAAATCAACAATGAGACAGCACATGTTTGAGGCAAGTGAACCCAAAATATTCTTTATTCTGACAGAAAATTATTTTTGTTTACCCATAAATAAGATTTTGACCTGCAAGTGGTGCTAGATAAAAAATTAGGATCGACATGAACGTCTGCACTGAATTTCATGACAATCGATACGTTAGTGTTGAGACACTCAAAACCACAAACCTCATGGTGGCGCTGGAGGGAAGGTCAGGGGATTAACACAGTCCATGAACCATGAATGTCTGTGCAAACTTTCATGGCAACTCGTTCTATAGTATAGATATTTCAGATTTTTTACACAGTAGAAAGCTGCTGTACCTACACACACACCTTTGGTGAAGTGACACTTGCATTAGAGGCATCAAAACAATCGGCAGAGCGGTGTTTTAATATCACAGATTTCATTCTTCCAACCTTATTGTCATAGTTTTAACAGCATATTGTAACTGTAGAGACACGCGATAAATGTGCTGTGCTGAACATATGTCAAAAATCTCTCCCTAAAACTGTGAACATATGTGAACATCTCCGCTCTTTTCTAAATGACTGCAGATGCTGTAGAGGATGTACGCGGGGATGAGGGTGTTGCTCACATGTCAGATCTGCATTTTATAAATACCAGTGGAAATGTGTGTGTGCATCCATTTTGTGCATGAGATTCCCTGAAGTTTGCACCCAGTTTATTGTCATTTTTAAGGAGAGAGCGTGCCTCGGGCTCACAAAACACCAGAGCGGGTTAAAGCTGACATATTTATTCAATCAGTGCTGGAGAAGAGCGAGCAGTGTTCAGCAGCTGTGAGGGGATGTGCTCAGATGGATGAATGTTTTATACATTGAGGTTCATGTAACATCTCACCTGAGTCTGTGGTGCTTGAACAGTGAAGTGCTCTGTGTGCAATCTGGTGATTGTAAATTTTAAAATGAATCAAAACACACTGAGCTACTGTAACATTGGCATCATTAATTACAGTCTTAATGTGATTGCCAGCAAACAACTGCATCCTGTAATACTGCAAAACCAAAATGCTGTAACTAACATTCTCACTCACCATCTCTTTAAGAAAAAAAAAATATACAGCTTTAACCATAAAGAATATGAGAACAGAAATTCAATTTTCTTTACAGATAAAAGTCATTTTTTTGCATCAGTAACACAAACACTTCAAAGAGCAAGGTCTATTTTTAGACCCAGCATATAAATAAAGCTGTGATTCTTCATTTCTGGTGGTTGCTGAGCAGCACGCAGGGAAACGTTGGACATCACTAACGAGCAGAAATTTAAAGGCAGACACCGCAAAGAAGGTAATGATAATACTTTATTTGAGCAATAATACATTTCACCAGCCGTCCTGACCCCAACTGTCTGCAAGCTCAACATAAATTGGTGGAAGTCACCGATGGTGTAGGTGCAGGAGACTCTTCTCTGGAATATAATGGCACTAATTAATGTTCTTGCAGCTTAAAAGAAGAGAGTTTCTTCTAGAGCTACAGAAAGTTAAAGGAAGGTGGTCGGGGTGTGTGGTTGGACATGCATGCGTGTGATCAGAGTCATCACATGTGACACAAGAGACCTGTCGTCTGCCTTCTAGTCGTTTGAGTTACTGTCAGACACTGTGTATTTTTCTACACCAGAGCTTGGAGTCGCCAAAGTTAGAGAATTAAACATGAAGGCCATCATTACTCAAATTAATCCCAGTGTTTTAAGTGGCTAAACTTAACGATATCTGAACCACGTGTGTGGCAAATCAGAAACCACTGAAGAGTCATTAAAAGAGTAATTAAACAAAGTTGTTAGTTAATAAAGTTTCTCTTTAGGGAGCGCTCATGTCAGTCATTTCGGAAAGTACTGACAAACAACCGAGTTTATTATTAAGGTGCTTTGTCTTGTCTGGAGCAGTTTGAGAGGATTATTCCAGTGAAGTAAAGTTTCTCTGTTCCTCTGTTTCCCCTAAAAAGCTGACTCTTAGAACTCCTCGTTCCCATTTCCACCCTGCTGACACCTGAACTGAAGCATCATACTGTACTGTGTGCTTACATCATTTACACAGCTGAATCATTTTTATTTCTGTTTTTCCCGAAGTTTAGCGGCGGGAAAGTCTGCAGTATATTTATAGGACACAGGAAACACAAGTCCAGACAGAGCAGCTCGGAAATCATTTCACTTGAACCAATTATGACAATTCAATAGAGATCAAATGGTCCTGTATCTTCATTTGAACTGCCCTTATGCCCGTGTGAATAAGTACCCTTCAGTGTGAATATAGGCGACTGTATATCATTTTCAAAGGAAGAATTTTTCAGTAAATCTCCACTTTCTTCCCTGAGAGCCAGTCCGACTGTAGAACCTGGGTGTCTGTCAGCTCTGCTTCCTCCAGGACTCAGATGGGGCTGAAACTCTCCATGAACCCTCATGAATTATTCATCAGCACATATAATGTTGGCAAATTATTTTATATAGTGGGGACAGATTCATCTTAGGAGCAGAATTGGGTAGGGAGAAACTAATGTGTTTATTATGCCAAGATAATGGCATGAAATAGAGGCCAGGGGTGGAGAATTTGGAGGAGTGTTTATACTTTATATTCATTGGAGGGTAGCATCTGAATGCCTCATGGTCACATGATGGCAGATGTCTTTTGAATGCAATTTGTGTGTGTGTGTGTGTGTGTGTGTGTGTGTGTGTGTGCGCACATGCACACACCTACATTCAGACCTTTGCAGATGCCTCAGATGTTTTGTGCACACATGCCTTTGTCTGTGCGCAAGTGCAGTGTGCGTTTGTGTAACGTATAGATTTGTCTAGTCAAGGGTTCAGTCCACAACCACTGTTGTCTGCTTTTATGGCTGTTGTTGAGAATAGAATTCAATAAGCATTACCCAGGCACTTCTCTCAGAGAGGCAGAAAGCACCATTAGAGGGAGAAAGAAGGTTGCTCTATAACTGCTGTTTGCCTTGCAAAGCTGAGAAAGGCAGAGCTCCTTCCTCACACAGCTAATATTGGTGCCACGATGACGTCGAACTATCAAGAAGACGGGCTGCATTTGAACTCAAGGCTGGCTGCTGTGTTGAAAAGGAGAGACTCCATCCAGACGTGTCAGGGGCGTCAGCAGGGAGGTGGCATCTCACAGTTCAGCTGTGTGGGGGAAAAAAGCTTTTATTTATTAATTAATTTGTCTTGATGCACTTTGTGATTGATATTTTCATCTGATCTAAGCTTGACAGTCACATCACAGCTTCTGCGACCAGGACAACTGAATGTTAAGAGTATTCATGAGCTCCTTTTTTGCATCCAAATAGAGTGTTTTTGTCTTATTTGGCTGCTTGGATTTCCAGCACATCCTTCAATATAATTCTCAAATGCTGAATACAGGACATTTCAGGATGATAATATATTCATATTGTGCTACTGGGATGTGTCTCTTCCATGCCTTTCATAAATTGGGGTCAGGTGATATCTGTCACAGCAGAGAATGTGCTTAGTGCTGACAAAGTCATGTTGACATTTTTTGGAGAGGAAAGCACAAAAATAAAATAAAAAACAGTCTCCCAGGAGGCAGAGAGGAGAAGAAATTAAATTGCCTCTCCACAGCCCTTAAGAATGAAAACCAATCAGCCAGCCCTCAATTCACACTCACAGCTCCACAAAGATTGTGAGGAATATTGATATTAGTATTAACAAATGCACTGTCCTTCTCGGGTCTGATGCTGCGGCCAGTTGCAGCTGTACTGATATTTTTTTTTTTTTCCTCATTGACAAAACAGTTTAAACTTGATGGATTGGGTATTTTACAAATATGGTTATTAGCCATGCTTGAATAAGCTGATAGGTATTGTGAAGCCTAAAATATACAAATCCCTGGACGGATGAATAAAACTTTAAACTTCAATATCTTCAAATTTGGGAATTTGATGTTGAAAGTAAACCAAGAAATACTGTAATTGCACAGCTTTGCGTGGACTCTCCTCATTGAAACAGCTGTGATGAGTCTCATCTCACAGAGAACACAACTGCCAGCACTTTTGACTGTATCCCCAGTGGTGAGCTTTGTGCTTTTGTTTGGCCTAATTTGGGAGTTCTCAGGCTTATTTCCCCATGAAATCCCTTCCAGTAACATGAGCACACATTCAAAGCAGTGAGGAGGGGAAATAATGAAGTGTATGGACAGAAAGCCAGTCACAGGGGCTTCACTGTGTAGTATTAGCAGTGCTTATCGCAGTTAATTTCACAGTGATCAGTTCAGGGAAAATTCTGCATGACTTAAATAGCATGTTGGTCAATATGTGTCTCATTACCGCGCGTTCTGTGGAAGACAGAGTTTGTTTACAGACGAGAACAATGAGCATAAACAATTCTGCTTGTAATATATTAGTTGGAGCTTAACGGCCTATTTTACAAAAAGGTAATTTGGAATTACTTTAAACTGAATAACGTAAGCGCAGTTGGGAAGAGTCATTGATAAGAGAATCTGCAGACTGAGGTGAAAAGGCATGTCATTTAAATTGAAAATCTATTTGTCGAGGGGAGTTATTTTTAATCCGGTAAAAATAGGATTCAAATGCGTCAGCTTGGCTTTAGCATTCGACATCATTAGCTTCAGCTATTGTGGCTAAACACAGATTAGCCAGGTGTGCTCTAATGCTCATTGTGCTTTTTCTGGAAGGCAGGATTTTTAAAACTTCAAGTAAATGTGCAGTCAGGTTGTTTTGTTGGTCAGAGGAATATAATCCTTCTTTTGACCGTGCAGCCGGTCTAACAGCTCTGTCAGGCTGCTGGGAGCAAACGTCAGTATGATAACATGCTGATTTTTAGCAGATATTATTCACCATCATAGTTAGGTCTTTTTTCGAATTTGATCATTTTGCAGGTTTTTGGTCATGAACCAAAATATTAGGAGAACTGAAAATTGACCTAACATGAAAACTCATTAGAATTTATCCTCTGAGGAGCTTGATTATCTGTGTACATTTCATGGTAATCCATCTAATAACTGTCAAAGCATTTCACTTAAAACCACAAATGTCAACTTCATGGTGACACGACAGGAAGAATTAGGGCGTCTCTAAAGTCATTATTAGGATTCATCCACTGGGGATCACGAATGTCTGAACAAAATTTCATCATTATTCAGGTCAGATATTCAGGTCTGGAGCAAATTGATGGACTTTTTTTATCCATGTCGGCTGCCTGGGTGAAGACGGGTCAATCATACACATTTGTAACACATTTGTAAAACATGTGAATGAGTCTCTCAAACATGGTCCTCGGTGGCAATCAATAGCTCCGCTGCTCATCTCGATTTGATGTTTTATTTTGATTCAAGCCATTTAATTTTGAGAGAATCAGCTGCTTTTGATTTGATGGGAATCCAGCCTGGACGTTGCGTGAGACCTGAAGGCTGACACAGATCTCATCATCATGCTCATTTGGAGTATGTTAGGCGAACTCCAGGCACAGACGGTTGTTTATATGAATAATAATTGAGATGTTATGTTGCGCTTGTTATCTGCTGCACTAGCTGAAGGGAGATGGTGGGGATAATCCATTTTCTGGCAGATTTCTGAAAACATTACAACAAATGGACAAGCTTGAACTAATTCTTTAAGCTCAAGATATCAGTTTACAGCTCGGAATGAAACACCATGAAGAACCAGATTGCAATGTGAAAAATCTCTTTTCCTCTTTGCTCAAGCTAACATAGCACCCTCGCTTGAACTGGCAAACAGTGCACAAGTCATTGAAAGTGCTCTTGAGATAACGGCGCCTAACATGCTGCGAGGACTTCAGTGAAAGCACCGATCCCTCAGGTACTCTGCATGATCCATGACGCCAGATTGTGCTAACGATGGGATGTAGGAGGAAGAAGAGAGGAGGAGGGGGCGGCTGGTATCTACCCACAGATCAAGCAACTTAAACATGTTCTGAACAAGAGCGCTTGTCAATCATAATTGATCTTGAGTAGCAGGGGTGGTGGGAGACGAGGATGAAGACGCGCAGAGAGCGAGACAGAGGAGAGAGGGAGCGAGCGAGCGAGCATCTTCCCCGGAGAATACAAGCACCTTTTAAGAAGCCAAGGCCCTGAGGACTCCTACGCCCTTTCCCCGCTTCAAGATCAAACCCATTTCTCCTCCATCTCTCGCGCCTCTCGTCGTCATCCTTATCAAAATTCCTCTTCATTATAATCAGTGAGAAAGAACCTCTTAACAGCTGGAAATTTGAGCGACGCATTAAGAAGCATATGGACAAACTTCTACTCAGAATTCATTCTGAAGTCACGGGGGCAGGGTGGAAAGTAAAGAATAGACACTGGCAGGCGATGAGTCACTTTTATCTGCGCGTTGAAATTATCCGTAGTTTCCAGCGAGAGAATGTCTTGTACAAATGCATTAGCAACTGCTTTTGTTAAGCTGGAGTCTGGTGGAAAAGCCTTATTATCATAGATCTTACACTGTCACTGTAATTATCTTTAAGAGAATCTCTGTCAATGGCTTTTTACCCCCCGGTGTAGTTTTTTTTTTTTTTTTTTTGCTCCGTTAGTCCTTTTCAATGTACTCCACAAATGTCAAGCAATTTGAGGTAAATTGTAATACTGTTAGATTGCATGTCTTCCACGATAGGGACATCATGAAGCAAACATTAGCAGAGGAATGATGAGATGGAATGAGAGTCCTACTGAAATTGCTTCCTTTAAAAGTGCAGGTACATTCAGAGACGGCGCAAATACATCAAAAAGTATCTTGTCACCAAGTCGAAATACTTGATTCAAAATAGAATACATAATACTGGTATGACAAAATGCATTTATTCAAAATACAAGTCATTCAAAAATACGTTATATACAAATGATATCATCTCATTTTAGGCATTTAGTTGCCTCAATATTGGTCTGACCTTAAACCCTCGACAAGATGAGATCTGCTAATTTCCCACATCACTGATTTGAACTGGCCTGATAAAGTAAGAGATATTATAGGGACAGTCAGCGGCCATCAATGTGAAGTATGTTCAGTCTCATTCTGGAAACGTCAGAGGTTTTGGAAATCTTAGTGTACCACATTAACACTACGGCCTTCATTGGAAGTGATGTTGCCGTTCACTTTCAATTCACATTTGATTTAATTTCACAAGTCTTTTAAACAACTGTCAAAACTCCATCCTGGATCCTCTCATTCAACATTTACAATTCAAAAACACATTGAACCAAAATATTGGAGCCAAAGAAATGTGAGAGCTGTGTTTTCTGTCATTGTTATTTCTTACAAGATCCTTTGACTGTTTTACTCAGCAGGTTATTTTGCTGTTAATCATAAACTCAAGGAAAACGCTGGTGAAGTCTGGCTGAATTTTATTTTCCTCACAGCCACTTTGACATTTGTCCAGAGCTGGTTTGGAGGTTACTTTTAATCTGAAAGGTCAAACACTGCTCGTGAATCGAGGAATCTGGAAGCTGTTGTGGCCCGTGAGCAAAAAAAAAAAAAAAAAATTTATTTTGTGTTTGATGTGAATGTTCGTATATTTGTTCAGAACGAGTCCTGGAAGGTTCGTCTCGAGTTACTCTGAGGAAAATGCAGCAGGAAATAAGACTAAGAAGTAAAGAGACCTGCTGGTCAGATGCCAGCGAGTCGCACAGTGAAGTCCATTTCATTTTTTTTGCGCTGCTCAGCCGCCCCTCACAACACACCCCCACCCCCAAAATGAAATGTCCACTGGCAGGGATCACTGAGGATGTCTTTTGTGAAAGAGTAATACTGTTGCAGCATAAACAGGAAAAAAAAAAAAAAAAGTTCCTGCCAGTGTCAGCCCCTCCCCAGTCTCTCCTCCTGGTTAATTTCCTCGGAGCCTGCAGGGCCAGCCGGTAGGGGGATTTGACAGAGGACTTCTGACAATCCTGAGGAGAGCTGACACCGAGAGCGCCAGTCGCTCCATCGCTTGCGGCCAGATTGGAAGATGCTCAGCACGCAGAGAGCAGATGAGACAAACCAGAGGAGCCAGGAGGGCTGTTCGTGCAGAGCTGGCTAAGCCTGAAATGTCTGAGAGGGACATTGCGAGCACACACTGCCACACAGAGGCTGTAAGTCATACCTCAGCCTCCGCCCGCGACTCAGGAAGCCTGTGGTCGCTGCGAGTTTAACTCCATTTCTATGGTATTCAGAAATAACGTAATAATTAAATGGCTAAATGGGTCGTTTGTAGGCAGGACACCATACACACATCTGTTTTTTTTAAAACAGTTAAAATGCAGCTCTGCAGGAATTTCTGTGTCACCTTGATCGGATATCAAAGCTGATGTGAGCTCACTAAGTGTTTAACTTGGCTTTTAATGAAGCCCAAATTGCAATGCGACACCAATTGGCAGCCTGCAGCTCACATATTTCAGTCTTGTCTGTGTGACCTTTCACAGCCAAATTTACATTTAAATTTCAATAATAAGCAAGTTCACACGTTCAAAGTGAAATTCTGAGGCCGGATTCATGTCCAGCTCTGTCCTCCGCGCCGTCCACGGCTCTCCCACTTACAATATAAATGTGTGGAGGAATACAGTCATTTGCCCCTATCACTGTCAAATCACAGCAGAGGATTCCTGAGTCATGGGAATACAAGCCAGTGTTTGGTACAGACAAATGTATAGTACAGGGAGAAGAATGGAGACGGGTGAGCTCAAACAACAGCGTGAGGAGATGCGGCGCGTCTGCAGGCAGAAAGAGGAAAACATGTCACTCAAGTTGTTTGAATCTGATAAATTTTTAGCGCTGTGTTGAAGCTTGGCAGGTCACAATCTGCGTACATGTAATAGAAAGTGAGTTTTGATACGAGGAAAAGCGGGGAGAAAAATCTCGACTGTTATTCGAAGGAATATTTTTCTGTGTCACAAATGTGCACTCTGTATTCACTGTACGCCGCTGGAAATGCATCAAACGATGGATAAAGAAAGACCTCGATCTGCCGCGCAGTCATGAAGCTCCGGTCGTTACAATCATCGCCTAAGCCAAGGACAACTTTATCATAACCCTACCCAGTATCTTCAAGCACTCGAGGCCATAAATTGCACTTGGAAGGAGATGGAAGGCTGAATGAGCTTTTCCATCTCCAGAGTAAATAACAGGATTTTTGTCACAAGCAGCGGAGTCAAGTGTTTACTGTGTGAAATTTTGAAGTGGTTCTTAAAAACACAGTTTGAAAACCCCTGCAGGGTCACAGAGATAATCTAGTAATTAGTAGAAGTTAATGGACCGGATCAGTGGTTTATCATGTTTTCGTCTGTTTACAGATCACAGATAACTTAAACTTTGTTACTGATAACCATTGTCCAAACTACGCTCTGGTGTTTTTTTTTTAATGTATTTTTCCTTTGAGGCTTCCCTTGTTTTTGATTCATTTCCATTCCAATTGCAGACTCTTGAAACTCTCTGGGCTGTATAATCCATCACAGTGAGCATCAAGTCTGCATTCATTTCTCACATTATCACAGTGAAGACTTTTCAGATCAGTCTGCACTTACAGGAAAAGTCAGGCCAACTTTGAGCCTCCGACAGCTTTACAGGTAAATATGTTTTTACATGAAGAATCTAAAATTCAAGGAAGCATCGAGAACGTGGTTTGCAAAATGGATGACAGTGATAAACTAAGTGAAGTGACATTGAAGGTAAAATTTGATACACTGGTAAACAAATAGTGGTCTTAATTTAACATAAATAAAGTTTTTTCTAATGCAAAATGATGTAAACAAAGTCTTCCAGTTGTACGTATGATACTTTCTATAGTTATGTCGTCGCCCGCTGAAGAACAGTTGGACAAATTTGTGCCGAGAAAACAAAGATTTAGACAAAGATCCTTGTTGTTCTGGCTGTGTTTGGATGAATTTAGTGTTGAAAAGATGAGCTGATTAATTGATTAGTCACTTGAAAGAAAATAAATCTGTGACTAATTTGGTATTTGATGTTGCTTTTCTGTTGAATATCTTTGAGGTTTTGACTGTTGGTTGGACAAAACAAGCAATTTGAAGACAATTTACCATTTCTAACATTTTTAAGACTAAAACAATTAAGCTATCGATCAACATATAAATCAATAATGAAATCAGTCATGAGTTGCAGATACTTTACATGATCTGTTTTGGGATCTGAAATATTTCACATATTCGGCCACATATTCCTGTTCAGTTTTGCCCTTTAGCTGGAAGATTATTTATTTAAGACTGAATTAACTTTTGTCATAACGGGACAATAACGGTGGTGAGAGTGAAACATCATTCCAACAATGTGATAATCGTGATCATTTCTAATGAATTGAATTTCATTCAAAACTAGTTCCAATTTTGTCCTGGATCATCCCCCCACCTCCACCTCCTCCTCTCAGCTAATCTGTGAGCCTCAATTATTCATATTGTAACCTGATTAAGAGCTGAGGTTGTTCATAATCTAACAGCAGCTAGTGTTGGTAACAGCCACGAGGGTCATGAAGATGTCTCTCTCTCTCTGTTCTGATTCTATGTATTCACACCTGGCCGCCAAGGTGAAGGAGCTGGAAACATAGCCAAATAATGATGTGTGGGAGTGAGAATGTGTCCAGGGCAGCCCTGGCCGCTGTTCCTTCGACTAATGGTGGCCATGTCCAGCCTCTGATTAATTAAACATCCCTCGGGGTCAGGGAGTCATGGAAGGCGATGTAATTTATCATCTGGCTCATGCGTAATGGAGTGTGGCCTACTGCAGAGTCTCTCATTAAGAGTGATAAACTCAGCCGTTGCATCCAAGGCCTCTCCACGATTCAGTGAGGCCGGGAAAAGCGCGGCGCAGGGACGTGTCTTCTCAAAGAACTGCTGCTGTTTGCTCCAGGAAACCAAATGAGTGTCACTGTAATCTTCAGGCTTTCACCTTGAACCGGATGGAACAATACCAGCTTTCCTCAACTCCAAGGACTCACAGTGTTTGCCTCCAGTGGCCAGTTTCAAAGGCTTCACTAAATAATGTAAGACTGAATTTGAAGCAGCTAAACACAGGCTGCTGCGTGGGTCATATTAGGTTGGATGCCGGTTGTAGCAACATTTGTCAATTCCCTGCATGTCTTCTTCTCTGATGGTGCAGTTTGTCTGTGTTCGGCGTATCCTGTCCTGATTTTAGAGCCAGTTCCCTTCGCTATCTTTGAAGCCTAATTTGGACTTTGACATTTCGAGATATATAACCTGCCATTTACCAAAATCCCTCATCAATGAATGGGCATATCCTTTAGCAAAACAGGAAATATGACTGCTTGGTTTTCTCGTCCTAAATTACTTTAGCATCTGAAATAAACTTAAATCTGAAATGACAATGGAAAATGAGCTGAGAACAACATTTTAGCATCTTTAGGTTGATCAGACAAATTTTAATAGTTTGCAGTTGCCTACTTACACAATCATAAAACCAGACTAATGACCGTTGCATACTTGTCAAGTTAACAGGACTGAAATCTGCGCCAATTATTGAGTAATTTATTGGGATGCAATAATACCTGTATCAGTACTGTGCTCATGTACTCATAATCATAAAACTACTCAGTTACAACCGCACCTGATACCACTTATCCTGCAACGTGACATTAAGCTCCCATCAGTTGAGCATGTAGACGCAGTCATTTCAGAAAATATTGATTATAGAGGCTTTAAACTTACTAAAATAAAATGATACAAACAAAATGATTTGCAAACAGCCAAAATCACAACATCAGCCGGCTAATAACCAACACACAGCAAACACATACAGACATATATAATTTAAGTATATTGACTGTATATGAAACCTGGCAACACAGATGCACCTTTTGATCATCTGGCTAATGCAACCGAACAGCAATCTGTCTCTGATATCACTGAAGCCAAATGCAACCAAGCAGCAACAGATATCTGTCCAGTCTGCCCAGCATGCATTCATTCAAAAACTCGCATATCAGTATACTGACGGCAGAACCAGCAAATACATGTGAAATACTAATCGGCCTTCAACCTAATACAACTCACCTTTGTGCCATTTTCCCTTCACACTCTGTGACATACTTATAGAACATGATTGTCTTCACTCTGTATTTAGGTGTTGTTTCTGAAAACTGTGTGTCTCTCTCTCTCTGTGGTTCAAGTAGCTGTAAGCAAGTGCATAACTGCCATTAGTCATCTTCCTCTGAGACTAAGATTTACAGGCCCCAGGAAGCTGTCTAACCTGCTTAGTGGCACCAGATTGTGAAAATCCTTCAGTGGGCTAAAACAGAGCTCAGTGATCTCACACCACTCATGGTCACGTTTTTTTCTTCTCCTTTTGTACTTTGCAAAACTCAGCTCATCTATTCCAACATGCTCATCTATTCTAACCTAATGGAAATGTAACTTGATGCTTCAGAAGAGACAAAGGGATGAACTGGGACCAATATGATGTAACTATTACAGGGAGAGAGAGACTTTGAAATCTCTTATCTTAGTGTAATGATGTGAGAAAATCTCACCCAGGATGGGCAGTTTTCCCACAGTTGCTTTATCCGCTTCATCTATAATGTGGTTTATTTAAAATATTTCTAACAGATTCACCAGTCGAATTGCAAAAATGTCAGCAATGGCAACCTAATTAATCAAGTTTAGATTTTCAGTTTGTTTTTCTCCTCTTTCATGTCTAGTGAAATCTAACCGACTCCCAGCCCCCTCTTACAAACATGATTACTTTGTTGTTTCGTTCGGGTCAAAAGCTAAAACATTCTGCTTTTTAGCGTCTATTTGAACAGCAGAGAAGCACCGAGCAAGATTCCCTGACACTCTGTAAATTAGCACAGTCTGTGATCAGATCTTCCCTCTCGCCCTCGTTGGTAAATGCAGAAACATGACCCGAGGAGCACGCCACCGCTCATCGCCTGCCATTTCCCGGCTTCTTCCCGCTGAGCTGCGTGGGCGTGACTCAACAGAACTTCCCCCTGCCAGGCAGAGAACAGCCACGAGGCCCCGCAGCTATACCCCTGCTGGAATATCAGAGCATCTGTCCCCCCTGCGGCTTGCCTTTCAAACAGTGCAAGGCCATCTTCTCCCAGCACCAGCATTTTTCAAAGGCAGAGCCAACGCCTGGGGAATACATTATCATCGCATCCAGAGCCCATCTGGTGAAGCAACACCTGGGAGGGCGTTTTCACTTATTCTCAGGCCCACATCAGGAGGGAAACTCTTGCCCTGCAACACTAATAAAGAATCCCTCCGCCATCGTGACTTGTTAATGATTAAAATTCATTTTCATGCACCTCCTTCTCCCGACCTTCCAGAGGTGAAGACTAAAGGTGACATCTGATAAGGAAACGGCCTTTTGTGCTTCTTTTATCTGAGTTCTGACATCAGATATTAAAGTGGATGAAAGGAACCGGGAGCTATTTCCTTTTGGCCAATGCAAAAATTACAAAGGTCCAACAATGAATAACATGCTGGGTTATAATATGTCATAAGACCCAGCAAATTTTCATTTAGAATAGATGACAATCAAAGGCAATAAAAGCTGTGAAGCTCCAATATTTCCTTAAAATGAAATCCCCCTTTCTTTCCTCCACAAGGGTGTTTGGGCGGGATTTGCTGATTACATGGTTCACGTAGCTTTGACAAAAGAGGAAATTGGTTTCTTCATTATTCTATTCCACTGGGACACAACAGGTCTCCAGTGGACAAAGATGGTCTTGACCTGACCTTCGTAAATATTCAGATGTTGTGCATTCCTAATGAGGGACATGAAACAAAGAGTGACAGAAATAACCTCAGCACATCCTTTGTTGTCTTTCTGAAGAGAGAATAAATTAGCTTCCTCATCAAATACAGATTTTCAAGATGTGCATGTTAGTTACAGGATGATGTGGCCTGTACGTGAACGCAGACGACCAGATTGGTTCATAAATGGACAGACAAGAGCCAAAACACTGACTGTGTATTGATTACCTCGACTGGAATAGAAATCGTTTGTCTTATAATGCACATTGATTTATTTTCCTCCCTGTAATATAAAGAACAGAGGATTCTGCTGTGTGCAGGTACGCTGCAAACTCAGACGTGTTGAAATATTAAATCAGATGGCAGGAAATCAAAATTCTCCATCAGGACGAAAACTTTTCTAAGTGACGCTTCTTCATGTCTAAATTCTCTGCAATTACTCTGGTGTCTCCTGGCGTTGCTGTTATTCACTCTCAACCAGTAAGGTTTTTCCTGTAGTCTGTTGTCAACCAACACTGTTGTGAGATTTTAAACACGTTCCTGTCTCTGTTGTTTGTAGCTGCAGAAACGTGACTCACCTCCACCACCTCCTGTGTCCATCACGAGCCAGAGTGGAGCAGAGCCCCCCCCCGGTGCTGTTCAACATGCTCGACAGGAAGTCCTGCTCCGGGTTTATCCAGCCCGTCAGATGGAGATCAACACTTGGAGGAGTCTTCGGTCACCACGGGGTCATCCCGTGTTCCCAAGGTCCAGTCCTCCCACAACCCACTCACCAACTGCATGTTAATACTGGAAGACTCTGCACAACAGTATTTTATACTTGACTATGACAGTGACAACATTAATTGGTTCAGGTACAGTTAAAAGGAAAATGATGGTTATTGCCACTTGGTTCTTACTTTTGAAAAGTATCTGGCCAACATTGTGTTTTTTGTTTGTTTGTTTTTGAGGCATAAATTTGGTTCTTAGTTTTTTATTATTACACCCCCAATTAGCAACAACCATATAAACTCTTCCATATTTTTCCTCTCAGGTTGATTGTGCAACATAAGTGTGAAGCATCTTGTACACAAAGTTTAAATCTTATTTGCAAAACATTTTTTAAATTACTTAAAGTACTGTAAAACAGACATATGTATATAATTACACTTTGTCCTGTATGTTGAGGGAACACAGGGCTGCTTTCAGTTTGAAAGGAAAAATGCACTGAGGGAATCATACAGGAGGTTTCACAGTGTGTCTGGCTGTGACAAATATCACTTATCCAAACTCTGCAGGATCTGAATTTGAATGTTGATCATGAAGCGTATTACTTAAAACCAAAGAGGAGAAGTGTCGAGCTCCTGTGTCGGCTGAGGTTGCCTTTTTTTAATACAAGTGAGAAATGTCATCTTCCTCTTATTACCTCTGCATTTATCATTGGCAGAAAGACTGAATGAATATTGACTATGCCTGGAATAATAGCTTACAAAGCACAAAGTCTGGGCTATTCAAATATTGCTCCCTTGCAAACGCAGACTCATGAGCTGCACTGAATCCTCCTCCCAGTAATTTAATTTCCCTCCTTCTTTCCCTCCTCTCCTCCTCGCGTCCTCTCTATATCCCGACCCTCTCTCGTCTGTGGAGTGTTCTTTCACGGTGTTCTTTCCCTCAGGATCTCCCACCATATGCCGTTCCGTCCTTCCTACATTCAGCAACCCGCTTCTCCGCAATGGAATTAATATTTCACAGGCGGCTCCTCAGCCATTTTTCTTGCTGACGAATTGGAGGAGGAAAGAAAGTTTCCGACCAGCCACAGAACAATAAATATTAAAGTGTTTCCCTTGGAAGTTCTCCAATCCGGCGCACCTTATGTACACTGTCAAACACGTGCTCTCGTGCCATCTCTCTCTTTCCCTGTCTTACTCTCGCTCCTTATCTATCCATCTATCCTTCCCATCTCATCTGCCGCACCATCTGTGCAGCTGTAATAAGCAGGACTCCTCATGTGCTCTCTTTCACTCCCTTGCTTTCTCTTCCCTCCTGATTCTGGCTCATCCCTCTCACCAGGCACGGCCTCCCCTGCAAGGCTGTTTGACTGACTTGTTTGGGTCCCACAACGGAGCTACCACGCAGTCACACTCTCTGTGTGCACAAATGGCTCAGACGCTTTTGTCACACATTGCGTCCTGCTATTACGCAGCGAGCGCAGCCAGTTAACACAACACTGCTTTCATGGTCGGTGAAAGCTTGCTGCAAGCGTAAATGTGATAACCTTCCACGTGCTCCCTCCGTGGCATGTACAAGATGCATGATCACTCTCAATTACTCCAACAAAACAAAACCATCTCCCTCTCATAGTGAAGAGTGTACAGCCCTGGATCCAACAATCCAGCTGAATTCACTATTGATTTGAGCCTGTCATCACACTGACATCCCACTCAGCTGGATAATGGAAAAATCAGTGTGAAATATTGTGTGTGATTCTCCTGGCTTATGGTTCAAACACAACAAAAAACATCTTTGAAGACAAACTCTGAGAATGTGATTAGTTGTTTTTTTTTTTTTTTAACCATGTAAAGTGCCTGGTAAAAGCCTTCCATCAGCAGGCAAGGACACTGTGCCATGCTGCAAATGGTGATGGGCTTTTGTGGTACCCATATTGATTGCATGCCCACCAGAATGAAATGGCATGAGGGGGAAAACAAGGCAGATCCTCCAATACAGCAAAGAGCTCTACCGCCTCACAGTGGCACATTTGGGCAACAGTCCTGTCCAAAACTGTGTTCATCCCTCTGAGATGTCTGGGGGGAAAAAAATGTCTGACCAAGGGAAACAGCTGAAACACAAACACGGGAGCTACAAGTAACTGAGGATTTCTATATTTCTGTATACAGTCCTGATCATTGAATGTTTGCTTTCAAAGGTATATTCAATTAATTGTCAAATGAAGTGGGATTCAAACATAAATCGCCATTTTCACAGACCTTAAAGGCCCTGAAAACGTATATTCTCAATCAACAATGTGATACTACATCATGACTTTTGTGTATTCACACAAGAGGCGTCTTATTTATGCGCATATTTCTGTGCACAAATCAGAGTTTAGGTGCATTTGAATCAAAAATGTGATGAAAGATGGAGCTAACACGTCAAATTGAGTCTGATCTGACCACACATGCAGACACACTCCTCTTAAAACTCTTAATAATTAAAGCAATTTTTCAGAAGTGTACTTGTTGTATATTTAGTCCTGAATAGTTTTCAGGGTCTTTAAGCCATTATAGTATCTGTTTTAGTTGAATAGGTATATGTTGAATATGACCAAGGCAACCTTAACGTGTTTAATATTAAGGTCTATGGTGAGTGGTGAGTTTGAATCAGACACGCTGTGAGCAAGTTAATCAATTCATTCAAAACATAAAGTCAGAATATATCAACGTTACGTACTTGACAAAATCAGAGAGAAATATGTACGAGCCAACTCAGACCCTCACAAAAGAATATAAAAGTTGTGAATTGCATAAGGAAGGTGAATTGCTTTGGATGCAGTTTTCTTTTTTCAGAGATTCCTCCCAGCATCGAGTTCAAGGGTGCAGATCAGCTGAGACAATATTAAATTTTCTCTCACCGATAGCTCTTCCTTCCATTAGATTGGATTTTCAAATCTCCTCTTAAGCAGGAGAAATTCTATAGGAACGATTCCTCAAGAGTTATTGATTATAAAAAGCCTGATATCTCTGGACAGTGCAGAATCAATAATACTAAGCTATCTCATATCTATCCATATAATGCCTCCAGTTAGCCAAGCCTTCCAGTTTAGAGGTCAAGGAGTTGGCCTAATCTCCAAACAATTTAGCTGCTAAGCCAGAGACCAACCAATTTTTGTGGAGGCCACAGTTCTAATTAGGGAAATACGCTACACAGGAAGACGAGCGTGGAGCCTCAATGAGGTGATGATGAGAGCATATTGAATGGGAGTCAGTGGCAGCAGCTGAGGAACCATCTCTGGCTCTGTGATTTACCATCAGAGGACAGACAGACAGCCTCCCTGCACATCCCCATCTTGGGTCTTCACAGACGCGGGGATGTGGGTGGGTGGGGTGAGGATTATCCTGGCAGTGCAGAGCAGGGTTCCTGCAGCACCGAGCAGGTCTCAGCGGCACCACGAGGACTCAGTGGATAATGAGCAGTCTTTGTGATGTGTGCTGCAGGGGCTAGTGAAGGCTGAGCCAGGGAACAGTAATGAAGCACAGGCCTCCGTCTAAAGCCACACAGACATCCACAGATATGAATCCACCTCTATTGTCCTCAGCTGTACTTTTTTAGCATTCACAGCAGTTTGATGAGATTTCACACATCATCCTGCATCTTATTCTCATTATGGAAATGAGGGGACTGCGTTAGCCACAGTAGTATTTTTTAAACATATCTAAGGCCAGAGGTGCTCGCAATAAAGACGACTTGTAGAGAATTTTAAAGACAGGAATAAATGAAATAATGTCTCGAATGAAAAACTCTCCTGTCTAGAACCACATCGCTTCGGCTGTATCTTCTTATCTGTAAACTCAGAAAGTCGAGTAAATCTTCCATAAAGAACAATAAATCTTGAGATTCTGGGTTTGATTTAAAATGTGCAGCCCTTGTATGTGCATGCTAGTTTGTATGCAGTGGCAGTTAGTGGATGACTGGTGAGGACAAGACATCCTGACCTTTACTTCCACAACAACATGTAATGCACTTGTCACCGCTGCTTTACAATTCACGGCCCGCCCATGGAACGTGCCCCTCGGAATCACGTCCTCAGATTTGTGTAATTAAAGGCACACGCACGTGCACCTCACAAACACAAAGACGCGGTGGTTTCACTTCGTCGCCACTTCACTGCCGGACAACTTCTCCAGCACTTTACAGCTCAATCTCATTAACCAAACACGGCACATTTCTGCTAAAACAGCACGGTGACGTGTGCGTTATCAAAAGGAGCAGGTTCTACTTGAGTTACTGCTGTCAGCGAGGGCTGAAAACATAATGACTGCTGCCTGCTGCCTAAACCTCTCTAAACACAGCATAATACACACGGCTGCTACTGTATGGGTGTCACAGTTATGCGTGGGGGTAAAGAAAAAAACAGCCAGTGATATGACTTGTAGATGGAGACTCACAATGGCACATTACTAGAGTGTGGTCTTTGGGTTTGCACGGACCGCTGCACCTATTGGCCTTTTGCCCATTTAAGTTGCATAGTCAATCTGTTGTGTGCACTCATGCTAAGGAGAGAGATGCAGTGAAATCCCTGCTTGGGCCTCATATCTTCATAGCCAAGAGGGATGCAATTTCTTCCTCAAGAAGCAAAATTTCTCATTACTTTTTTTTTGACGACCATTTGAATATCTATATGGACTTAATTTCATGCTTGACCTGCATTTCACCACAGATGTAAGCAGAAATGGCAAAGACAGAATGACTTGCTTGGAAGAATCAGAAATGGCAAAAAATGTCCACTTGTCTTTGTTTCTTTTGACATTAATGCTGCAAACAAGTGTTAGCAGTGCCTTCATGAAGTTTTCATGCCCTTTGCCTTTCTTTCACTCTGAGTTCAAAGTGGAATAAGATGAGCTCATCAGTCAACTAAACACAATAACCCATGATGTCAAAGTTCGGTTAAAGTCAGACGCTTTAAACTGTAAAACTATGGAGCAACATTTCACAAAACAAGAAGAGCTAAGTGCCTACTATCTTTTTCATTCTTAGAGTTATTAAGATTTTCTTTTTTTAGCTATTTCCTGCAATATGTATTCAGTGTTTTTATATTCAGTAATTACCTCAATATAATAGTTGTCATTGTTAGTGGCAGAGTCCTTTATTCCCCTGCTGGATTCAAATTACTCTCACATGCACAAGGGATTCAAAGGAAAACAATGCATGAATGCAATCCAGCATCATCTTATCTCATCACTCTCTTTACATCATGTTGGAGCTGTATTATGTAATACACAAGTTTCCACTAATGCAAACCAAACATCCTACTGCTACTGCTTAGCATAAATATCTTACAAATTGGGGTTGAATACTTTTATTGTGACGCAGGAAATGCCAGGGATTTGTCACTGTACACACCTGTATCATGTACCTTCAAAAAAGAACAAAGGTGATTTATCAGGCAGTGTTGAGCTGAATGTTGTCTAACGTGGACTTGTGTGGAGGTGTGTAGGAGGATGAAATCATGCCAAAGAAAGTCATGAATTGAAAATGCAATATTTGAGTCACAGACCAGCCGTTCCCGATGCAGGTCTGTGACCCAAACATTACATTTTAAATAAGCTTAGTGCCGACAGCTTGCAGGAATTCACCACTATATCTAACATGATATATTTAGCAATATTGTTATCTAAAATTACTTGGCTGATGTGTAAAAATTGAATAAAAGTCTCTGGAGGAGGCAGACTGCCATATTTTTAACATCATTAATGCATTCACTTCACATTTTATTTCTCACATGAGCTCGTTTACATTCCAGCCTCAGTTTGCATGCAAATAGAAAGCCTCAGAGGGAGTTAAGCTACAGTTCAGCAATAAACCTTATAATTGAATTAGGTGAATAACTGTCTGTAATGTCAGTTCAATATCTGGGACAAGTTAATGTTGTGATCCGAGCAGCAGCAGCGAGCACCAACAGCCTGCATTAGTGGGGAGAGTCCAGAAGTGCCTTCATGATCTCCATCCTCTGATATCGCCAGAGATCAGTTACCTCTGAGGATAAATACTCAAATATTCATAGAGGGAATCCTTAGTTAGCATAAATCATATCCTGTTCCTTCTGCAAATAAAAATGATCTTGATCATATAGATTTAGAAAAATCTCAGACCTTGTTAAAATATGCAGAATTTGGTCTCATTTTTAATGTCAGCTTGTGTTTGTTGGGCCGTCACTCAGTCTGTCAGTGGACCAGAGCGGTTTAGTGCAGTGAAACCAAGAATAATAAAATCCAACCTCCAGTCAGGCTCTTTTGTCACCTCTGATTCACTGGAGCATGAGAGCGGCTGAGATGACCAGAGGCAGGAGGAGGCCAGAAGACAGACGTCCGCTTCCCGAGGTGAGAGTCGCCCCATACTGGTCCAGGAGCTGCAGGGCCACGCCATTGGTCCAACCGAAACCCAGCTACAGGAAGTGCAAAACAGCAGAGCATGAGGGATGTTTTTATTTTTATTTAGCACTAGAGATAAAATCAAATGATAAAGAAACAAGAGAAAGAAATAAAACAGGTAATTAATTTGTGCTGATAGAAACAGTAAGAAGGCCAAAGTGAAAAGTAGAAGACAACGAGACCCAATGAGGTAGAAAATTATACAAAAAAAAGGAGGAGGAGGAGGAGTGAGAGTATATGTGTACATGAGCATGCAAATGTGTTCAAGTTAAGAAGCAGAAGTGAGGTAGAAAGAATTGACAGGGCTCTGCATGAAATTAGAACGACTTGTGTGACTATAAGCACATTAGTTTTACCATCAACACATGAAAGGAAATACCTGAACTTCATATTCTCCTCCACCGCCGGGTTTGCCATCGCCGTTCACATCATACTGTCAGGAGGAAGAGAATTACACATTGTGAGCCAGCCGCGTTATCGCAGCGCAACACGAGCTCGGAAATACAGACACCTGAGGAGATTCACCTTTTCAAACATGGCTTCATACTTTATGTACGTTAACCAGTTGGTCTTGATCCAACGTTGGGCGAAATCAAATGCTAGTTGTTTAGCGTCCTCTGAAGGCAGTTTGGATAAACCTGGAAACAGATTTCAATAATTACGAAAAAGGAAGTCTTACTTACTTTCTGTCCTTTTAAACCTTTAAAAGATATCGTGTGGAGTTTTTGATCACTGGCTGGACTGTGGAACAATGTTTTCACAAGTGGGTCCCTGATTTGTTTGTACAAATCATGAAACACACATGTGCACGTGGATGATGTGATGCACATTCCTGCCAATGGTTTCACATGAATCCACTGATGGGCTGATGAGAGACGCAGCCACGTGCCAGTAAAGGCAGGGAAGAAGACTGCTTGCATACATTCGGGATGTTTTTCAGACCTCAAGGACACACGCGATGCATTTTGGTAAGTTTGAATTGTTTTGAAGGAAACTCCACAGGGCACCTTTAAAAGTGTGGATGTAAACACACTTCAAATTAAACCTGAAGGTCAGTGGTTTGACCTGCTTTGTTTCATTTCAAATCCATGAGCTGGAGTGCAAAGCTTGAGCAAAAACATAAAGCACTCCCCGACTACCACTGCGTGTTGTAAGAAATTATTATGGAAAGACAACAGAGCAACATGTTGAATAATTGGTGACTAATCAGTTTGGTTTTAACGGGATTGGCAGATCCATTTATTGCCACCTACCATCAATGAGCATGTGTTGTAAAGGAGGCCATGCGTTAGGATAATCCCACTGCTGCCCAGTCTGTCTCAGCGACGTTGGGACTCCATTGGGAAACTGGAGAGCGCCACTCCCCTGTACAGACATGAAAAGCAAGGACGACAATGAGAGGAGGGATAAATGAAACCTGTGTAGTGTGTGTCTGCCATCTGCTGGAGCAGATGAGCATAGTTCAAACAGCACATGAAATATCCTACTAGGTGGGATTCAGATGGGGAAATAAAATGAGAACAAAAACAATTTCATCCCCCTCGACAGCTATCAAGAAGCACTTCAGCAAAATGTTGTAAGTCCAACTGAAATCACATTTATTCATCCCTTTTTGTAGGCAAAATTGATTTCCATATGTATTGTTAAACGTTTTTATTATTATTAAAAGGAAGAAAGAAGGTCTTTGGGGGGAAATCAGAAATGCTCCTTTTTGCCTCGGCGGCTGGAGGGTGCGTCGGTGTAGGGAACAAGAGGGTTAACACACTTGTGCTGTAGCCTTCAGCGTGTTGTTAGTGGAGCTAAAGAGAAAGGACCACACCAGCATCTAACTGCACCGAAGTGACATTTGCAGCTACCTTGACCTGCTGTTTAATGTGCTGCAGCTGAGCAGCTAATCTGCCCTGTAGCCTGCAAACTGGTGTTCGCAGTGAACCTCTCCCCAGTGAGCGTTTGCTCGGTGGCTTTTCAACCAGCAAATTTCTCCCTTTTGGCTTCAGATTTTTTTCAAAGGATGATAAATGACAAGTTACTTACAGAACACACATGTACTGATGCAGACGACCGTGCTCATTCAGCCTTGTCTGGATGAATACAGGTTAAAGGGCTCTTTCACACAAATGGACGGCACATTCACACACTGGTCACTTTATTACAATCGAAATCTTTTATGACGCTTATAAAGTTCCATTTTTTCACACAGTCATAGAGGTGGTAATTTATGTCCAGGTCCACCTTTAACTCTGACCTCATCAAAAATATAACTGAATTTACACATTTCTGACAAAGTCAACACAAACTGAACAGTATAAACTTTGTGGTAGCAACAAACAAATTGGCTGGTGAGTGCATTGTCTCAATTACTCCTAATGGTGTCCAGCCAAAGTCCAGATTTTGAGATATCTGTCTGTGGCCTTCTGCTGCTAGCTGAAGGGTGATTTGGCTTTTACACATTGTCCCTGTAAAGACAGGCTGCATTTTTTCAATGCTTGGATTAACTCAATCAAAACTCATCTCACCTCCACTTTCCTGGGTTGGAAGCAGAGACCTTAGAGACAAATATCTCAAAACGACCTACAGTATCTGCAGAGCTGGATACCAGTAAAGGTAAGATTATCTTTGTCATCCGTCACTTTAAATCAAAGAAATGATCTATTCTTCCACATGAACTTGTGAGCCGAGACCACACTGAAGCCGAGAATGTCCACCAACCTTCAGATACTGCACTGCCCTCTCTCCCATCTCAGGGTGAGAATAGCACTCTGCCCAAACAGGCGCCAGGGTGGAGGGGTAAAACTCAGTGTGTTTGGAGTGTGTCACCAGGTTGTAGTCAAACCAGGCTCCCCTCTCAGCATCCCACAGCACAGACTCAATGGCCTCCAGTCTGTGGGCTGCAGACTGGTCATACAGAGCCGCTGAGTCACCATCACCTGTCAGGAAAAAGCACATCACCGTTATGTAATGCCGGTTAGAAGATAAAAGCTGTGTGCAGACCGAATTTAGTTCCAAGGTCAAAGGCTGCTCGTGTACTCACCCAGAATCCTGTGAAATGAAGCGAGAGTCTTCTCGTTGCGGCAGAGCAGAGCGTTGAGGTCAGTGGGCAGGATCTGACTGGTGCGGGTGTCTCTGAGGGTGCCGTTGTTTCGGCCGTCAACATCTATATACCAGCGGGATGTAAAGTCCCAACCAGACTCCGCTCCTGCTTTCAGATCCGTCCACAGCTGCTCCTTATGTTCTGAGGGCAAAAACATGAATTCACCAGCAGAGCCACAACAAATCAGTATCTAAAATGTGGAACTAATTATTTGTATCGTGTTTGTTAACTGGATGAGGAAAAAGAAAAATATGCAGCCTCTGAATAATTGTTTCAGTTTTGCAACTTTTTTCAAAAGCTTTACAGACAACAAAAATTAAATGTCTCTTCCAAGAAATAACTTAATGACCTTCACTATTTGTTATTAATAAAAAAAAGATTTTCATATAAAAGAGAAAACACTTCAAAATTGAGAGCAAACACATTTTGGCAGCAGAAAAATTCAACATTTCTTCCTTCAAACAGCTTTTCTTAAAAGTCCTGGTCAAACTGCTCAGCAGCGATGTGAAAGAATGAATGTGTTTAACATTAAATATTCATTACAACATGGTACTGAGGTATTTTCTGAGCAAATTTGTTTTGCACAGATGATCCTTGAATCCAGGGGAATATATTCCACTTTTCTACTTAGGAGCAATTATAAACTACAGTACATACATTTCTTTCCCCTCTCATGGAATAAAAAAGCCATTACCATCAGAGAGTCCTTCAGCTAATTCCAGATCATCTGTGTAGGACTCAGGCCTGGAAAGACACGGTTAGTTTAGATGAAGGCACCCACACATCTTATTATTCTTTAGGTTAATTTCAGACTTACCTGGGCAAGTCCGCCTGCACGTGATACCGGTTCAGTACGTGCTCGGTCCCATTTACTTTCACAGCCACAGAACGGTTCTGCATCCAGAACCGGTACTCCTTCTCCAGAGTTGGTAAAGCTGCTCTGAACCGTGCAGAGTTTGTACAGACAGCAGAGAGCAATGTTGGAATTCACACCACATTGTGTAAAATGTAAACCAAAACAGACACCAATGATTTGCAAATCCTGGGTATGAAAGCGGCATCCTCGAAAGGCTCAGTCGCTCACGAGCAAGGAGGGGGAGAGGTTCACCACTTTGTGAAAAACTGCACAGGCAAATAGTCTCAGTTTAAAAACAAAGTTTCTCAATGCACAACTGCAAGGAATTTAGGGAAGAAAGAAAGGTGATGTAACACAGTGGTAAACATCCCCCCGTCCCAGCTTTCTTTGTGTGTTGCTAGCATCAAATTCAGAGTGTGTATTCATAAAAATAACAATAAAGTTTATCAGTTTGAAGATGAAATATCTTGTCTGTGTACTGTATTCAACTGAATGTAGGTCGAACACCAGAGGCACAAAGAGACACGAGCGCTGAGGTTTTGATGTTTAATATGTCTTTCTTTTCTATTCCTGAAGAGCCACGAGGAAGCCGAGGAATGATAATGTGTCTGGCAGGACATCAGCTCAGGCCTAAATATCACCTGAGGAACTCTTTATCCTTGGTTGCTTGATAGTAGCTCTCTGCCATTAGAGTGAGGAATGGAGGCTGACTGCGCCTTTCATAGTAAATTCGCCCACCATTTGGAACGAAGCCATATCTGTAGGAGTGATAGAAAAAAATTCTTTTATTCCACAAATCTTAAAATCCCCCCTGAGAGCTCCATATCCAAAGTGTACGACTCAGGTCGCTAAATGACTTATTCAAAATGAAGCCTGCTGAACTACCTGCAGCAAGCCAGACTCTAAGTGCTGGGAAAGATGAAAGGTGCTTTGAGGCTCACCTATTGACAAGGTAGAGGAAGTTTTGAATCATCCCATAGGCCGTGTCTGTCATCTCTGACAGCAGGAGCCCGTTGATGACCCAGTAGGAGTCCCTGTTGGGCACAGAGCAGCTCACGTCACTGTGTGCACACCTAGGTGGGCTCTCAGCAGAGACCCCCTGCCGGGCCCGGCTGTGATCTCTCCTCGCTGTGACCTGGCTCTACCCGAACTCTCAGACAGCTGAGAGACAGGCTTCATCATTCACTCACCAGTAGTAGAGCTCCCTGAAGCGCCCCCCTGGCACAACCATGGGATGTGGGGTGTAGATCTGTGAGTAGAGCTCTGGGTGATCTTTAACCCCGGCACGGACCTGGAGAAGAAATCATTTCCTATTTCAAATCTTTGGACTCAGTATACATGTACCTGGGTGTTACATACAAACTGCAACAGGAAGGTAAGATTGGAAAACCTCATGATTTTAGGGCTGCAACTAGTGATTATTGTCATAGTTGGAGAATCAAAATTGTTACTAAGATATTCAATTTACTGTCACTGAAGACAGACGTCAAAAAATCCATTACAGAAACTGAAACCAGTGATGTTTTAGCATTTGTAGTTACTAAACAGTCGATTCATTTTTGATTAATCAACCAATCCTTTGAGCTTTACTCATCACCTTTCTGCCGAGAGACTTCCACAGATTATGTATCTTTTCAGCCCAGTTACGCAGCTCTCGGTCTGCTATTCTTTCCAGGAACTTTGGCCTGGAAATAAAAATTAATTCATGTCAACCAAGCACAATTAACAAATCTATCTAAGTCCTCTAATAACTGGATCTCACTTGTTATGCCAGTCTGGTGGGAGCCAGGACTCGAACTCTGTCCCTGGTTCCTCAAAGTATGTACTGAGGAACTCCTGCAGTTTGCCAGGTGGGACAGTCGTGTTTGGTGAACCATGTGAAAGGTTCCGAAAAGCTGACAAAACAACATCTGCAGGAAAAGAAACGGGGAGTAAAAAGAAGCAGCCACATACATGGGAAAAAAGAATTTGCTGACTTGACTTACCAGGAGTTTCCCTCAGCTTCATGTCAACAAAGTACTTGTCATCATCAAACAGTTTCGCTGTCTGTATCTGATGCAGGATGGGCCCAGCGCAGTATATTTCACTGTGAATTATTAAACAGATATGATAAAGCCCATGTGTGTATTAGTCCAATACACCAACATCTTGTTACAGAGTCCTGCAAGGAAGCAATAAAACCATATCACTGTCACTCAAAATAAGCAGGTGAGAGCAAAGGTCTGCTGAATAAAGCAAATATTATCAAAATGTCTGTTTCTGGCTGCAGTAGGTGGCGAATTTAACATTTACAAAAAACAACAGCCCTTCGAGGGGTTTAGCAGCAACAGCTGATGTAATCCCACAAACATTGTTAAACAAGAGCGAAACAGCTCAAAGCTGCAAAGATAGAAAATTCAAACATAAGCAGGAAATTCTATAAAAGGACAAACTCATGAGTCATTTGGCAAAAAAAAGAGATATTCAAACATTTACAAGCATTACAGCAGTTTTAAACCAAACAGATCAGTTATTTTTGGAGGCAAACTGAAATTAAAAGAATAAAAAATTTAGGATCATCTGAGATATGTTTGATCAACTGGTCACACATTAATCAGAACTTTCTTTTACAATCAACAAGGGTTCGAGAACAGGCTGAAGTCTCAATACAGTCTCTTCTATACAGAAACACTGAGGCAATTATCTCACCTGTCACATGGTGGAGGAAAAGCACTCTTTATACAGGCGAAAAGAGCCACTGATGAAAAGCAAAGAACCATCAAGTTATGCATCTTGAGCTGTGAACTGAAGTGCCACCAGAGTACGAGTGAGCCTGGGGACGAGAGGTCTGGAAACTGCCTCCAGGTCGTAGTTTATATTCAGGCAGAACGTCTGAACAGCAGCAACACACTGACACCTAGCTTTGAAAGAGCTCATTAACAGGACACTGCAGCTGTGACCAAAGGAAAAAAAAAAAAAAAAACCCACTTCAGACACAATAAATTTCAGTGAGCTTTATTTTCAACAAAACTTTCAAATCGTATCCAATAATATTGATGACATTCTTTAAACTTAAGTCCATTGTAAAATTAGCTTCACTGAAAAATCTGCCAATTAAATAACGACCAAATTTTCATCAAATAAAAAAAATGAACTCAGGCTTTAAATTCTTCACTTAAGTTTGGAGACTTTTTAAATAACGTGTACTCCACATGAACATTTCATTTGAAAAAAGAAAGAAAATAATCCAAATTTAAGGGCAACTTTTATCAAACCTTTTTATACCCATTACCATAACTTTGGATCTTTAGATCATATCATCCCGTTTCTGTAACGCCCAAAGGCTCCACCCAAGTTATTTTACTGATGCATCAGTTTTGAAAGGAATCCTTAATGGACTCCTCTCACATCCTCCTCCAGAAAAGTGATGGGACGGCCAAATTGTACACAAAAGCTGTGTCATCATAAATGTGTCAGAACTATCAAGAGAGGATGAACATGTGCATCAGGGCAGCACAAGCACCAATTTAACCACCCCACAAATTTAAAAAGGCCTTAAAGAATGAGACAATTTAGTTACACAAACTATCCAATTAGTCACCGAATCTGGGGCAAGATGCTCTTGTCTCAGTCTTCAAGGTTCTCAAAATGGCAGCCACTGGCAGTAAAGCAGCATCCCATCAAAGGTAGCAACACACTGAATCTTGAAGGATCGTTGATTTTAGCCTTGAAAGCATTTGCTGTGGCGATTACTGCCAGTGGGCTGACAAGAAACAGACAGCTGCCAAGTGCCTGCATGGTTAGATCCCTGTTTACTCAACTAATGCTTCATTTGGATATTTTTAACAAATACAGCCCTCCCACCCAAACAATGAGCCAAAACAGCCAAATTAGATGTGCAAGTATTTAGGGAACAACAATAGAACTGAGAGAACAGGGATCACAGTCCTAACCAATGAGAAATAATGTTAATCCTAAACTGATCAATATTTTCACGCTGTTATTTTTTTTTTTTAAAAGAGCTTAAATTAAATGTGCAATAATTCTTCTCATTGATTAGAACAGTCAGAAGCATCTCACCATCATAAGGGGAACCTCATTTGCAGAAAGGTTTTAGCTGAACAAACAAGTGGTCAGAAGACCTTAATGCAGAATAAGGTTGTCATGTTGCATAAAAATGCAAAAAAACAACAGTAGCCCAAACCCAAAATAACAAAGCAATAAAGGGCAGAGAAACAAGCCATAAACTCAGCAGTCTGATGTGCCCAAGTTATTTCTTACACAAGCAGTCCGACTAATAGTCATTTGTAATCCTTCAAGCCCATTCCCCCTCCGTGCCAATTTTTTTCATGAATGTTTTTGCACCACCATACACTTCTCTCTCATTTGGGCATCATGAGTGTAGAAAAAGCAGTGCAGTCAGTGTTATTGCATGAACCCATCTCTCTGTGGTTTTAAGTGCAGCCCAACCTGCTCAGGTTGTTTTTAGTGAGGCATCTTTTGTTAGCTGGTTTTACTAAAGCCAGCTAACTTGCAATGCACAGAGAATGAATTCCTGCTACATTTTAGGTCAGATGGTTCATTTTGATGCATTCGGCCAACATTCTTCAAAAAGGGGGAAAATAAATCCATCGCTTCCTCCTCAACATTTGTGAAATAATGTAGCTGTGCTTAAAGAGCACACAGAACGTAACAGCTAATACCTCCCCCAGAAAACAAATTCTCTGCCAATTCAGCTGCACTGCAGCGAGTAGTACTACTACAAGATAGAATATTATTTTCTCTTCCAACATTAACACTCACTGTAACTGGAGATCTTAAGAGAGCGTCTCAAGAGTCAGTTTCACAAGTTAAGGCTGGTGACAACAAAGAATTTATCAAATGCACAAGCTTCACAAAGCCATCTGTCTAGACTGAACACTTGTTAACACTGGTAGCAGGAGAATACGGGCAACAATTTAAACAATCTCAGTTTAAGTGCAGCTCTGAATAATTGCACTCGCCATCAGATTTGGAGGGGCTAAAAGATTATCAGTGATGAACTCTGCCTCCAAAAACATTTCATGCACAAGGTCATTTAAATGTTTTAGATGCTAATAAATTCTGCAATTTCTAAAATTATAAATAAATTCACAGGCCAATATTGCAGATCAAACAAACTGGCAATTAAGGAAATAGTCTCCAGTGCTAACAAGAGAAGGGGGGAAAAGCTTTTATCAGTTTGTCAGCCAGCCTTTTGAACTTGTTTAAAACAATCTTAAAATGAAGGTATATACACAAGGTGTAAGGTGCAACCCGCATGTCGGCTGCACTCCTCGCAGAAGTAAGTATGGCCATCCATAGGAAAGTGAAACACAGGACTTAAAAGAAAAAAAGCGTTCCCCTATAATTAAACTCCACTGAAACAGGAATCCTCATGACTCATGGTGCTGAGAGGCTGCTTATTCATTTTTAGTGTTTTGATGCTGAAGACAGAGGAAAGGGTCTGGGTCTTTTAGAAGCACAAGCTTCTTCACAAGCAACTGGACAAGTCTGGCTGTCTCTTGGAAAAAAATCCAGCATCTCTGTCCATGGAAAATCCAAGTTTGTCCTCATTCATCAGCCAGACAGAAGTGCAGCTAAGCCAGCAAAAGGATAATTCAGACCAGCCTCCCTCCTCATTACCTCCATTCCTTGCAAACGAATGACCCAACCAAACAGTTATGAATTCACCTATGTGGTCGGACATTAAATTAGTGTGACAAATTTTCAATTAGGTGAACGTGAGTGTGTGTGGTATGAAGTGAGCAAGATGGCAGAAAATGAAGGGTTATTACTTTAGAACGAGTTGAACTGCTTGTTAAGGCACTTGATACAAATTTGTTAAAACTTCCAAAATAAAAAGTGGAGAATGGAGGGTGTCATACAGCGGTCTGTTGGTGCTGGCTTTGTGTCATTGGTGGATATGAATCGTCACAATGTGCATTGATATATTTTCAACTTGGTCCCATGCTTTCCTCCCGGTGCTTATGTCTTCAGGGTGTTGGTGGTGCAGCACAGAGCCCTATAAAGGGGCAAATGAGTTCTTCCGAAACGCGTCCATCAAAATACACATTCCTTATGGTGGCATCCAAAAAAGGAAGACAGACAGAAACTGTACATAAAAAAAAAAAAAAACAACTCCAAGATGGGGGGATGAAAAAGGTACAAAGGGGAATGGAGGATGGACTGATCTGCAGAGAGAGAAGAGTGGAATTAAATTAGACCAGATTGTATTCAAGTAACTATATAACTCAAGCCCCATTTACATTAGTACCCCCTTATTGTTATTACACAAACAGTCGAGGCTATTTGTAAGTGTTCGAATAGATTCTTTTCTCGTACTTCCCAATATACATTCAAGATGTTACTAGAAATATCTGGGCATATTTTAATGGATCGGTGTCAGCTAAAGTAAAACCCGATCAGATCCTGTCTTTAGTGTATTCTGTTTCCACCTCAGTGTGAGCGTTTTACAGCACTGATCACCTTTGTGACAGTATTTGTCATGTGAGCATTTCAGTCACATATGCACTTAAAAATAAGTCAATATGAAAAATTTGGACGTACTGGTGCAAGTCACTGTTCTAACAACACATCGGGGCCAAAAAGGTGATCATGAACATCCTAGATTTTACTTTAGATTTCTTTAACTGAAAACTCTTGTCAAGGACAAAGGATATCCCTCCCATGGCTGGTAGAGACTGAGTGTCTGGCTCAAGGACACTCAGACACCTTCTGTGGGTCTTGGACACAATCTTTAGGACTGAAAAACTGCAGCGTCGTCACAGCACAGTTACAACTGCATTAGAGGGCAGTTTTAGAATGACTGGAGTTAGTGCTCATTTTCCTATGTGGTTCCGGACTTACAGCCCTGATGATTGCCCTTGTTATGTTTAAAAGGTAACAGACCTTTCTCACAGGAGACATTTTTACTAGGCACAGCAGGAAAGGCATCATCTAGGTAATGACAGTAATAATGGCTCAATTAAATTTAGTTGTAAGCTATATCAATGACCCAGCATGCCCACTAGCAGAGCACTAGCACAGCAAAATGTAAAGCCTGCCATTAATCAGTCCAACTGTAAAAGGTCTTTTATCCTGGCCTGCGTGTGAAAATAGTTCTATTAACATCAAAAATACAAAATGGGAAAACAGAAGCAGTTACATCATTCTGGAAATATTCTGAAAGAGGAAGTACTTACTGGCTCATGGCTTGACTTCTTCACCACTCTCACTGTGGTACTCTGCCACATATAGGCTCTTGTCAATGATGCCAGGGATGGGCTTGATCTCTGTTCCAAGCTGCTCCTCAATCCCTTTCAGGTTGAAGCGATCATCGTAAGTGATGAGGTTGATGGCTAGACCCAAGTGTCCAAAGCGGCCTGGATAATGAGGACAGAGTTTAAATTATTGTTTCATCATTATTGTTTTGCACATAATAAATCTTTGCACAAGAGGCTGCACAGTCAAAAATCAGCATAACAAAGACTCTTACCAGATCTACCAATGCGATGAAGGTACGTTTCTCCCAGCTTGGGAAAATCAAAATTGATCACAACATTCACAGCTTGAATGTCAATTCCTCTCGTGAAGAGGTCTAAAGGACACAAAGAAAGAAATCAAAACCCACACAGACAGCAACACATCATACATCTGGATCAAAGCGTTAAAAACACCTCCAGAAAGCAAGCAGTGGTTTATTACAAGCCAGTCACTGCAAGCTGAAACTAAAAAAAACAATCAGTCCTGTTTGCCACCATCTCAACAGCAAAAGACATGGAGCAAGTCAAGTCCAATCAAGAAGGCACCATGACAGTATCTGTGTGCATGTGTCGCCACAATCATGAAGAGTGTGACTCTCACTTTCGTTTAACTTTCTCTCAACTCTCACCTTCCTGTCAGGATAGCAAAACGCTAACAGTACGTTCTAAACAAAATTGTTGTTCTTCTACAGGGAACAAGAGTTCAGTTGCCATCAACGGACTGTTATGTTCATTGTGTACTCACTGTCAGAGTCAGTGCCATTAGCTCAGCTTGATGATATGTTACATAATTTTAAAACAAAAACTGGAATTAATGCTGAAGAGGAACCAAAAATTTTTTTTTAAAAACTGGACCAATATCACATCAGTACAACTGACACTTTGCAATCAACAATCAAGGTCAGCTGTAATTTGTTTGGACGCGCCTTGAAAAGTCAGTGGCAAAAAAGGGTTGATATTCATATTATTCGAATGGTAAGCTAAGTGGTGAAGTTTTAAAATTTGAGCAGTGTGCATTGCTACTCTCGACATGGAAAATAATGGCTCAAGCTGGGGCTAGGTTACTCTTATAATAGCTTCCTGTCACAACTAAACAGTAGCAGCAGATGCACATGTATGTGGGTCTACCACTTACCAGTGCAGACAAGATTCCTGCAGAGGCCGTTTCTGAAGTCGTGGAACACGCGATTGCGATGCTCCTAGAGGGAACAGAGAAAAGTGCATTTAGATCTACATTCACTCTCATGATGACAATACACAGTAGCATGTCAAGTAACCCCTGACATAAGTACTGCACATTGTATTTTTCTAGCTGTGGAAAAGCACAATATTCTGAGTATGTTAATCTGTTGTTATTGTTCTTACTTTATATAAGTGACAAAACTAGGCTGTAGTGTAAATACATTTCATGTATTCAAGGCAACCTGTAACAGTAGCTGAGAATTAACAAGGCACCTAGGTAACTGGACAGCATGTATAGTTTCTCACTGGAAAAATAAAACTGGCAGTTGCAGCAACACTTCAGAAATAGAGCATTGGTGTCAACTGTAGCAGCACATCAAGTAGAGACAAATGCCCATCTACACAATGCATCACTTTACTGCACACCAAAAGTATTAGTAGCAGCTGTTCTGGCAAGCATCCATCGCCGCTAGTGTATTTTGGTCTTAAAGCTGGTATTTCTGAGGCAGTACTTTGAGCTGACCTGTCTCATCTTGGCATGAATGTAGAAACATGAATAACCAAGCTGGGAGATCTTCTTGGCAAGGAGTTCCACTCTCTGAGAGGAGTTGCAGAAGATTATAGACTGGTTGATCTGGAGCTGGAAAAAACAAAAAAAAAAAACAAAAAACACCAACAGCAGTAAATCCTGGTGAAATCAATGTCCAATTTGTGAATTTTCCCAGCATATGTTCTAAGTATCCAATGAATATTTCTAATGTCAAACTGAATACAAAATAAAATAGACAAAACAAAATAGACATAGAAAGTATACAGTTTTTAAGACACCATCGCCGCTCTAAGTTTGCAGCCATTTGAGTTAACGGCCTGCAGTCAAGTTGGCCTTTTAAACTGCTGTCATGACGCAGCTGAATTGACTGAAGTTCAGAAAGGCAACACTTACCCTGGAGAACAAGGTGTTAAGGCAATGGACCTTTTGCCTTTCAGTTACATAAGCGTAATACTGAGTCACACCCTTCAGTGTAAGCTCATCCATCAGGTTGATCTCATAGGGTTTCTGCAAGTGGGCAGTCTATAAAGTACATGGAGAGTCGTTAGTCAGGTTGTGCTACAGATTATGATGGCTCATTTGTTTATCAAGTACTCAAATCAAATATGAGAAAACTGTACCATAAACTTCTGCACACTGAGAGGGAAGGTGGCAGAATAAAGCAGAATCTGCCTCTGTTTGGCCAGGAAGCCCAGTATCTCCTCCATCATAACCACAAAGTCCTGAGACAGGAGTTTGTCAGCCTGTTGAGAGAGGGATGTGGGGGAAAGGTACATTGAGAGCCCTCTCAAGCAGTGGTTTAAATTCTTAAGTCACGCTTGCTTGTTTAAAAACAACGTGGGTAAAAAAACAGAATGAAAAATAAGCGTTTTTACTCACTTCATCCAGAACAATCATCTGCACTTGATTGACTTTGGCCACTCCTTTCTTGATGAGGTCTAAAATCCTCCCAGGAGTGGCAATGACCACATGTACTGTAAAATAAATAAACCATTGGTAAATACTTTCAGTACAGTACTTCAAATGTAAAGAATCATCAAGAATATTCAACACTGATGACTGCAGAATAGAAAGCTGTATCCAATACTTCAGGAGACATTATTTGGCAGTATTCACTCAGCCACAGAGCACATGTTTTCATTGGCTGCCACATATCAATCATCAACACTTCTTGCCTGCCAATAATTTAGCTGTACAACGACCACATGTATTAGGAAAAAGACAAAGCAATGTCATACACTGGCTAGTTATCAGGACACATTTCCTGACACCACATAGTAACAACAAACAGTTTTGCCAATCTTCATGGCCTTAAAAAAGAAGAAATGAACAACCACCTCACATTGTGGTTTTGCAATGTGGCCATGAAGTTATAAATAGATCACTTTTTGAGAGAGTAGATTGCCAATATCCAACTAAAGAAGATGAAGCCCAGTCATTATCCGAGTTAAGATACTGAGATCAGATAGAGACTTTCCGGACTCCACAGTTGCACGAGCCAGACTGGCATCCATCATCTCTCTGGATTACTGTCTCTCCGTGGATTACAATCACTACAACTTTCTGACTTATGGGACTAAAAATGCAATATCATGGACATTATGATTTAATCATGTACAATTACCAGTACTTGAGATTTGATATTGTAAATACAATGGCATGACAAAGTTATAGCACCCTTTGTCAAAATTTGTTGCCGTGAATAATCGAGAATATAAGATGAACTGATGTCCAAAAGGCAGAAAATTAAACATAAAATATTCTTTTCAGCATTTTAAATAAGATTTGTGTATCATTTTTGTTGAAAAAAGGAAAGAAGCACCACACAAATGTTTGGACACCCCCAGAAATTTGAGGTCTCATAACTTTGACCAAAGTCTCAGACCTCAATTAGCTTGTTACAGCTGTGGCGTGCTCACAATCAAAAATGCGCAGTAGTGCATGCAAGATGGCCCAAGAGTGTCACGGAACTAGAAGCTTCCCCCCCCCCAAGGCAGAAAGAGCAAAAATCCCCCAAACAGGAACTGAAAGAGCTGGCTACAAAAAGTGTTTACAAGTCGCGATACTTGCCAAAGGGGGTTTTACTAAGTACTGATCATGCAGGGTTTCAAAAATTTTGTTTTGTTATTTTTTTTTTAAACTGTAAAAAATGCAAATGAAAAACAACATATTATATTAAAGAAATGTGTCATCTTTATCTTTAACCTTTTGGAAATCAGGTCATCTTTCATTTGTTCAGCAATTCACAGGAACAAATTCTGACAACCCCAAACTTTTCTATGCCACTGTACATATCTGGGCCATTCCTTGTACATATCCATATGCAACTCACAAAAAAGGGGACCATTTATGTCAACTCTGAAGCTTACCCGTTTCATCGAGTCTCATGATGTCATCACGTAGGTTGGTTCCACCTGTGGTTGCCATTACCTTCACTCCACCCATGTGTTTGCTGACCTGGATACATATTTGGCTTACTTGCAGAGCCAGTTCTCTGGTGGGCACTATGACCAAAGCTGGAAAAACAGAAACACTGTGATTTAGCATTCACACATTTAAAAAACTGGTGACAGCTTTGTCTTACTTTGGACACAGACAAAGCTTTTCAAACCCTTAATGGAAGATTCACACACAAAATTACACAGACCTTGATTAGCGGTGAGCTTTTACTTTGGCACAGCCTACAGTACCAACACTTTTTTTTTGTTTTTACTCATTCAATTAATGATGAAATTTTGATTTTATACTCTATTTTCTTAACATTCAATCCCGTTTTTCCCCATCCTCTTGAAGAAATGGCTTTGACTTAGATTAAACAAGAGTCACAAGTGTCAGCTTTCTGATATTTAGTGGGAGCAAAGTGTGGCAGAAAACTTTCTTACCTTGTATGCAGTCCCTCTTCAGGTCAATACGTTCAAGTAAGGGAATGAGGTAGGCTCCACTCTTTCCCGTGCCGTTCTTGGCTCTTGCCAAGATATCCCTTCCTGACAGTGCAATGGGAATGCTTTCCTCCTGAGCAAAAATCAGTAATAAGAAATTAATACACAATACTACATTTTATGGCTGGGTACAGTCAGTGCATTTTTGGCATGTACCAAATTAAGCCTGTTCTAACAAAATAGGGAGCCAACAGGGTCTGCTGAATGTCCTGTCCAACTGATTCAGACATTTGCATTCTCACATGCAGCTCCTCTCAGTAATGCCTACATAAGTCCAGTGTTGCAGTGAGTGTGTTAAAAGGAGGCGGCTGCATCTGACCAATCAATTGGTTGAAGATCAGGTAGAATTTCAGTCAACCAAGATTTTCTTTGGATGACTACAGCCCTAAAATACAATCAACTCCATAATGATCAAAGCCTGCACTTCATTAAGCACAAAGACACCTTCTTGCCCAGCTGTCAAAAGGGATCAAATCAGAGTGTCTGAATGTACCTGGATTGGAGATGGCTTTTCCCAGCCCATCTCAAAGATTCCCATGAGCAGCTCCCTCTTTAGGCAATAATCTTCAAACTCGTTGCCTTTAGTTGCAGTCACATCCTGTAATCATAAAAAGATTGATTACTTAGTATTTGGTACACAAGATGTAAACAGATAATCAATTTGTTAACTGAAAAAAACAAAATGCTAGCCAATTACTTTATTAGCTTTTCTTCAAACTACTCAACAACTAGAAGCTCTACATCAGCTACACAACCTAATAGACATAAAATATTTTTGAAACTACAATCTGTAAGTTGCATATTCGAGTGACAAGTTTCTCTTATAGCTTGAGTAGAAGCCATGCTAACTGTAATCTGACCACTGCAGCAATTACAAAAAGATTAAAACTTAATAAGTCAATCCAAACGACTCAGTATAACAGTGCCATTCTCATCACTAGTCTGTAAGTAGGATTTATAAGGGCAACATATCACAAGTTAAGCACCAGAGATTACAGTACAAAATACCTTCCAAGGTTACCACATACATAATAGTTAACAATGCATCTATATTAAGATACTTTAAATAAAGAACATAAAGCAAAGGTGAAAGTTTTATCATTCAACACCATGTTTATGGTATGGCATAGCTTAGCAGGATTTGCTAGCAAGACATGAAGGTCAGTAAAAATCATACTCGCTGTGGCAACACTGGCTTCACATTAGGGAAGAAATGCTGAATGAGTTTTTTGGTTTTTTTTTGTAAAACTAACCGTGACATAACAAGCAAAAATGACCTATCAAGAGCAAATTTCTACTTCCAATCTGAATCAGCTCAATAAAAGGACAACTATCTTGTACCAACCGAAGTTTTCATCCTCATGTCTTTTGGGGGCAATTTCAAATTTTTCTTCCAGTCATCTCCAGGCCTGTGGAGGTTAAAGTTTAAAGTAATAAGCATAAGAAAGAACTGACAGTAATAACTGTGCCAACATACAAAAACCATCAAGTCCACATTCTTGGATTTCTAGAAACAAATAACTTACTTGATGACAGCGTTAGTTGTTGGGGCCGGCTGGGAATTACCATTGTTGATTGCGCCCTTCAGCTGGTTAAACTGCTGCTGTTGAGGGCCTCCTCCTCCTCCACCTGGTGCTCCGGCAGGCTTCACCGAGCCCCTGAGCTGTCCGTTCTGGTTGGACAAGCCCAAAATGACTGGGTTTTCTGTCCTGGCAGTACTCATTTTAACTAGGCTTGACTTTTCTGTTCCAATAGCAATGACACCTCTAACAGTCTCCACATCAAGTGAGGCCACTCTGCTGGGACCTCTCACAACTTAAGATTGTCCTTCCCTCTTGAGACTTCTGGAATAATTATATTATATTAGACTAATTAAAGTGTTCAAATCTTTTGTCTCAGCAGGTTCCTCAACAATATTGTTGATTCTGGGACATCAAGTGTCAAAAAAAAAACTAATTCCTCTTTATAATTTTTTAGAAAACTTGTGGATTTCTTTATTAAATTAGGGTTAAGCATAGAAGTATTCTGCCATCGCTGTCTGGAAAAGCATACACCAGGAGGGCTGAGCTAGCTTTCAAGTACTGGCCGACTGTTCAGCTAGCCATCTTGTGTAGCATAACTGAGCCGCTGCGTCCTTCCTCCGTTTTTTTCCAACCCTGCAACAAACAAGACACACTGTTAGAAACAACATACCCGACCCAAAAATGACATAACAACTAAATGACCCTGTGTGGCAAAAGGCAATATGATGTATTATTTGGGTAGTGAGACTTACTAATTCCATATTTAACAAGCTGACAGCAGACAGCTGGCCTAACGGTAAAAGTTAGCCGACACAGCGGTGGATGATAATGTTCTTTAAGTAACCAATGCTAACAATGTACCAACAGCGTTGATATGCTTAACATCAAGCCCATCACAGGATTATCTGCACAATTAACTCTATCTAGTGGATAAATCCCTGAACACACGAATGACCGAGGAGCATTTTCTCTCCGTTTGATCAAACTAACTAGAAATGAACTAAGCTAGCCTTATGCTAGCCACCGACATCTGGCTAAGTAGCACATGAAGCTTTAGCTACATGCTAATGTTGTGCTCTTATGCTAATTAGCGTTACGATACCGTGTTCAAAATATTTGAATACTGTCACTATAGTGCATATAGTACTTGACACCTTTTCCAATGTTATCTTACAAATAAAATTAGATACCTACAAGCAACGACTATTAGCTAGCGTTAGCTCAGCCGGAGCGACTGCCGTGCTAGGTCAGCTAGCAAGCTAGCACAAACTGGCTAACGGCTGCGAAATAACAGTTAACGCCAATTGTAAAAGTCACCATGAAATAATGAATAGCTGCTTAAGAACTAGCCGTAAGTAAAAATCGTTCAGACACAAGCATTTACCTTGAATATGTGAAACAAGCGGTCCCCTATGCGGTGTTTGAAAGGTGTAACGTTACTCGATTTTTAGCTGACTGCGAAAGAGTCTTGTCAACCAAACGTTCAAGATGGCTTCCACTCGTATTTGAACCCGCCCCCGTCCAGCGAATCAGCTGATTTCATTTCAAATCAAGGGTTTTCTCTCTGCGGTAGGACAGTCAAAATAACACTTTCACTAACTATCTGAAGTTTCTACTCATACACACAACTGCATCTGTGGATCTGCCATCTCGTCTGTGTTCATATTGTACCATTAGTCTTCTCTATGACTCAAATCTAAGTACATGTATCTACTTTCTAAACGTCCTTGCTCAGGATTAATAACACAAATATCTAAGTAAACAAATAATACTGAAACATCATTTTGACTGTCATTACCTCTAATACCAACTCTGATCACGTCTCACTGTACTTTCACACTCACATTAACAAAGCTATATTGTGCATGGCCTCTATTTCTTTTTCTACTCAAATTGGGGCTTTAAAATATGAAGAGACAAAACTGAGAGAAATGTCTGATAAGGAAAATGCTCACAGTTGCAGCATCTCCACCCTAAAATGGGTGAGAAATTTGTTTTGCTGCAATGCATCTTATCCTGCAGCCTACCACATTTTTCTTTTATTAATTGTTACTTATTTTGGTATTTATTATTTTTGATCCATACATTGACAGTATTTAAATTTCATTACAGCTGAGTCACCTTCACTCTACTGCCACATATCATATCACAAGCTGGTTGATAAGGCCTATATAAAATTACATTAATAGGGTTAGGAAATACATCACAGCATCATAACATACATCACAACCATAGACTCATCGAGACATAGGCTCTCAGTCATCCAGACCATGGTATTTAAATAAGGGTTGAATCGACAGCAGCTGGACTCAGTTGCGGATGCTTGAGGATGTTTCACTTCTCATCCATGAAGTTTCTGTCTGAAGAACTGAGGGACCCTTTCGGCCGATTCAGCCCTTATTTGAATACACTAGTAAAGCATTTAGATGTATTTAACAGCTGAGTAGTGCTGCATTAATAAATACCATGTGGATAAATAGGGTGTTGTGTTTTTTCTAGTTTTATAATGGTGCTGCTCTCAAAAGGTGGCACAGCAGATGTGAATCCATCTGACACCCATACTGACACTATGGGCCCGATGAAAAACTGGAATCAGTATGTGACATTTAATGAATATACATGTGCAGCTCTTTTTTGAACCTTTTTTGAACCAGGGGCTTATCACTGACAGCAATGCATTTTATTTTTACTGCCCTGGTCACACTCACATATTCCCACCTGGAAGCTGTCCAGTACAGCCACAGTCTGATCTGCTGGTCGTAGAGCAACTACACCGGAGCAACCTGGGGTTTAAGGGCCTTGCTCAAGGGCTCCTCAGTGGCTTTTTCCACCGAAATTTATCCAGTGAATCAACTTACCACTTGCCTAGGTTAATTTTGACCTCCATTGATAAATGTTGCCTTCAAAAACACAGACTGATGCCAGTAGCTTCAGTATAATTAAAGTCTCTGGTCAAAAGCTAGAATAAACCACAGGATGCAGTTACACAGATCTGCATTACTGCTCTGGAATGCTTACTATAGAAAGACTGGTATTGTAATTGTTGCTATTATATTCTTAAAAAAACAGAGAATTTATTTAAGCTTGGTATTATGTTACACACATAGTTATTCATTATTTTGTTTAGTTTAAGTAATGGTGCTTTTATCTTTGAGTCACATGAGTAAATCTCACATCACCTGCAAGTACAGACTTGCACATTCCAAAAGCAAAAGTAAATGCTGGAGGACTATTTCGTTTTGTAGCCCGCAGCCAACGAGGTAATTTATTTGTTTGTCTATATTTTACTTTGGTAAAGTGTTATTCAGACGCTGTGCATGTTATTGTTCATGTTAACATTATATTTATATTCAGGGGTGCTCATAACCGGTGCGCTGGTGCTGCGCACCCCTGTTTACATTGTTTCTTTTATACCATGTGTAGTTTTTATGGTGGATTTGGAGGAAACAAACCAGTAGCAAGAAAGTCACTTGTGTCTGCTTGTGCTTGGAGGGAATTGACCGTGTTGACTTCACATGTCTCCCAAACGCACCCCCAAAAAAGAAATCAGCCAAGCAATCACAGAAGAACACGCAGAAACAGGAAGTACCAGCACACTTCACTGCAGCAGTGTGAGCTCAAGTGACCAAGATTTACCCAGATGGATGTACCAATCACCTTAACCATCTTTGAGGTAAGACTTAATGGAGAACTGTTGTAAATTGCTGTAGAGGTTCTGCTGAATTATTGTCTCTCGAATGTCTCTGTTATTCCAGCATATAGACTGGGTCTGTTCTGCTCTATATTTATTTAGAGATGTTCAAGTTTGGCATGTGTGTTTGTTAAATTTGCACTTTCTCTAACCTAAAAAGGTTTGGTGTCATACTAAGCAGCTGTGATTTAATCTGTAGTCAAATGTCTTTTAAGTGCTAGTGAACGCCCTCCAGTAGCTACAGTTCAGACAGTATTGCATAACTCTTAAACAATGTCTAAGCCACAGCTGCAACATCTGGCATTTTAAAGAAAGAGATCTTAAGGGAACAAGCAACATGTAGCTGCTTCCTAAGATCCTTAAGATTCAACTACAAGATTTTTAAATTATCACAATAAGTAAGTTGAGAATTAAGTGAGAATTTATACACTCCAGTAGCTTGAATTAGTAAACCGTAAAAAATGCACCTAAACAGATGTGAGTTAGTTACATCGGGTGTATACCACTTCTTTCCTGTTGACTCACCAGGGAAATAAGCAGGAAGAAATTCACTGTAATATATCCTGCATATGTTTGCATGTACATGAGAGAATTGTAGGGTGACATATTCCATTTGTCTGATCACAGGCTTCAAATAGCTCATAAATCATGTGTCCTGGAATTGATGTAGAAGATAAAAACAAAATAAAGAACACTAGTGCAATAATATCTGTGATTATGTCTCATTTCAAATCATAGCCTTTCAGCACAAATGTATTATCTGCCTGAAGATCTACATTGCTTGTAAAACGCATAAACTTAATTCTTGTCAAGGAAAATACATTAAAAATTTTCAACTATTGTGATATAAGAACAGGTTCCAAAGCAGCGGTCGTAATGAACTTTAGGCTCAATAACAACATGATGATTACATGTAAATTCTTATTGGTTTATATAGTTTTACACTTGAAAGTTTTGTTTTATGGAACGAAATTTTCCCATTTTCTGTTTATAAGAAGGTAAACTGATATATAAGGAGAGTATCATCTAAATATCGTTTAAAAAAATGACTTCTCTGTCTTATGCAAAGATGCTATTTTAAGTTACATAAACTCCTGGAGCGTACATCCTGAAAGAGCACATCCTGCTACTATTATTACATTAGCATGTGATAAATTTCAAGTGGATGCATTCAGTGTTGTCATATGTAAAATTATGAATATATTTTTCAAACAATTTTAGACCTTCCTTTCATAGCTGTGACCTTTCCTCCAGATATTATATTTACTTGGTTGTTGATTGGGGGAAAAAAGGAATTAGTATTTATTCATTAGCGGACAGCCATAATAGGATATTTGGGCATCTTGGCCCCAAAACATCTCAGACTTACTGTAAAGGGGAAGTGAAAAATATCTGGCCTTTCAGTGTTTCCTTCCGAACAATCTGAATGAGAAACCCAATCTTTGTAGTGATTTTAAAGCTATTCAAGCTTATGTAATGATTAATTTTTCATTTCATTATCAAAAACAACTATTAGAATGCAAGTGTGATTCTCAAACTGTGATGAGGTAATTAAAAATTGAACATTATCCCCCTTTTACAGATGGCAGGCACTGAAGAAAATTCATCATATTCAAATGACTACGATTATCCGACAGGCGAGCCAGACTACGATTGCAATTATGAGACGGGCCTGCGGACCTTTCATGCCATCTTCCAAACTGTGCTTTGCAGCTTGATCTTTCTGCTGGGTGTGGCAGGGAACGGCCTGATGATCACAGTCCTCCTGAGACGCTGGCGCCTCCTGCGCATCACCGAGATCTACCTACTGCACCTCGCCCTGGCTGACCTCATGCTCCTTTTTACATTCCCTTTCGATTTGATTGAGAATGCCGCTGGTTGGCTGTTCGGCACGTTTGTCTGCAAGCTGATGGGCCTGCTGAAACAACTTAACCTCCTCTGCGGGAGTTTCCTTCTCGCTTGCATTGGGTTTGATCGGTATTTGGCAATTGTTCATGCTATTACTAGCATGCAAATTCGACATCAGAGAAAAGTGCACATAACATGCTCTCTGTTATGGTTGGTCTGCTTGGCTTTATCGGTGCCCAATGTTGTGTTTCTCTCTGTGACAGAGGACACCACAAACACATCTAGGTTCTCTTGTTCCTTTCATTATTATGGCATTCATGCAAACAACTGGGTTTTGACCGTTAGAGTCTTAGATCATGTGTGCTTTTTCCTGCCACTGGCTGTCATGAGCTACTGTTACACAGCAGTGGCAGTTACTTTGTTCAAGAGTCAGAAAAGCCAAGCAAAGCAGGGAGCAATTCGACTGGCTTTACTCGTCACTCTCGTCTTTTGTTTCTGCTGGCTACCATATAATGTCACCTCACTGATAAATACTTTGGGAGACCTGTCTGTCATCTCATATGAAAGCTGTGAACCTTATCTCCGAATTCAACAAGTCCTTGATGTGACAAAGAGCCTGGGTTTCTCACACTGTTGTCTGAACCCTTTCTTGTATGCCTTTGTTGGGGTGCGGTTTCGCAATGAGCTAATACAGTTACTTTGTAAATTGGGCTGCCGCCGTGTTTGTTTGCCTTTCGCCAGAGCTCAGGTTTACAGTCGACCATCCATTTCTGATGGAGTAACAACCACCAGCACCATTGTCTAACAAACTCTTCCACAATGTCAGCTGTAACTAAAAACCTTCTGTTGTAGTCTTTTCTTTGTAATGATGAAAAATGTTATTTTATCAGATGTTCTGTAAATATACTACCCATTACTACATTGATTTTTTATCTACATTTGCATTTTATTTACCCAGACAAGAAAAATGTTGTTGACCAAAATGTGCTTTTGCTTGTATTTTAGCAACTACTAGTTAAAAGTAATAAAAATTTCATATATACAGAGATTGTGTCCCTGTGTCAGTGTTATCAAACACAATAATTGACACCACAATAGAGATCAGTATTATTCTATTTTTAGACTTCTATTAAAACACAGTTATACAGAACAACTGCAAACGATCACAAATTGCATCTTATGTACAGCAAGTGTATATATAGAATTCCTTTGCACAACAGTTTGGTAGTTGGAGAAAATAAATCAATGATATTAAAACAAATAGAAATTTGAGGCACTCCTCTCCTGACTGCCACTCTGTTCCCACAACAAATACACACATCTTTGAAATATACATATTTTACAGTATTTTAGAAAATGGCTTCAGATTTGTTATTGAACTGCGTTACAGTGCTTTTAAATATTCAATATTTTAAATCAGTTGTAATCCAAAATTTGAAGAGTATCACTGATTTATTGTTTTTTTTTTTTTAGAGTTCCTCTTTTCAAACAACTGCAATAATAACATTAATGAAAAAACTTGGACACGATGGGAAGGTAACCTTGTAGACACATGATTTTTTACACTTCATATGAGCTGGATCAGAATGGCATATTGGCCATACCTCCAGGGCCATAGCCAATGGGACTGTCCAGAGACATTCCACGCTGTCTGAGAGACTGGGGACCCATCATACCAGACTGTGGGTGGGAAGGGGCCATCATGGGACCCTGAGAGGACATTAGAGGACCCTGTGGGGCAAAAGGATCCCCTGGGATTGACATGCTTCGCTGCTTAGCCTGCATCATCATAATGTTCTGCTGTGCCATCAGGTTGTGTGGGTGCTGCTGGGAGGACATCATGCCAGGGTATGGATTGGAAGGATGGTGGAGAAGGCTGTTAGCCATCATGGCTTGCTGTTGCTGGAGTTGCTGCTGGGTCACCATGCCTGTCCTTCCCATCATATGTCCAGGCGGGCACATGGGGCCCATGCCCCCACCAGAAACCACACCCCTAGAGCCCCCCTGAGGAATGCCCATGGTTTGGCGTATTCCACCATGTGAGGGGTGAGGTGGCAGCTGCTGTTCAGCCATCATATTCTGTAGGTTTGCTAAGTGGGGGTTAGATGAAGGGCCGCTGCTGTGTGGAGGGCCAGAAGAAGACAGCTGTTTGAGGAGCTGCTGTGGAGTAGGTTGCTGGGATGGTGGCCCCTGATGTGGATTTTGATGTGGCTCACTCTTTGGGAAATACTGAAGAGTGCTACTGGGCTTATCAGAAGGAATGATACGGGAGAGATCAAACTCAGGGATCCCTGTGTGAGTGGGTCGTATGACTTCACTTAGATCCGGACCATCCCCCATGGGCAAAGAGCCAAATGAGTCTGAGGGGTGAGAGGGGCGTTGGAGAGGATGACCTTTGCTAAGCAGGTGTAACTGCTGAGGTGGTAGAATATCCTCATTAGACTGAGAGAAATTCTGGGACATTCCTCCAACAGGTGAGTGCATGGGTCCATGAGGTGGTTGCTGGATGCGAGGAAAGCCTGCCATCTGGTTCTGAGATATAGGTGAAACATTGCAGGGCCCCATTCCGTCAGGTGCGCCTCCTCCCATCATGGCAGAATTCATGGTAGGCATGCCCATGTGGTTTGGGGAAGAAAGCACAGGTCCTGAGGCATCATGGGACAGGTGCTGCTGACCTTGGCTTACAATACCCATGGGGCTTTGCGGATCACTGTGGGGACCAATGGAACCCTGGGAGACAAGTATCTGGGAGGTCTGGGGGTTCCCCATGTTTCCTAGTGATAAAATAGGGACAGCATGTGAAAAAATAAATAAATCACACTATTAGCGTTTGAAAATTGACTGCTCTTTCTCTAAGGAGATTAGACTTGAAAAATAAATATTATAAATATAATATTAAAGGGAGATCTATTCATGTTTGCAAACAGTACTACTATAATGTGACAGTTTAGGCTCAGAGATCTGTGTTGCTCTGCCAAAATCTACAAATGACACACTGCATGAGGCCCATTCTACTGCTTCCTCTCTACATGGGCTGCGACTCTGTATAAGGTGTTTTCTGTCTGTCTAACAATGTGTCCTTGTTTTCCTACCTCCAATGCTGACACCAGAGAGAAGAGGTCGATCTGGCAGCATCTCGTCATCGGAAGTGGCAATTGTTTTGATTGCATCATGGTAGAGAGGAGTAGAACTGGGCATGGCATACTTGGACATCTGAGACATGATAAGAGATAGAGGATTCTGAGATGGAAGGGCATTGGGAGAGGAAGTAAATGGCATACTAGGATTCATAGATCCTGGCTGGCTAATGGGGGTAGAGTTGGAACTCCTGGGGGGAAGCGATTGCCCTGCAAAGAACATTGAAAAAATTAATGTCACAGCAATACAAGGAACAGCATTGATGATGAACCAACATTGTCTTTGATTATGACTGTACCTGTCTCAGTGGAGCTACTTCCTCCGTTGCCCACTATCTTACCACTGGTTGGACCACCTGGACTTGGAAGAGCTGTTTTAGGAGATGCCCACCCTGGAGAGGCCACAGTCATGGCTGGGGACTTGAGTCGTCCAGGAGAGGCAGACGGAGAGTGCAACACAAGGTTGGAAGACCCCATTACCTGGGGAGACTTCATGGAAGAAGAGGAAGGAGTTCCAGCACCAGAGGCAGGGGGAAGAGGGGGGTGATGCCCTGCAGAGGAGATCTGTGAGGGTGATTTCAGTCCTGGAGCAGAGGGGGAAGGTAGAAGAGGAGATGGCTCTTGGTTGAGGGATGGAGACTTGAGCTGATGAGGAGGAGGCACTGAAGGAGAGGTCAGGGGGTTAACATTGATTGATAGGTCAGAGGGGTGCCTAGGACTGAGGTCTGCTCCCCTGAGGCCTCCAGTTATAGGCATATGACTAAGCCGTGATGTACCTCCCATTTGATTAGGACCTTGCTGGTCAGGCCCAAACATCTCAGGGCCAGGTTGTTGAAGATACGGCCCTTCCATCTGTCCTCCAGCGAAGGGACCTTGACTGGGAAACTGGAAGGGTCCATCAGGACCTGGGATCATTCCCTTAGTTCCTCCTCTTCCATTTTGTGAAGCCCTGATTCGTGAAATCTCTCCAGGACTAAACATTTCACCCAAAGGCCCCCCTCCTGCCGGCCCTCCTCGGAGCTTCTGAGATAGCATCATCTGCTGTTGTTGCTGAACATTCATCTGCGGGTTCATGTTCATTGTGAGGTTGCTCCCCAGAGGAGAATCCACCAAGTCTCTCATCTGAGGACCCCCTCCAGGAGAGCCCATAATCTCTCGTGAGCCAGGAAAGTCCATAGGATCACCTCGGGTGGAGGGTGGACCGCGGCCCATTCCCAAATTAGGAAAGTCTGGGCCCCCAGGATTATCCATAATTCTCGAGCCAAGGTTTCCCTGTTGCTGCTGTTTAGCTAATCTATCAAGTTCAAACCTGGGCAGTCGTTGCATCTGTCGTTTTTCCATGATGCGAAACATTTCCTCATGTGTTAACGGATGCTCTGGGTCACCTTGCAAGTGCTGAGGAGGGCCACCAGGGTAACAGCCATGAAAGGGACCTCCCCCACCTAAGTTGTTTGGCATATCATCTAGCCAAATCATTCCTGGCCTGGTGGGCCTTTGGGGTCCAAGCCCTTCCACTGATAAAACTCCCCCTGTACTACCAGGAAAACCACCTCCCCCAGGTGGCTCTCTCTGCATCTGTCCCAGGAACCTTGGGCCACGGGGTCCATCTTGGTGCATGTCTATCATTCGTGCATTTCCACTCATTCCTCCTCCCATCATATTGCCAGGACCCCATTGCTGGTCTCCAGGCTTGCTGTGGTAGGGAGGAGGGGGTCCTCTCATCATCATAGGACCTCCATGCATGCCCATCTCAGTCATCATTCTAAAGTGCTGGGGATGCGTGGGGGGTTGCATTTCCTGTTGCCGTCTTTTCTCTAGGTAGTATTCTTCTTGAAGTTTCCTCCATGCCATTTGCTCTGGTGTCAGCCCTTCTGGTCCAAGTAAGGGACCCATGTCAACCCCAGGTGAAGACAGCTGGTGATGGGGATGTTGTGGTAAGTTATGGTGAGAGTCCATTTGAGGGCTGTCAAGGGCAGGGCCACCAAGGGACTGTGTTTGAGAAATGATGGACTGGAGCGGTTCTTCATATCTCTTCATCCCTCCAATCGGAGCCAAGGCTGACGGCAGCATATTACCGCTACTGCAATTTCCAGAGTTGTTAGTACCATTGTCACTGTCCTCGAGAATACCACCCCTATCAGTATTGTTATTATTTAGGTTCGAGGAGTTATTACTAGCATTGTTATTGGAGCCTCCTGTGTCTCCAGGGCCTCCACTTGCCCCACTGCGCAGCAGCAGCCGCTCTATATCTCTCAGCGTCTGCAAAGAGCGCTCCCTGTGTTCCAGCTGCTCTTTGGAAAGACCATCTGAGTTCCCTGGGCCACTCCTCTGGCCTGTATCGCTCTGTAGGTGTGCAGATAGGATGGAGGGACTCCCAGAGGGAGAAACAGTAGCATCAGGAAGAGTCATACCCCCTGCAATCTCCCCATCTCCAGTTCCTGGAACTGGGCCTGCAGGTGTGGCCGCGCTCCCTCCCTCTGACCTATGGGTGATGATGCTGTTATTGCTGGAGGCTCCGCCAGGTCTGGTCTGAGAGGACTCATTATCAGAGTGTCCTGCTGATGACGGTGTCCCTACAGGATGCAATGGGCCCCCAACTCCTGCAGAGGCTGGCCGTGGAGTTCCACTTTGGGATTTAGGGGTGCCTGTGGGTGGAGAGCTGCTGGAGTTTACCTTCTCAGTTAGGTTAGGAAGCTTCCCTGATGGGTGGCCCTGTGGCAGACAAAAGGAGAAAAAGAAACGAGCTCAGGCTATTAAAATACTATTATTATGCCTATAATTAATTATTGTTATTTTTATTAGTATTATTTCTGTTGATTATTTCTTATGTTTTATAGTATATTGTCTATTTGCTAAAAAGACACATAGTGCAGTTGTGCCTTCTCAGTACAAATATTCACAGCAGCCACAACAGCTGCTAATGAAAACAGGAACAAAGAGGTATCTGAGATCAAAATAGCTGAACAAATATGCCTCCCACATACTTTAAAAAAAACACAAACACATTTACTCCCTCTTGGTTTAACAGGTTTAACACAAACTTGACATTATGTTTAATTTGCTGCTGAACTGTGGATGTCTGACCTGCTCCAACTTGGTGCGTGGAACATATTGCTGGTGAAACAGAAGGATGGAATCGGTCTGTCCTTTCATCACTGCCTCTGCAGCACTGTCAAACAATATTACAAATTAAATGATCACCACAGTTACATAATTCAGTGCAGAACTGGAGATCTAATCAAAATCTAAAAAAATAACGAAGTTTGTTGACAAGATAGATAAAAAGAAAATCTAGACTACAATCACTTGCATGTCAGGCCTGAAAATAGTTCTCACCTGTTGGCTAGGTTGGTTGTGAAAACATATACCACTTGCTGTGAAGGCTGTGGTGGTTCTGCCTTTAGCCCTGGTCCCACTCCACATCCCATAACAGGACCCCCAGGTTCAGACATGGGCCCTGCGGACAGGCGATCAGAGAGCCCCTGGATAGGACCTGCCAGGCCACGCTCCCCTGAGAAAAATCAGCAGCACACTGGTCTAATTTATCTTCAATGATTTATACTTCTTCAGTCATCCTTTAGCTACAACATCTAAACACTAGATGGAGCTAAAAGACATGTAAAATCAAATCAGTGAAAAGGGATAGTACAGCACTCCACGCTGACATCTTCCTCTCAGTGTGTGTGCGAGATCTGAAAACAGCTACGGATCATTTAGAGATTTAACCTGTTTTCAGATAAAATAATACTGAGATGTGACAGGGGATTTCTGCACGTAATTCATCCATGTATTGTTATTAAGGCCTGTGCTACACTCAGACAACAGCAACCTGCAATGTTTTTTCCCCTCTGTGGAGGTAGAAAGACTCACGGTGAGTCGCAGTGTGTGGCTTGTCTTCATCTTCCTCTGTGTCAGGTCCAGAGCACCATTCATCTCCACTGTATGGCTGTTTCTTCTCCAGAACACAGCGTCGCTTACTGCGCATAACACCCTCTAGAGGATAATACACACACATCAACACTTCGATAAGAACTGTCATAGTATTGTCCCTTTACCAATGTCATTTGGTTTAGCATCCAATGCTAGTGATTAAATAATAAATAATTCACTAATCTAAACTCACCGTGTTCTAATCTGTTCTAATGCAGTTTTGTGGAAGTTATAGGATCCCATCTTACAGATGCTCTGATAAACATAACATGACTTTAAATCTGAACAGAATGTCAGTGATCACTTAAAATGAATTCTCAAATGGTGTTTGTGGAAAACAGTAATTAGATACATCATTATTTATTATTATATTATTATAATATATATATTATGTTAGCAAAGGGTTCCAGTCATATCATGGAAAATTATGGATTATGTTAACCAGAGCAGCAGTATGTCTCTGTGAGCTAAATAGTGAAAACATTAGAGGCCTGTAAGGTGAAACTCTGGTTCATGCACCCATATTTGAACCATCTCCTCTGCAGACATGCTCCTGCTGTTGTGACTAGAAAGCATGCTCATGCTTTCTGCAATCTCATTGTTACTCCGTCACGGGAAAAGCTTATATAAAGCTATAAAACAGCAACACAAATGTGCTCCGTTTGTTGAATTGATGTTGAAATAAAGTGAGCTGAAGGAAATTTATTTTCTTAAATTAACTAACTATATTTAAAAAATTACACGACTGAATTATGAAAAAATGAATGATAATAAAAAATAAAACACTACAATCATTTACTTCTGTTCATCTCTGTGTTGGTTTTTTGCTTTTCCCAACAATACGTCATGCATGCTCATCACATCTGCAGATGCAGCGTTTTGAGAAGCATGTGCTCACATGGTGCAATTATGATTTTGTGAATGCACAAGCTGCCAGTGGGTGCAAACAGCTGCAAGAAATATATAGCAGCTTTCACATTTCCACAAGGTAACCTGCAGTGTAAGAGGCAGAAACAACTTCTGACAGGAAACACAACAGTTGGGTTAGACTCTAAATAGTGACAGGAAAGAAAAGTACACTGGCAACACCCCTGATTAGTGTCACATATTTAGAGAAGCTCTATAAACAAATGAGTGAAGATTTTTCAGGTTAATTACTCAACATCTTACCGACTTTGTGGCAGAAAACTGCTTCCCAATAAACACATCAGACATGCTTGGGTAACCACAGACTTAAAATACTGTGCAGTATGTACAGTAGGAAGGAAGGAAGTTTGCAGTGACAATACAGAGAAAAGGACAGCAGAGGGAGGACTGCTGCCTTGGCTCAGAGAGGCAGCATGAAAGAGTTCGCCTCTTGTTTATCTTGACAAGAAAGTCGGCTATTGAGCCATGCCTGCTACCATTTTCAGACTATTTGTCACCGACAAGGTTTTGTCAGTGTGGCGGTGGAGAGATTTGAAGTAAAGAAGAGCGAGGCTTGTGCTTCATTTGAACACACTTTTGTTTTTCTACATGCAGAAATTAGATCACAGGGACTGAAACAGAAAGAGAGACAGAAGGAGTGTGTGTGTGTGTGTGTGTGTGTGTGTATGTGTGTGTGTGTGTGTGTGTGTGTGGAGGGGGAGGTCAAAGGGAGCCAGAAGAGATTTCCCTTCAAATGATCCACCCTATCTTTCATTCTCTCCCTCTTTCAGCCTCTGCCACTCTTTGTGTTGAAACCACACCTCTGCCTCAGATTGTGTTATGGTGTGTGTGTGTGTGTTTGTGTGTGTGTTCTTGTGTGTATGAGTGTTTAAAGAGGAGGTTCAAGGCATGTACAGGAAGCCCAGATGAGTTTCACAAAATCACATTAATGTCATCTGCAGTCAAATGCTCACGTGACCACATGAACGCTCAAATAAGCAACAGCAAACAGATGCACATCAAACACTTTGTACTGAACCACATCAACACGAATGTTTACTGAGACACTCACAAAAAGTCTTTACCCACTCACTGTCTCCTGCTTTAATAACAACCTCTCTCGGCTTACTAAGTTTTCGCAACCTCATGACCTGTCTCTCTCTCTCTCTCTCTGAGCTCTACAGAAAGCCCAGATGCTTTTTCATCTGAGACACGTCACTGCAGCGCAGGCATGGCACAAACTATCAAAAGCCAGGGGGAAATTCTGACGCTTCACTGAAAGGTCAGGGCATTTCAGCAAGAGAGAAAACAAGTTCTTCTGTCCTCTCAGTCCTTACATTCACTTCCTGCTGTGGAGGAGGTGAATGCACGTAATCTGGTATTTCGGGTTAAGATTCGGCTGATAGGAAGGTAAAGGAAGTGAACTTCTGCATACTTTGAACAAAACACACTGTCTATATGTCCCAGATGCTGACACAGTTTCCTCTGTGTATGCATGTCTTACCTCCTTTGGCATCTGTCTCCAGGGCTGGAGGAATGGCATTTCTTGATTCACCAGAGTCAATGGAGACGCTCCGCTCCCGCTTGGATTTGGTCTTCAGCATCCCTGCGACGCTGCTCACCGATTGGCTGACAGCCTTCAGCCCAGGGTTGCCAGGGGATATCTGGTTGGTTTTGACTCCATGGCTCCCGGCACCAACGCCCTTTGGACCCAGGTGGCCGGCAGCTCCCTGCTGCTGCTGAGCCTGCTGGTTTATACTGGGTATTTGGGATCGGCTGTCACTGGTGACCTGCTTGCCATGATTGGCCAGTTTATTGTCTGGGTGCATTTGATTGGCTGGTGATTGAGCTGGAGGTCTGGTATGGAGAATAGCTGGGCCTGTTTGTCAGTGGAGCTCACATTGCTAACAGGCAACACTGATGGAGAAAAAAAAAAATTATCAGATCATCAGTAATTTAGACTAAAATTCTTTATTGGCCCTAGAGTTGAAAGACCAATTCAGATCATTTCTCTGCAGGCCTGATGTAGGAGTAATACACATCTGACCACTGCACAAGCAGCAATTTGGAAATGTGAAATAATTCATCAGAAAATGGACAGAATTTATATTTATAGTTTCACTTTATGCATCTTGTCTTATGGTGAGTCTGTACTGACTGAATGATTAGCAACACACTCCAGCCTTTAAAGCAAACATCTCAGCCTGTTCACTCACCTCATCTCACCCAGACACTCAGGTGAAACACTGCCATGTTGTTCTCCAGGACACTTCACTGACCACACATGGACCTGGGGGATACAAAGAGAGTAAGATCATCAGTGGAGCTAGATAGCAACCTTTACAGACAGCGCTACCTGTCAGCGTGTACGTCCCCAGCCGTTGGGTCAACATTAACTTCATGAGCAAAGACGGAAAAGAGAGAGAGGATACCAAAAGACTGATAAGAGACCAAGACCAAAACCAGGGTAACTGTTCCTTTAAGGGAAAGAGAGCAAAGAGTGAGTTTGAGCTGGGGGAGGAACCTGCAGCTCACAAGTAGCTCAGCAGTGTTTTAGGTCCCTCCTCCAACCAAACACTTTGCAAACCACAAAAACTCCACCACACATTCCATAACACTGTCTGTAGCAATACCTGTCTCTCCCTTCCTCACTCACTCAGAGAGTCATTCTCTCAGTTTCGCACTTTGAGTCCAAACACTACCAGGCAAAAACTCATTACCGCCTTATTACACATTTTACCTAAGGCCAATTTAGACACACCACCAAACCTCAAGTGTTTGTGAGCATTACCCACATTTGTTTTTAATCCATTCCAGTGTGACCTAAGAGCCCAGATGACAAGGCCAATGCCTCAACTCACAGATATCAACTTCTAGCCTTACTGGTAATGTTAGGGAACAAAAACAGCCTTAAACTGAGCAGGATTCAAGCTAAACACAATGAATGGAGGACACTTCCCTGTACACGAGGCTTCATTCTGGGTTCCAGTCGATAGCTGCAAACTGACGCCCTCTTCACACCACCACCTGCCTGTGTCCATAACCCCAAGCTTCTGATTTTAACCTTTGAAACTGGGTTGTGCTTCTCTGTGTGTCAAAGAATTTGTGTGCAGACTCTACAAACTAGTCGTACACAAGTTTTCCTGCCGTCTATCCCACACAAGCTGCTTATGCACAGAGCATTAAACAGTTCTTCAGTATTTGCAGGTCTCAACAAGACCCTTCCACACCTGTTGCTGGTGAACAATAGTTGGTCAAAACAGTCATCACAGCCTGTTCAAAAACATCTAGCTGAGATATTTGGCAGACATAATGCAGATCTCGTGTAAACATTTCCACTGGTTTACATTTTTGGCCGATGACACAATCCCACTGCTGCACACAGCACAGCCAGTCAGGTCAGCTGTCCCGCTCTAACAGAACCATCTGTACCACTCACTCACCTTGACAGGTAATGGTAAACACAATGCTGTAATTAGTCATTAAATAACACAGGCACAAGTCAGCACAGAAAGGTGCCTTGTTTGCTGGCTGAGGATTTCATCACTTATTAACTCGAACGGGGACAGTCAGACGTCGCTCCTGTTGACAAAGTGTGACTCACTTGCTTTGTGCAACACAAAGCGGAGGCAGACTAATCATATGGTGAGTCGCTGACCTTCGAGTGGACAGTTAAGAAAAGATAGGCCTATCTAAAGTGAATACCAGTCTAGTAGATATCCCAGAGACTCCCAGTCATTTCTGCTGTAGTTGATACGATCAACAAGGGAAAAGCCTGAAGCAGTGATACTGAGTCCAGTCTGAACTGTAAAAGAAGTTTGAAGCAGGTACAAGTCAATGAAGTGTAAATGTAAATGTTGTGTCTCCTTTTTTTGAACATTTCGTAAACCTGGAGTTAGGCCTTGCACTATCATTATCCCCACTCCTTGCCACGTGTATAGAGCCTATATTTAAGTAATCAGCCACAAGGAACATTACAGTGACTTTAGAACAGTGTTTGCAGACTGGATGAGTTTTTACTTGAGGTTTTTTTGAATGGTTTTTTGATTCTGAGAAGTGGCAACACACAAATGTACAAAAATGATTAGAACTATTCAAAGCAATCTGAGCTTAATGAATGTCATAGTATGTAATAAATGTTATTCCTTGACCTTCTGAAATAAAAACTAGATGAGGTGCTGGCGTGACTAGCAATTTTTGGTTAGCACATTAATGTTTAACTGAGCTGTTGTGCAGTCACATCTCTCAAACAAAGCCGGTTTCCCTATGCAAGCCAAGAAAGTGTATTTGTATAGTCCTGTTTACCGGCTTCAAAAATTATTTTATTTGGAAGAGTCTCAAGACCCAGTTTGTGTTGCAACATCTGGAGAAATTGCTTCAGTGCATTGCAGAGAGGAGAATACAATTAAAAAACTATCATGTTTTATAAGAGTTTACTTTAGATTAGACCTGTGACATAGAAGTTCTGGCTTGAGATTCATAAAAAACAACATTTCAGATGACAAATTATTTAATTGAGTACACAAATTAAATAATTTGAGGGTGCAAGTTATTAATTTGAGGCCTAGCAATCCTCAAATTCTTTGTCACACCTTCAATACACACAGGTGATCTCCAGTCAACGTATTGTGCAAACTCTTAAAACAACTGGTTGCACCACTGATGACTCAGGTGTGTCATAGTTAAAAGTGTGAACTGCTTGGATTTTGTACTGTGTCTTTGGACTTCATGTAGATCAGTTTGTGATGATTTGTTTTCACATGCACATTCAAGTTCTTTTTTCTGCTGATTACTTAAATCTACTTTGATTCAATGCTACAAAGTAGAAAAAGAGAGAAATGTCGAGGGGTTCAATACTGTTTATATGAACTGTACTGTACAAATACAAGCAAAATCTGTTAATTTCGTACGCTGCCATCAGCTCTCACTTTTGTTTACAAAAAGGCATTGACTAATCAGACGCACCAAAAGTACCAACACTACACTTAATTGGTGTCATCTGCATTCATTACATCCTGACCTCAGCACACGAACATAACAAGACATTTAACAGCCGAGCTTGAGAAATGATTAGCGCTTAATTATGGTGACATTTGAATGATGGAATTAAATCAAATCAACCTGGCTGCTATGCAACTAATGTGCAATAAAATCAAGGTTGTAAAATCAAAGTTAATGTCCCTTAAGGGAGGTCTTCTCTCTTTCAATCCTCCGTATCCAGTCAAACAGCTTCTGTCAAAGCTGGACGTTCATTTTCAGTCTAGATTTTGTGCTCATGTTGACGAGGTTGCAGCCTCCATCTGGCCTCACAGACTGTAGCCTTCCTTATCAAACAGGGTCTCGTGTAGTTCTCTTCTAATGGTTCAACAACTCCTGAATGGCAAAATAAAAATGTGTTGCTCTCATATAGTTGTATCTGCAGGTCCAAAATATTAATCACACATCTTCAACCAACCATTTAAGCCTGTTAACCAATGAATAAGACAGGTATGAATAGAGGCAAAATGACCAACATCTGACACTAGACGTGAAAGTCTTCACCCAAGTTGAGCTGGGAAAGGCTTCAGGCCCCCTTCAGGCAACCCCGAAAAGGATTAGCAGCAAGAGATGATGGAAGGATGGATGAAACCTGATTAAGACCCAAGTCTTACTTTGCAAAAGAGCATGCTGACTGTTGTGAAATGTACGAAACCCAGTTTAACTTCTGTAAAGGGCCTATGACTAATCACACATACCTGGTGTGTACAGAGACTGACTAATCAAGGCCCTGACATCACACTGACTAATGACCAATTACTGAGAAAACACATGGAAGATACACCATTTTAATCATTTCTCACACAGGCCTGAAAAATAATTGCAGCTAAAACATTTGACTCTTGTATTTAATCAAATGTACACTGATCAGCAGATGACTTGCTGACCTGCAAGTCCATAGTAGCTAGATGAAAATAAAGACATAATTCACAATAAGGTGCAACCAGATGGCTGCAGGCTGCTAAGTACCTTACAGGTTCAGTGTAACAAGTGTGAGAAAATAGGCCTGTATTGTAGTATTGCAGTCACCAATAATTCATAAATAGGCCCATGCAGGTCTCTTTATGAAAATGTGCTGCTCTGTTCAAGCTGATCAATACTCAGATTTATGCTGTGTGCAAATCACTATTTCATGATGAAGGTCATAGACGCTGAGACTGTTAAAAAGTGGCATTGCTTAAGGTAACAACAGGGGTAGATCTGAGATTTAAGGACCAGCAGCATCTGCCCAGTGCACAGGGAAATGTGAGGATGAGACGCTGAGCTGATGCTGAACCAACTCAGTCCTCCACAGAAAAACCAACAATGAAGATGCTCATCACGTGGTGAAAGAAACGGAAACAGACCAGAGCCTAGTATTTGCCTGCTGGAGTGGTTTGCCCATGCAGGGGTCCTGTATCAAAGCAATACAGCCCCTGCTCTGAGGCAACGCTTACAGGCTCCTGTCACAAAGCAGAACTATGAGTATGTCCACATTAAGACATTTAAATTAGTAAACACATCTTTATCTCTCCATTTCAGCTCTCTGTCCAGATCGAAATGCCAAAAAATAATTCCAATTCCAAAACGGCCTCCAGAGTGTGTAAATCTTAAAACACTGGCTTGGTATTTTAATGTGTGCTGAGTAAACAGAGCTTTAAACAGGGTGTAGCTGTCTTTCTCTGCGACTGTTAATTTTAATACCAATATAGCTGAATAGACAGAAGAGCTGCTTTCATTAACCTGGATTTATGTTGATTTTATCAGACAGTGTTTATTGTAAAGACAGGGTTTGATCAGCACAGTGCAGCAGCTTGGGAATGACTGCTGGTCAACATGTGTTTACAGGCTGCAACTAAATAAATATTTCAAACTTGTTGAGATCGAGAAAATGAATATCCATAAAGGTACAAAGGATTACAGTAGTTTAAATAGGAAAAATATTATTTTGTGCACAAAATCAGATAATGTTACTCACAGTTCAAACTGTATCTCAGTTTTGAGTCACAGATCGGACCATTTTTTCGGATCAGAAAAATAAAACGTTAGGGTTAAATTAGGCCTAATTTAAAAATGCGCTACATTTGCTGTGATGTCACCGCCTCTCAATTCAATTTCAAGTCAATTCAATTCAGTTCAACAGCGATTTATTGGTCTGAGAAAGAGACATCACCAAAGCAAAGTGAAATTAACAACAAAAAAAACATGTACAATCTTTTGTAGATAAACAGCATTTGTGATTTTGCTGATAGAAATATATATGTATGTGTGTGTGTTACATGTCACGCCTACTGACAATGAACTGTCCAATATGATAATACAAAAAAAAATTTCATTAAGGTTATAATGTTCAGTTTTTGTTGAAACGAGGAGTTGACTGAACTTTATTGTCATTTTGAAGCCTGCGATTTATGGTGCTGTTGAATTATATTCCATCATACTCAAGTGTTTCTAATATTTAGTCTCCCCATATTAGAAACACCTCTCAAGTTTTATCTCTACAGCAGCAAATAATTGAATTGGCACTGACACTGTGCATGTTACTAATTCTTCTCTATAACCTTGAATATTCATGACCAAATATGCATCAATCAAAGATAAAGTTTGAGCAAAAACATCCTTAAGTATTATTAATTAAGAGTTTAACAATCAAAAGCGAATCTGCTGCAGGGCCGACATCAACACACAAACAATCCACCGTCATCCCATTTTAATTCATCATCATCAGGTGACATCACCTTTTTCCAACATCAACCCCCCAACTCCGAGCCAGTACGAATCATTCAGACAAAAACAAACACAGGAATGTCTCAATTGAAATAAACAAACCATTGTGCTAACAGTTTAACTATCGTTTACTAGGATTAAATAGGCTGGTGCCTCGGCTGACAACAAAAAAGTTATTGTCTTACACCTGCGAGGTGTGTAGGCTACAGTTACACAAGACATGCATGCCACACAAAACTTATTCCTGCCAAAGTTGTTGATATGCACATTATTTATCAGACTGAAAATGTGCGTAGTTAAGAGAATCCCACTGACATCTGTTGCTTATAAATATTTTTTTAAAAATATAGTTGTCCCAAAGAGCACAGACACTTTGACAACTTTTAATAACTCAAAGAAATTATCTAACTGGCTGTTTCTCTACCATTTATTTGAACGCGCTCACAAACAAATCAGTGTGAGCCCCTGAGACGGAACGGCAGCAGAGAAACTGAAGACAAAAATATGAGTGCTGGTTTTATTCTGTTCATGCCCTGATGTGCACTTATTGTCTTCTTTTAAGTATGTGAGATACTTATTAAGCTTTTTATCAAACATGTTGCTGGAGCTGCTGCCTTTAAAGTTGAGCTAACGAATGTTAGGGCATAAAATGTTCTCCATTTGACATTTCACAAGTTATTTGGGAAACAAATTGAATTTAACAGCTGGACCTTATCCAGATGCGTCCAATCACTGCTTCAAACAAATTAGGGAAATAATTCAATGAGTTTTAAAATCCATAGCATGTGGTCTTTTACGTTTAATGCCAATTGGTTTAGGGCCATGATGATAAGTACATATACACACACATAGCAGGCCAACACACACAAACACACACTGTACATTCCTTCAGCATCAGTGCAAACAAACATCACTGTGCTCTGTTAGGCCTGAGGATTTGCCGAATGATTTAAATTAATTTGCCAAAAGATGTGGAAAATTTGGGGGGGGGGTTTCAGCTGAACATCTGCGGATGTTGTTTTCTAAGAAATTTACGGTGTGTCTGTGTGTATGTCACTATGCCTACGGTAAGAGGTTGAGCTCCTATTTAGTCCCAGTGGGTCACACAGTACTCTGTATTTTTAGAGCGAGCTGGTATTAATAGACCCAGAGAGCCCTGGGAAGTCAGGGCCAACAGTGAGAACAAAATACTAAGCCAAGTCCAAAACACAGATGCCACAGTGCTGCTCTGTGGACTGACACCAGTAAACACTGAGGCCAAAGTGTTTAACAGTACTGATGAATGAATAATGTGTATGACGCAGGAGCGCACACAGTCACACACAGATGCACAGTTGAGACTTTTTTTTTTTTTTTTTTTTGACATCAGATGCTTAACAAACTGCATTTACACATGGCGCCAGTCGAAATGCAGCCTAAGAGAAGGCAAATAAGTTAAACGTGCTTGGCCACTCTGTACTCGAACTTCAGACAAGGCCATGGCTAATACAACATGTATGACTGTTAACAAAATAAATCCTCTGTGAAGGACTGTTCTGAGTTAAAACATGTCCTTGTAGGCTCTGCCAAGTTCTTCTTCAGTTTTTTTATCAGTTATAAAAGTAATCTAACAGGACAGCCACCACCAACATTCACGTCCGGTTCACCAGAGGACATCTGCTGGGTTGAGATGGAGGTCCAGGATGCGTGCACAGGCTGATAGATTTTCAACTTTGATCAAGTTCAAGAGCATCCAAAATGTACGATAGTGAGCGTTATCAGCTGTAACTGATTTAATATCAAACACACAATCATATCAAAATAATTTCAGGTAAATTTTCTCAGTGAACTCTCTGTCATTCAAATTTGACATTGTTTCCATAAGTGTTTTCACATTTCCACTGCAAATGAGTTCTCAAGCGCATTTCCTCTCGACCATATCATGATGAAAATATTTCCATGTCATCTGAATGTCTAGCCGCCATCCTCCAGAATGGCTGCACGTACACATTTTCTAACAAATACATACAAATATAGTACCTGATTCTGAGTTGCATTTGCAAGAATTCACCTTAAAAAACACACACACAACCCTGCGTTGCAAAGACTTCCCTTAAACTAATTTTATTAATCTCTCTATATTAAAATCGAGTTTGAAACTTTCGTCTCTGTTGTTTTTTTGTTTATTACAATTAAAGTTTGCTAACAATAGATTATAGAAAAAGTTCTAATGTGAAAATCTTTTTTGTTGTGTTACAAAATGTTTTCTAAAAAAGTTAACATACAGCTCAGGTTTATTGCAATCTGCTCAAATAAAGAATACAACACACCTCTGATGGGCTTTTTTTTCCTCGCCTGCTTTTATGTTACACACATGTAATGTGGGTTATGCGGCCGGTGTAATGACTCCCTTCATTTCCACACACAGGTTGCAAACAAGCCCAAAATTGTCACCCTTATCACCACTTTCCACTGAGTTAGACACTGCAGCATATTTCACTGAGTGTCTACTAGTGAATGGACCTGTGGGTCTTCTCTAATAAATGAATGAACTCTAAAGTGGAACACGACAACTATTATGAAATGCGATGTGACATTGAGAGCTTTGAACTCTTCTTTCACGGAAAATAGAAATAACCATTCAACTCTGTGATCACACTGTAGCTGCTGTGAGAGAACAGTGTGATAACAAGGGATACAGCGTGATAACATTAGGGGGGAAATGCAATGAATGGTGTCATCTCACTGTCTTACTAACTTTATGTTAAATATCTGATATAATATTTAATGTTTAAATTTTAGTCACTGGTGGACTCCTACATACCTTCCTTCCCTTTTGAAATGACCAGAACAACAGTTTGCTAAACACATATCTGAACCCACAGTCTTTGATGATATGCACCCACCTCTTCAGAAGACTTCAGAAGCTCAATGACACAACAGTTTCTCTGCAGAGTTAAGGCCTTAGCCTATTGTTGGTATGAGGGCTTTATTATTGTATGTTTGAGTTGTACTCCTGCTAATGAATTTCAACGGACACTCCTCTGATCTGCAATCTACAGTGAGCTGTTTTAAAATCACGACACTTCATTTTGAAAGGAAAAACACAAAGTAGAAATTGAAGGTAAACAGAAGGTTCTGTCAGCTACCACACTGATTTGCATGATGATGACGGGCGCGCTCTGCTAAGTTTAAAGATGTCGAATCAGCTGTCAAGCCCCTGCCAACTTTCACTCATGGAAAACCAACAAGAGGACAATAATGTGAAACAGCTTCCAAGTGACAGACATTAGTACATTCTGAGTGATTATTGGTGGCAGCACCCAATAAGCTACAGCCTTTAGACTCTCTTTGAAGAATTAAGTTTGAGAATTTGCAGGCTTCTGTTGGAATCATACAAAACCAATGTTTTCATGGGTCTGTTAACAATGTGACCACTGAGAGGTCACTTAATTGGAGAGCACCAACCATCCATTTCTGATAATACAGAAACTTATTCCAGATTATGAACTGAGAAACTATTTATCCTGGATCCCATCCTGTTGATGCAGCCTGTGTGAATGCTTTTTTGCACAGAAGCAGCAGATTCAAAAATCCTAACTTGTAAGTGGAGAGGAGACTATATTTGTGTCCTGTCAGAGGCTGTGGGCAGGGAAAAGGACACAACTGGAACTTGTTCAAAAGTCTTGCAGGAGGTAAACAACAAAGTACGCTGTGTTTTTTGGCATTTCTGGTCAGAGCAGTCAGTTGGCCTGCTACGAGTGTAACAGGCTGGGAAACCCTGTTCATAGATTATTGACCACATTCAGCCCTATAGCCATATCTATTTCTTGATTTTTACAGTCCTTGCCGTAATATTTTTTCCTTCCTTCCTCTTTCCTTCAATAACCCACTTGTTCTCTCCCAACATGCACTTTGTTTTTCTGCAGCCTGGCGTTGTAGGAATGTATCAGTCTACAAGCATAACAAGAGGTTACTGCAGGTCAGCATTCATTTGAATAAACATCTAAAAATAAATAGCATTCAGTTGGTCCAATGATTTGTCATGGCAAACTGTTGATAAAAAGGTATTTTTACTTTGGGACAAGTTAATCCACAAACTCTGTTCACAAGTCTGTGACCAGCATAGACTCACAATTCTCCATCTGCACACACTGTGGTACTTGTTGGGGCTAAACTGCAGTGCATTGTGGGACAGTACACAGGTGACAGCCCAAAAAAAAAAAAATCAGCACACCAGGGGGGTTGTGGCAGGTTGCTGTGGCAACAAAACATGTCACAGGGCTGAGTAAATATAGGCTAACCAGCCGGCGACGTGCAGAGAGAAGGGCCTGCAACACAGGAAAGGCCACCGAAAAAAAGGAAAACTGAGACATTTGTGAAAATCTCAAAGCATTGCTGTCTTTTGATGTAACAGGCCTCACTGAACAGTCATGACAAAAGAGATGACCTGAGATGTACCTTGCTTTTACACCAAGGGAAAACATTATGAACACCAAGTACAAAAAGTAGTGAGTGAAGCAGAGGAGGGAAAATGATATTCTAGCTCAAATATTAACTCATTCAATGAAGCCACAGCCAACTCTGATTTATATGAGCTACAATCAGGGTGGATACTCAACATGTATGTGTCATATGTGTTCTGGACTAGCTGGATGGGGGGGTTGCAAAATGTTGGCAATTCACACAGGATTTGTTGGCTATTACAGACAAACACTGATAAACACTTCCTCAACAGACTGGAAATTGAGTGCTAAGAAGACTGTAGGCAACTTGTCCATGGTTTAGCTTCAGCTCAGGGACAGGGAAGTACTGGGCTCATTTTGTACAGAGGGTCAAGGGTTGTATCCTTTCCAACACATTCTGGGAAGAAAGCCAACTAGAGCAAGGAAAAAGACCAAACTGCAGCCTCAGTACAGACAGACGGCATTACAGCAGAGAAGCAGTTGGAAAGCGGAAGGCTGATGGACAAAAGCCATTCAGTGTCAAGCTGAACACACACCTATCAGTCTGCTCAAGAGAGGACGACCTGTCTGTCTGTCAGATGCGTGGATCTGTTCACACAGGTCAAAGATCGTCATCATTGGAGTGAGTGTAAGAATCCACTCCACATGTGGTTTATATACAATATGTGGGCTTGTTGAGTTGTTTTTTTCTTTTACATCTGACTGTGCCTGTTGTTCCCCTGGGGAGCACTGGGGACTGTACACAGCATCTCCTTCCCAAAACAACACTGAACTAACCCTAAACAGTGACCTATACTTAACCTGACCCGAACTTAAATAACTTAACCTGAAATTAGCCAAACTGAAAGACAGAAGATGCACAATCCCACCTACACATGAGAGCGATATGAATTTTAACCAGTAGGTTAAAGGTAGAAGTAGAAAGTGTCCTGACCTGAAGCAATGATGCAAGCTGCGAGAAACTTAAGATGGAAAATAGATGAAAGAAAGATGAGAATTCACCTGGACTGAACAGGCACACTTGCAATTATATGCAATGAATATAAACAAGGTGGGAAATTACCTCCACATCATCAAAGTGTTTGCACATGTTTGGTCTTTGCTGGCTAATTTACAGTATGTACTCTACCAGACACTTTGTCAACCTTAATCTGAAAGTTCTCTAACATATTCGTGGGGCAAAATAGTGAGAGTGTTTTTGTACCAATATTACATACCAGCTACTGTAAGTAATGGCATGATTACAAAAGCATGGGACAAGAAAGCTGAGGAGCACAGAGGTGGTGACAGATGAGCCATCCAGATGCAGAATCCCAGTTAGAGCCTGTTAGTGAATCTGTATGTAATACAATTTGCAATACACACTGCTTAGAGGGAGTACAAGGATATACTGTTGAAGCCACACAGAGCTCCATGAGACCTGCACACAAATAAAATGCTATTGTGCATTCATACAGCAGACAGTACAAGTCAAACAAGTATCTTCCAACTTGTGAAGAGCTCACATACCAGGAGGTAATGAAGTGATTTCCTGAATGAAAATGTTGTGCATTGATTCTCCAACAGTTTATTAATTACAAGCATTTTTATCCCGGCTAATGTTATATGAGTGACACTGTCAGTTGCTCTGTTCAAAACACTGTAATGTAATGTAAAATATTTGTCTGAAGGATTATATCTAACACTAGCTTAATGTATTAGTTTGATTTTTGTTTACTAGCCTACAGGTTTAGCCAAAGAATAAATACTGCATGATTATCAAATACTGCTTGACCGCTCTGAAGCAGCTTTGAGTCAATCACTTTTAGCACAAAAGCATGCAGGCAGAATCTCCAAATGATTTTAAGACAAGATGATGAAAATTCAACTGATTTTACATTATAGTGATTCAAACACTCAAGTTCTGGCACCTTATTAAAGTATTTTGACATGTATGAGTCACTTTAAAATGCATGAGTAGTCACAGCAAGCATCCTCAACAAGACTTGTGTTTATTATCTCCAACATGAAAAATGCAGCACTTCCCACATTTTTCTTTCATAGAGCAGAGTTAGGGTTAGGGTTAGGGTTAGGGGGGAGGAACGTTGGCTCATTGGTCACCAAACCTGCAGTTGGTTTTGTATGTGGAAAAGTTCACTTTGATAAGCTTTCCTGTTCGAGCCATCTACTTTAAAACAGACACGTTTCAAAAGCTTGGAAGCGAAAGTCCCACAGACCCACAAGTGTCTAATTTTTTGGATATTAGGACAATTTCGCAGTTTGACAGGAGTCAAAAAAAAAAAATCAAGATTCCTCTCCCTGTAACTGTAATCATGTAGGACACACTTGGCTGTGCTCTTTAGTAAATCATACGTTATCTTGTGCTTACATCAGTTTTGAACAAGTGAAGAAATAATCCTAATAGAAGCATCCACTGAGACTCAGTTTGTTAAACAAGGCCTTCCAAGCATAAGTAGGTGCTGACAAACAGAGGTGAACATCTGTCCTCTGGCACCCATGACACTGTGTACAGTATCTGAGGGTTAAATCCTGTAGTTGGTTCATATTACATTCTCACTTCTAGCAAGCAGCACCACAGTTTGCTTGTCGGACCAAGACCTGCATGCTGACAAGGTCTCAGTGTGGTTGTCTGGTTCAGATGATATTGTTCTCACCTGACTGAAAGTTAAAGTGTCTGAATCCACTGCTCTGACTATGTGTCATGTGGCTAAAAATATTAATATGATTTGAAAGGTTGAGGACCAGCAGCAGCGTGGACAGAGTGCGACAAAAACTGTATGCAAAAATATGCAAAAGATACACGCACAGAAGGTTACAGAACCACAACAGACACTGCGATATTAATGTGAACCATAATGCAAGTGTCACAAAAATACTCAGCCTAAATGCTTTCTATTTAGAGGATTAGACTGGGGCCTTGCTTTTTTCACCAGGCCTACAGAGTCCAGTACTTAAGTGTCTTAGCATATTCTGTCGTGTGGAAACGTTCTCAATATCACATTATTCTTTCATAGCTCACCTTAGCAGTGCTCCCTGTAACTCACCCCAAAGTTCTCAGATCACCTAACCAGATAAGAAACACTTTGTCAGCAGCTCACCAAATCTGTCTCTGCTTGTCCTGGAGCAGTCTGTGTGGACATGCAGCGGCTGCCACGTGCTTATTCATTCAAATCAACTCTGGACAAAACAGTAGAGGCAGGAAGTTACTGTACGATTATATTAGCCTTCTTATTGTGACAGGAGAACTGCTTCATCATCACCTGTTCTGTCAACTGTTTCATCCAAGAAAACTGCACACAAACGTTAACTAGAATGTCCACGTTGTTTGTCAAGTGATGATGAACTAACAACAAAATAAAATTTGGTCTATTAAGCCCTGAAATACTAGACTGACTGTATCATGCAAAGTTTCCATCATTATGAACTACAACCTCTCTTACAGGGAACCCTCCAGACAAAGCACATATAAAAATAAAGTATAAAATATAAGAGGCTCGCATGAAGGCCGACAGGTATGAGGTGGACTGTCAGAAAAGTCAGAAGAGAAAACGATGCTCTGAACATGGAGATATTTCACTTCCAGCCTGAAAGCAACGCACTGTGAACTGTGGCTCGAAGAAGACAATTCGGATCAAGTTGCAAACTCTGTTAGGTGCTATATATAGCTCACCAGGATATTGTAGATACACAAACAGCATGAAGCCTGTGCACACACGGAAAGAGAAAAGCTGTAGTATCTCTCCCTCTCTCTTTCTCTGTCTGTGAACAGGTTTAAGTGCAGCATTATCACACCATATTCAACAGGCTGAACTTGGGGGAGGGGGGTCAGAAGTTTACAGGCCTGAGACCACAAACACAAATACAGAGAGAGAGAGAGAGAGAGAGAGAGAGGAAAATGGGTGTGTGAGAGAAGAGCACTTTCACAAACTGTATGAGAGCATTCAGCTATAAAATTATAATAATACAATAATTATAATAATGGTATAAACTATTAGTGGACTCAACATATCAATTTTACAACTAACTTTGACTATAAAAGGTTTCAGTGCTCAGGTATGAACTTGCCACCCAGCTTTGACTCTGTAACTGAATCTCAGCGGGGCAGGAAATGCCTATCAAAATAAGATATATTATGAAATTACAGACGTATATTTTTCTTACATTAACACTGTGCTGATGGCAGTGTGAGTACAGATGCAGGTACAGTTCATCACGAGCATGTCGGGGTCCACCTGTGCACGCGGGCTCGGGGCTGACAGGTATATCGTTACGCAGTCTGTCACCTGCTGAACACGGTTTAGCCGCTTTTAGCACAAAAACCATTCAAACGCCGCTTTTGGCTGCGTCTCTCGGATTAGCTTGCCCACAAAGCTAATGTTAGTAATTTACACATCTGGGCTGAAAATGTCGCTCTCGGCTGCGTGAGAGCACAAAAGTGGAGCAAGCACCGCATTCTTGTTCGGAGAATTTGAGGACACATGCCCCTGATGTGAACCCCGGCGCTCCTGAGCGGAGACTTGCTGCGCCAGCCGGCTAACTTAGCATGCTAATTCACGTCTTCGCTAGGCTACTCGCTCGCAAACCGCCGCACATCTGCAGGCGAACCCGAGCTAGCTAACGGGATTTCAACTTTGTTATTAGCCGCGAGAAGACTTCATAAAAAGAGGGGAAAGTTCACATAAAGAAGGCGGCTCGAACGCGGGCGAACGAGCTAGCACGTCCGCGGCGGTGACAGTGTTTTGAAATGCTGGCTGCTCTACCTGGTGTGTGAGATCAGAAGAGGCCGATGTCAGGACTGACGGCCGGCCGACATTCCCCGGAGTGACCGCCGCCGCCGCGCTCGCTCCGCTCCGCTCTGCGCAAGACGCTCCCGATCCCGGCGTGCGATCAGGAAGGAGCCGGTGCCGGAGGTTTCAGATGAGATGATAAATAAGACGGCGTGTCGAGGCTGAAGTTTGGGCTGGAATCAGAGGACGCGTCACCTTGCAGCGGTTCATGACTCCCACTAGTCAAGATGCAGAAGGGCAGGACGCTGCTTGTGTCTGCGAGTCCATGTCGCTCCAGCCGCTCACTAACCAGTCTGACCACACGGGCATCCGTATGTCAGCCAGCCCGAGTCACACTGGACACATGTCCTGCCACTCCACTCACTATTATATCTGTTATATTGTGATTATTTTTTCACACAACAGCGAATCCACACCTTGAAATTAAATGTCCTTTTTTCCCCCTCCTGCAACAAAAATCCCATCAAATATCAGATTTTATTGCATCTCTATTTCTCATCATCCTTCAGCAGATGATTCTCAGTAATATAGAGGCCTTCATTATAAACACTGTAAACTCTTCAGTTTTGAGGGGGGACCATTATAAAGTTACTCAGAGTGAAGATCCAGTTGTTGCACTATTAAACCTGCTCTTTTTTCAGTTGAATACTCCCTCTGGTGGTGTGGGTAGCAGAAGGAGGTTTGGCCACACACACACACACACACACACACACCCTCTTGTGAACATGTGAAGTTGGGATAAAGGCATGTCTTGCATACTCCACATTCTCACTGTGTGTATGAAATGAGTTCAGACAATTTATTACTTGACAAAAAGAAAAGCTGAAGTGCTTTACTGCAGCAATTTAGTACAGAACGCTTGGATCAAGGAGCTGCATCCATTTCTTTTCTGATGCTGAAGTAATTGCCATAATCAAGGGAACATGAGATTGTTCAGGAGGAGAGCACATCTCATACACTCACCTCGTCCAGATGTTTCCACCGCTGCAAAGATTCACACCTGCATCAGTTGCTTCTCTAACCTCGAGGATGTGGGTTTCTAGACCACACACAATCCAGGGATTTGTTCTTTTTTTTTTATGAGGCAACCAGTTAAATATTAGGGAAGGACACATACAGTACAAGTCTTGCTGCAGTGATTTATACTGAGAGAGAGAGAGGAATAAAACAAATCCACAGTGGATACGGGTCAGAATGGAGCAGAGAAATAATGGCAAACCACAGAGGTGACTCGCTGCGACTCCCTGACCTGCAGACTCAGAGTGAGAGCAGGCAGACTGGTCAAAGTCGAGCAGGAGAGTGGCCACTTTCCTCACGACCTTCTCCTTCTAGACGAGGCAGAAAGGACTGGCATTAATCAGCCGAGGACGAGCCACCACACCTGTTGGCATCAGACATTTTTAATCATTGACTAATTAAATAGCTTGAGATTTTAATTATGCCACTGAGTGGAGATCTGCACTCCACATTATTCTGTCGTTATGTGCCAAATCCGAATGGAGCTCAGACTGGATTCAGGATGAAAGCTTCTTTTTTGTTTGATTCACTAAAATTAAAGGATAAGGAAACATATATGATAATTTGATCAAGGCATCTAATTTATCTTATTGTTCTTTATTCCCTTTGAGTTGTGTATGCTAATGTGCCGACACACTAATTGCCAAACGAGAGTATTGTTTTAATCAAATGAAAGAATACTCTGCTGCACATTGTTTTGATTCAGTAATTTTAGGCTCTGGGCGTCACTCCTGCCAAATAGACCAGCCCGGGGATATAAGAGGGAATAAAACAGCCTGCAGACAGAGTATGCTGCATTTGTATTTTATGATGAAAATGCAAAAAGATGCTGTGAATTCTATCCCACCGTTCCCCCCTGAGAGGAGAGGAGGAATTTGGACCCCGCTATTTGGAGAGAAAGAAAATGAAACATTGGAGGAAGGTCAAGAGAACATAAGAAAGGAGCAATGGGGAATGAGAGAACGAGGGAGAGAGAGAGAGAGAGAGAGAGATGGAGAGAGGAGGGAGACAGAGAGGATGAGAAAGTGAAACTATGTTGTCATGGAAACTGGCATGGATCTGAAGAGCAAAACAAGAATGTAAATTGGTTTACCCTGAGGGAATGTGATGGCGCTACAGGGAAGAAATAAGCAGGGAGATGTATTTAACAGAGGACCTTCCATAACATTATATGCAAATAAAGAGATTTGAGACAAATTCATAAAAGTAGTGATGATGACAAAACTGTGGCTCTTTAATGTGGAGACTTAATTTATCGACTCCATGCATCTACCACAGAGAGTAGATGGACACAGTGGTAGTCGGGATGATCACCCCTCATCTCTTGCGTCTAAATGACTAATTAAAAAATGTACCAGTCTGAGGGTTGCAGAGGTCAGTCTGAGTGGGAGAATTACTGATGCGGGTAAACAACTTGTGGCTCGGCTACAGCAGACAGAGATGCATGTTAGCCCTCTTCACGCTTATCATTCAAGAGTATTACAGATGACAGGATTCAAGCCCAAATGCCTGTTTTTTAGTCTTCAGAAAGCCACCTGTCAGCACCTGCAGGAAGTCTGTGCAGACCCATTGGGACCAAAAGAGGGAAAAGTTTTCTGAGCCTCATCATTATTTCCCCTCTCACCTGTGTGCTTTTCCACACAGCCAAAGCCTGTGCCAGCACACTTTGCTCACAAACATTCATCTTTCAGTCGAGTCCCATCATTAGATTTGATTTTAGAGTCAGATAGAGATGATAGGAATGTTGCCAAGAAACGAATGGTTTCCGTGGTGACAAACACCACCCCTGCCATTGTGTGTAGCGATGGAGGAAGTCAAGTCCCTCACCTACAGTCTCCACCACCGCTTTCAGAGTGAACAGAGTACATCTGAGAACGCCATGTACTCAACAGACAATAGCTTGTGCTCTAAAGTGTGTGTGTGTGTGTGCTCACAAACTCATGCAAAGATCTCAAGGTTGTTCCCTCATATTAAATTCGCATAGATGAAGCATTTATATATGCAACATTGTGTGTATTTGTGCATCAGATTGTATAATGTATTTTCATGCTGAATTTCGCCCATAATGTAAAGATACTTGCTGTTGCAGAAAATGCTCTGCGCCAGTTTATGCATACAACACATCACTATAACATACAGGGCAATAACAAAGAAAAGAAGTGAGGTGACAAATGGAAACTACATACATTCATATACTGTCATTATCAGTCACAATCCTACATCCCTCAAACAGAGAATGAAGTGAAGCACAAAACAAAGCAGAGCTGCATCAGTGGCTGACATTGATAAATAGCTTGAATAATCTAATAACCAGCAGCCATGTGCAGATTTGTTTGTTTGCTCAGTCAGTCTGACGGTCTGACAGTGGTGTGTGTGTGTGTGTGTGTGTGTGTGTGTGTGTGTGTGTGTGTTTGGTGAGAGCGTAATTTTAATTGGGGAGAAGTGGTTGCAGAGGCGGCTGGTGCAGGCACTGATGCACAGGACCGGGATCTCAAACAGGTGGTTTCCCAGATGGCCAAAGTCAGCAACAATCATGTTTTCCTCTTGCCCTTACTTTAAAATCACGCAGGTGTTTGATGGAGGGCAGCCAGCAGACACAGACATGACAAACTGCTCAGTAAAGGAGGAGGCAGAGCCAGACCGAGCAGTGATGGATGCTGAGCGGATTTTCATTGAGAAGAACTCGGACCAGAATTTGCTGCGACATGTTTGCCAGCGCTGAGACAGGAAGAGCATCTTTCAGTCAAGCTGGAACTGTTCTCATCCGATTTGAGGGATGTGTTTAATCGACCCAGCTGTGTGCACAAGGTATTATTGCTGATTAACAGGCGGAGATGAGCATCTGGGTTCTTGTGGAAGTCAATCTAATCTCCACAGTCTTGTTTGTGTTGTGATCAAGGTTGTTGGCACACCTAAATACCCATGTGGCCAGTTCTCTGCAGTGGATGGACGACTTGTTTTCCTGGATTAGGTCCATGCAGGAGGTGAATTAAGGTGATGTTTAGTTGCACAGTCAGTCAGTGATTACCACACTGACAGCAGAGCGTTCATTAAAACACGATAAGACAAAACAACTGAGGAAGCTTCTCGGATGAGAAGTGAAACGTCTATAATCGAGTCCAGTTGCCGTCGATTCAACCCTTATTTGTGTAACACAAAGGTTTACATCTTGTCTCTCTTTTACACATCTCAGCTCAACTCAAATACTACAACTACAGTTAGACAAATAATTCTGGACAAACCCAAATAAACCATACAAACTTTAGGTTCAGGTAAATATAAGAATTTTTAGATTTATAAAAAGGATTTGCAGCACGATTAGCTCCATAAACCTGTTGCAATAACTGAAAAACCTAAAGAGTAACTGACCCCATGACGGAAAGATGATCCATCAGACAAACAGAGCTACGTTGAACAGGGACAGAATAAAGTGACAAAGTGACCATGAGCAGAAATCACAGCAGTTCATATCATTACAGTCATTTCAAAAGAATCTGTTTTATAATACTCAGCTGTTTTTCTCCTCCTCCACAGCACAAAGGAAAATGTGCACGTTTCCCACTGTGGAAAACTGGAGCAGACAGTAGATGGCAGTATAGTTACTCTGATGAATTTTAATCAAGGTCCCAGTCACTCACTGTTGCCCTCCTCCAGTGACAGCTTCACTTAGCACAAACACAGCTATGACTCACTGAAAGGCAGAAGAAGAAGAAGAAGAAGAAGAAAAACAGCGGTGAAGAATATTCACATCAGACTCCAGATGTCTTTCAAAAGCTGGCAAACCACAGATTTTTCAGATTTTGTTTAAACTGCCGTTTGGGTGGCACGTTGGCATCACAAATCCTTCACAAAGTGTTTAGTCTTTGAGTTAGTGCTCAAACATACTTTTCTTCTGTGAATAAACCAAATCACAAGCCCACAAACCCTTGAAATATGTAATTGATTTTAATATTAGATCATTTGCTTAAATTAAAAGCTGGAAAATTTATGGAATCATCAGGAACTGAAACTTTTAATTAAGATGTATAAATACTGATGAAACCTACTAAGAAATGAGAGTGAAAGCTAAAAAGTAAAAAGTACCAACAGTGTAAACATTATTATACACATACATATATGTAACACAGGTTTAATGACAGGCATCGGATAATTGCTTTGTAGGTGAAATTTTGTTTGCTATATGAACTAATCACACAAATAAATATTGTCTTAGCTCAGATTAATCGGACTAATCTGATTCTACATGTAAGATATAAGAGTGATGTGTAAGATCCGACCGGTTGCAACTGTGCGTCTCTACAGTTGTGAGGGTAATGGGAGACACAGAGCAGACCAGGCCTATGCAGTTTAATGGGGCCACATGAGGTGAGGTCCCGCAACTATTTGTGAATTGAAGCTTGACCCTAAAAAAAGGTTATGGGGACTGGAGGTGTTGCCGTGACCTTTTGTGAAGCTGCGAGTGCCTGCCTCCGCCCGCTCAGGTCTCCGACAAACACAGTGAGAGTAGACGTACATATGGCAGCGTCTCCCTTTGAAACAGCGAGAGCTCAAAACAGTCTGGATCCTATTAAATCCTTTTGTCTTTCTCCCATTCTCCCCTCCTGGTTGTGCTGTCTGTTTTTACTTTGTGTTATTCATATTCATTCCATTACGGCCCTCCTCCCCTCTTTTTTTATGCATCCCACAATGCATTTCGTCGAGACTGCTCGGCAGATGTTTTCATGGCGTTGAACCATATGAATTCTGGGTATAGAAATGTTACACAAACTTGGACATTAAACATAAAGCGGGGAAATAATCCTTAAAAAGTTAATAATAAACATGTTGTCATAAGATTTTCTTAAGCTATAAAACTACACAGAGACGTAAACGAGACAAGCAGCATATTCTATTGATCCTTGCAGAAATCCTTGCCCCAACCCACATGACAGAGCAGCTGGCTGAGAGCGGCCTCATCTGGAACCGCCATCAGTCGCTTGTTAAATGCAGTGTGCGAGTGGGGCGGGAACATGGCAGCATGCGGTCTCAGCCAATCCATAACCAGACACTGGGAACTGTGCGCACAAGCTGCAGGTCACGGAGCAGTTTGTTTAGCGTGTGTGTTTGTGTGTGGGTGTATGTGGGCTACATGCCTGTGCTGGACCAGACCATGATATAGAATCTGTGCTCCCCTCCTCTCGCCCTGAATCCTGTCTATGTAATTGATCCCAGACTGGACATTTGAGTTGCCAGCAGCGATTCATATCGTTTTTATCTTTCAGACAAGCCCTCTACTGCTTCCAGATGGGGAAGGCACTCCAGGGTTCAAGTTTGTTTTTGAAAAAGAAAAAAAAAATGTAATGCTTTAATGTCTTTACCTTACAAAAGCCATGCAGCCCGAGAGGAAACCTACATGAGTGTGATGCAGCCTGTCGCAGATTTGAGCCGCTCTAAAATTCATAGGCATTTACACTCGATTGTTTGTTGTTTGGCTTTGCTGGTGTTTGCTTATGTGGCTGCTGTAATGTGAGTGGAAGCATATCATTGTACACCGCTGACAGTGTCAGTGATTTAAAGCTGTGGAAAAGGTAGGAGCTTGTGGAAATGAGTTCCTTCATGTTGTGCAAACTTGAGCTGCCGATGAAATTACTCACACAGCATCCACATCTATTAGGTTTCTCTTTTCTAGTTCATCTTTAGGACACTTTTAACATGAAAGGAAGAAGATGGCACCCAGTCCTCCAGTGTGTGTTTGTACTGTCACCATGTTAACTCCATCATTCTCCATTTAACACATCTACCTGTAATACACACTGATATGCTCCATAGATTTTGCTTATGATGAACTAAACAAGAAATTCACTTTTTCAAAAGTAGATCATTCACACAGGGTTTTTTTTTTTTCAAACTGTGACAACACAGGTCTCTACCTACTCATAATATTCATAGGGTCCAAATAATGAGAGAAGGAACAAAAGCAACAGTTACTTGGACCAAATTACTGACCACTTTACAGTCACCTTTCCCACCCAAAAAGCTCTCATGACCTCCTTCATAAAAATGGCAGAAACCACTTCAGCATGAGCAAGTATCCATTTTAGAAGCTTGTAAAGAAGCTGAAGGGAACAGAGAGACGGGAAGAATGAGTCTCTTGCCGGTGGGTTTTACCTTTGTCTTACATGGAAACATCTGTCACATGTTATGTTGGGGTGCTGGAGATTACAAGAAACTGTCCAGCTGAGTCATAAAGTTTGCAGTAAAGTTTGTTGTTCATTAAACATCATTTTTAATGTATAAACAATTTTTTGTAATGCAAATTCTTTCTATTATTTTTAAACCATAATTCATGGTGTACTGGTCTTGTGTAAAAGTAACAGTGAAACTCAGGGAGACCATGTCTATATAAAAAAAAGTGTTTTAATATGCAAAATATTAACTTTTTGAAACATACAGTTTTATAATGCTGAGCAGCTCCAGTATAATTATAAAGCAGAGAGCAGCAGACTTACAGGCACCTCGATATTAGATTTGTCAGCTGAGTCGAGCTCAGCACCCTGCTGACTAACATTAACTCCATTAACTCTTTACACCACTGAGTAAAGAGAATATGAAATTATAAGGATTTTTTTTTTTTGATTTGAGATGAACTTAACAGAACACAATCTCAGGTTGTCTGCTGGCAAGGTTTCTTTAAAACATGGTGTGTAGGTTTAATCCTGCTTTCACTCATTCAAAGTGACCGTGAAGCTGCTGAAGATCCATTTCTTTTGTTCCCTCTGTTGCAAAAAAGAAAGTGATTTCATTTGTGTTCTTTCACACCATCAGCTGCATTTCATGAGTATGTCTGCATGAAAGCTGATCGCTGGCTGTAGTGGCTCAGACGGGTGGGATCATACGTAATAATACACATTAGCAGCTAACAGCATGTACATATTAGTCGCTATGAATTGACTTGATGTTAGCTGAGATCACAGTTGGTTCACTACAGATTATAGATACATGTATTTATTCCTCTAAGGTTTCAACACTTAAAGACATGTTAGGCCCAGAAACTCGCATGAACCCGTAATTAGTGCTGAGTTGTCCTGTGAATTTGAGTGTGATATCCTGCTCTTTCCATTTAAGACAATGATAAAAGTTCTTTGTGATTTCCATTGATCCTGGTGAAGGATAGGAAACTCTGTGATCTCTGCCACTCTTGAATCAGCGAGTGCCAACCAGCATCGAACACGTTCACACCCGCTTGCACAAATTAGTGCTGCGCTCGTAAATTACACACAGGATTTTTTTTTTTTTTTTTTTTTTTTTCCAGAAGACGAAGGAGTTAAACCATGTTTGACAACTCCATTACACCAGTGGAAACAAAATAGTAATTTCACTGTCATGTTTGAAGCATTTTCGAAGCTAATTCTTGGTTTTAGGGAAACGTCTCAACGTTTAAAATGTCGACATGCCACAGTGTTGGCTTCCGTTGGGAGAGTCTGATAATTTACTGCCGTACATCTGGTGATAAATTGGATAATAATACAAAGTGTTCCCCAAATGCTGCAGTATAAACAGTTTGAACAAGAAAACTAGGGTCACAGTGACGGTGAAATATGTCGTCTGACGCCGTAGAAAGAAAACAAAGTTAGCATCTGCCCAAAGCAATTTAAACACCTGCATGTTCAAACCCATTTTCTACACATCATACTGTGCACTCCACATCACTGCTGAACAGTTTTGAAAGCATGCTGTAGCTCAGGACTTCAAACTGTGTTTTAACAACTTACTAGTTCCATCAATTCCAGAGCACGATGAAAATCAATATGCACAATAACACTGGAATGGTCCTTTAACTGTCCACCCGTTTTAAGACAGCTTACTGTCAAGGTGCTTCGCTATAAACAAACAGTGTAGTTTTTGTGTCAGTTCTTGTCAATAAGACATTTGTCACACAATAATAAAAAAAGAAAGCTATCATCTAAATCACACTTTCATCTGATTTATTAACTTCATCTTGTGAACACGTGCAGCTGTTTGGTTTCTCAGATGAAGATTGTAAAGATTGTCTCTTATGACAATATGCTTGATTTTATTGTAGTAGCGTCAAAACAGAACTTGCTGCAGTCACTTTTTAATATGTCTCTATAGGCTTCATAAAACACAGTATGTAAAACCACCGAATGAAATATTCATTGAGGAAACCGCTGTGTCGACCTCACTCTCTCAGTCTGAAGTGATGATATTCGGACCAGATTAATTAAAGCAGAGAAAGCGCAGCCTAACACGCTGGATTACTGCGTGTTCCTCTGCCCTCAGCTGCCACGGGGAGACTGTGGAAAACAAAGAGGCCTATCACAGACCACCTGCTCAGAGAGGATTGTGGGTATGAGCTACTGTACACTAAACAGCTGAACCAGGAGCAGCGTGAGGGTCCCGTGGGGAGAGAGGCTGGAGGAGGGGGTGGTGCTGAGGGCAGGCCGGTCCAGATGAGGTGGAAATGGTTGCAGAGGTTGTGGCCGTATGTGGCATATCTGCTTCCCGGATCCTGATGGACAGTGGTCAAGTCTGCACTCAGTACATAAATACTCCACGCTACATTAGCCACCAAAGCCTTTCCATATGTTGTTGGCAGAAGGCCTCTATGGTGCTTAAACCCCAATCCCCATCTGGCTCTTTCCAGGTCAGCTCGTCCAGGACTTCACACGCGCTCCCTGACATGGACCTGCTTTCTGCCAGGCCCTCTGCACTCCTGTGGTTTACATACCCACCCTAGCATGTCGCAAGCTCCTCTCAGACCAGCACGCTGTAAAAGATGACCACAGCCTGACCCTGTTTAGCAGAACACTCAGTCTTAACGTCGTATCCTCCTGAAACCAGAATCAAACTTCTGTCAGTGGAGTGAGACAGCTCCCGTTCGATCCAATGTGGGTTCTCTCGTTACAGGACTCTGTGAGCGTAAACATCTTAAAACACGGCAGAATAAGCAGATCTTTCCACTAGTCTCAAGAGAACAACACTTGATTCAAGTAAATTGTTTACACAAGTTGATTTTAATTGGGAACAAGTTAAATAATCTTACGGCAATGATGGATTTTTCTTCTGCTTTTGGGAAAAACAAGATGTCATCACATAACTAAATGACTTGGTATAATCTAAGTTTTGTGCAGCACAAGCGATCATCAAATCTTCTCTAGTTTGGCTGTGAGAGAAAATTAGATAGATAGATAGATAGATAGAGCCAGGTGTCTCCTCCTATTTCCAGTCTTTATACTGGTTGTATATTCATCGGACAGATATGAGAGTGGTATCAATCTTCTCATCAAACTCTTGACATGAAAATGAATGATTGTGTTTCCCATAATGTTGAACTATTGCTTTAAGTATATGGGCGTGTGATGCTCTACTTCTGATTCTGTTTCTGATGCTAACCACTTGACTGTAATATTATTTCAGCATTTTCTACGTATTCAAGACTAGTAAGTACAAGTGGAATTATCTATGACCTATTTTATCACTAGCTTCTATCTTTATCATTGAGCCTATATATTAGTAGATTCAGCAGCTCATGTTTACTCTTACACCATTTTTCAAATTAATTAAAGGCTCTTAAATGTTTTTTTTTACTTTGCTTTGTCTTTAATTTTTTGCACTGTCTTGCTCTTGTGCACTTTATGTAGCCGTGTGCAGACTAATGTCGTCTCTTGTTATGCAGACTCTCATGTTGTTGTATGTAGCACCGTGATCCTGCAGGAACCGGGTTTCATTTTGACTGTATATTGGCTGTATGTGCTTGAAAATGCCAATAAAGACAGTCTACAGAAAACAATGTGTGCATGCCTGCAGGATTTCAGAGGTTATCTGTAGCTTTTCTGTGAAGCAATATTTTGTGTTTGTGTACTCCTGGGGCTCAGTCGAGGAGAGGGGCCCCTTCCTGCTGCCCTTGTCCCAAGGCCAGTCATCTGTGGCTGCGCTCTGCTCTGTGATTCAGGTAGAGGCCCATCAGGGAGCCCTCTGCAGAGGACGCCAGCACGGCGAGGTCTGAGGCTATGAGATGAGCGAGCCAGGAGGGAAATGGAGGTCACGGAGGTGGGCCTCTGTGCTTTACGAGCACGAGCCTCCGTTACCTCCGTTCTGCCTGCCTGGAAGATAAATGATGATAGAGCAGAAATATACGGTAGGCTGGCTAATATATGTTAGCCTGTCTACCAGAATAGTACAACAGCCTCGCTCCACCTCCTCAATGTGTGGTCCCCGACACAACTGTCAACTGAAGAAAAAGCAGGGAAGAGGAGGAGGAGGAGGAGGAGGAGGAGGAGGAGGAGGAGGAAACCTCCCAGCTGCAGCCAGCTTGAGATGTAAGGGACTCGAGTCTGAGGATGGCAAGACACACGGGACAACAACACTTACAAATAAGAGGAAGACAGCATCGCCGGGCGCCTGACAACTCAGATAAAACCTGAGGAAAAATAGACACAGTGGCTGCACAGCACTGTAAGAATAAAGGAAAACAAAATCAGAATCTCATTAGAAGATAAGTGGAAACACACATCCCCACTGTACGCCAACACAGACTATTTTTCTCATCCAGAGTTTGAATCATCTGCTGTTAAGCTTTAGTAACACATTCCAATACAGGTGGTCCTCTGAAATGAGAGGTTAGCTCTGCTCTCAACAATGCCAGTGGTAATGACTGATCTAATCATAGGGCACGCTCACGGAAACCCACCTGTTTTGCCAGCCTTGCTCTCACATAAAATGCAGTGTTGCCAAGTGCTCAGTCTGGGCAGGTGGCGCATGTCGGGGTGGCAGTAATGTGTTACCCAGATCCCTATATAGTCCCAGCTATCTGGGTCTGATTGTGTTCTTTCATCTGCTGCCAAGAACAAAAAAAAAAGTTGCTCAAGCTTGGCCCGACCAGATCCGCTCGATGGGGCACTGCACCTGAAAGCTTTTACAGGGCTAAGAGGGTCCAGATAAGACGCAAACTTTTCTTTGTCGCCAACTCTCCCCCGCATCGACCACCATCCAAAACATTTTGTTTTTCAACGGCTCACATTTTCCAGTCGCCTGGTCTTCTTCCTTCCCAATTTTTTTTTTTTTTTTTTTTTTTAAAGTTGCAAGCAGCCAGGCAGCAAATCAGGCAGGCAGCCAGCAGATGTGGCAGGGCCTTGTGTGCAGGACTGCAGTGCTCAGTAAGGATGTGCTTCACCAGTAAAGAATTCGGTCAGCTCTTGCTCCAGCAGAACAGGACTTACTGGTCCCATTAATGACAAATCACACTCCCTCTCTCCTTTGTCATAGCTTGGACATCATGGCCTGGTGTAGCAGCTGCAAGACGGTTGTGTCAGCGGCCGAGCTGCACTGGCACAGGCCTAAATTTTTATTATGCACAAAATGAATGTATTATAACGAGGACAGTTATATTGCTTATTTAAGGCCCAGGTCAGATACAATATAGACTCACTTTTCTGAAGTGGAGAATGCAAATACTAAAACCTATTTCTGTCCATAATGCAAGCTCTCAAGTTCCCAACACAATCCTGTCAGTATAAAAATGTAGTAATATTATTCTTTGACTGTTTTAAAGGAGAAACAAATTCTTCTTCTAAAGCCTTTCTAATGGATTTCACACACACTGTAGGCTGAGATGTTTAATGCTGCCCTTGACAGTTAATAACATGTATTGTGAGTCATGCCTATTATAGTATGGTAGAGTGTAAATAACTTAAAACTGCCTTCCAGCAAGCTGATAGTTCTTTCCAAGAGAAAACACAAAGTTAAAAGTCTCCCAAATTTGTCAGCTCCTCATAAACTGATTGTCTGTTTTTGCAGGAAAACAAGCCATGCTGCATGCTTTGGACGACCACACTGGTATAAACCGCTCTTAACCTCGTAACGCTCTCCTGACTGCTGCTCATTTGCAAACACTTTGGTCTTCGGGTCAATATTTTCCATTGCAATAGACTTCTTGGCAGTATTATCAGAAACATCATGGTGAAATGTGTTTACTAGCTTGTCAGTGTTTCTCTGACATATCTTTGAACTTCATCTGCCAGTCCACTCTGCCCTCAGAAACCATGTTGTTTTATATTGCATTTTTATTACATCTGTCTGTCTTCCAGCAGCTTTCTAAATATAGCCCTCCTCTCCCCCAAAAAAAGAGCTGAACACTAAGTCCTTACTAATTAGAGCCTTCTCCTCAGTCTGAGGCTGAGGAGAGCAGGTTTATGGGCTGCTTGCAGGGCAGCACAGCTCAGCTTCAGCCTCTTCAGCGAGCAGGCCCGAGCATCAGCCAGAGGCTCTGGGAAACTGGGAGTTTTTACTGGCAGCTGCTGCGTGACACCACTAACGATGCTCACTGTTTGTCTCCTCCTAAATCTAAAGAAGAGTGTCCTACCTCAACAAGCGTTTAAGGATTTTGGGACCAATATCCATACATGAATTATTCAAAAAAAAACCTATGCATTTTTAAGTGTCTGTGCTTCCATGATTCACACTTGTCTAAGCTTGGAGATGACACGATGCCGACCACTGAGTCATGAGAAAACCAGTGATCAGTAGATGACATGAATCAGCTCCTTTTATTCAGGCCGCATGCTTCTCACAGGGTAAATAATAACTCACAGGTGTTTGTGTGGGAGCCTCCGCGCCAATTTTCCGACCTTGCCCAGGTTTTCATTTCACGTCAGAAGTGATGGAATTTCTAAAAAGGCTATCTCCACCGGTTTATTCAATAATATATGATGCAATGGCATCATCCTGACACCCTACACCTTTCATTCTCAGGTCTAGCCATTAGCCCAGTCATGAGTGGAGAGCTGGAGAGACAGGCAAAATGGAGCGACACTGGGGAGGTGGAAGCATTGATGAATAATTTAAAGTGAACCCAGTGTAGTTTGAAAGAATTCTCCCTGTCAGTCCTCCAGCCTCGCTCAGTCACTCTCGCTGTGTACAGCACTGTGGACAGGAGAGGAGACACACTTTCACCACTGTGATAGGCTTTAAATAGCCTCTTGACTTGAGATTTCCAGCTGAAGCGTTGTGGCACTGCAGGGAGTCTGAGGATGATTCCTTATTTCTGCCTGCTCCTCTGCTGGCTGGCTCTTCCTCTGCAAGGTAAAGACTCATTGTACTTTAACTTACTTTGATAGCAAATATGTCGAGTTGGAGACAAGTTGAGGCGAGTGGAGCTGCTCTTTATCACAAACTGCTGTCATTATTGTGTCGAATGCTCAGCGCAGCCAGAGGGAGGGCCATAAAATTTGATCCATCAAATAGGCCAGAGGCGGATAAACTACGAGTGTGTTTAATTATGTGTTGTTCATCCTCAAGAGCTGACGCAGTCCATTCCCAACGAACTGTGAGGTCTTGTAAAACTTTTCTGAAGACACCAACTAATAAACATCTGTCAATGCTTTCTTTTGTCGTTGTGTAAAAAACAACACAAGAGCTTTTCTTTCCTTACAGTAACACTGACTGACTCCCTCCGTCTTGTGTTACAGGCCTGGAGATACTTGACCCCGAGGAGGTGGAGTACATCCGCTCCCATGTGACGGCGACAGTGGGAGGCTCAGTCACCTTGGACTGTGGTTCCACCATGCCCACCATCTTCATCTGGGGCTTCACCAAACCGGGAACTGATAATAATATAGCACTGGCTTACAACTACGGACAGGGCCCGAAGCTGCAGTCTCAGTCCAGCGGCCTGGGCCACATGCAGGTGCCCGTCAACACCTGTGCTTTAGTCATAGAGGAGCTCCAGAGGGAAGCAGAGGGGATGTACACCTGCCAGGCTTTGTACGACACAGACGAAGGGGCCCGGATAACTTTCTACTTCACCCGGCTGGATGTGGACGACTGATCAGAACTCTGCTGTATTTTGTTTAGTCTCATTGCTTCAGTGTGCTTCAGATTCATGTATCCTCAGACCATCTGCTTTAAAGAGTCTGTTCTTCCAAATTCCCAAAAACATATTCTCAACATTAACGTGAGTGTTATTTAGCCAGGCAGATAGTTTTGGTCTCATTTACCTGGATTTGAAATGTGTTCCTGAGATTCTTTGCACCCACCACAGTACAGAGAAGGTGAACGGAATTTGAACAATGAAAATGTACAGCTAAAGGGAAACTACACCAATTTGACATGTGTTTACTCACTCTGTATTACTCAACCTGAGAAAACACTTATTGGACTCTGAAGGGAGCTTTGAGAAAACCAGAGAGATGTCATACGTTGTGAACTCAGCTTGAGCTTGCACACTACCAATCTTTTAACAAAAAGCCTGTGTTGGCGTGGAGTTTGAAAGATGGGGGTGTTTACAAAAACACACAAAAGCTAATGAGTTGCATTATGGGAAATGTAGGATCTGGCATTTCCATAGCTCAGCCCATACAAGGGACTAAAAACCAGGTTATCGCTTTAATCTGTCTTTTGAGAGCCCTGTAACTTCCCTAAAAACATTACATTGGTTTCTGTGGATTATCCGGAGTAACAGGGCGGCTGTTTCTAAAGGTAGCTTTTTCAGTTCTGTCGGCTTCCACTCACCTCCTTTGCATTTGTGTCAGAGATCTCAGGTCACAGGTCACTCAAACCTGAGCAAATGAAGCCCAAACTCCCAGACTTCATACCCCAAGAGTGAAGTGAGAAAATGTGTTTTTTGTCATTTAGGCGAACAGACATTTTAGACTGGACTGTAATACACACGGCAACACTTTGATCAGTGACAGAGTGCTATTGTGTCCTTCAATCTTTGCAGCCATATAAACTAACGAAGCGTGACCCCATGCAGACCTGAGGTTGTGGTTTCCATTTCAGATACTTAACCAGACTTGTATTGTGCTGATTATTAAAGCCATCTGGACGGCAGGTTCATTAGACAAGAAGATTTTTTTGTTTGTTTTTCTTCAGATATACTGTTCATTACTGTTTCCAGCTTAATCCTAACAGTCTCCCCGCTGTGCTGGTTTTCTTTCCTTTAAGTGCATTCGACAGTGCTTGTTACCGAACTACTGTGTGTTGTCACTTTCGACGTAGCGAGAGACATCCGCGGCAGACTGACACATCTCAACATTTTGAAGCACATCGCTCGAGGCCACAAACTCTCATTCCTGAATAATTTCTGGGGAACATTTTAGCTTCTTTGAACCGACAGATACCTTGACAGAAATCCTTACACATAAAACAAATGTTCTCTTAAATAATTCATCCGTATAAAATAAACATCACATTACTCGTATCTGTGCACTGATATCCTGCAGTGGCTGGAGAATGAAAATGACGGCTGATTTATTTTTCAGCAAGTGCGGCTCCCAGAGTTTCTTCTGACTCGTGTGAACACCAATAATTTCATTCTGAGAGTTTGGTCCTGTCAACAGAGAAAATGGGGGCAGTTAAATGGATGGGATAAAAGACAAGACAGTGTTTTTGTTTTTTCACTGACTATATCCAACAGGTGCAGTCTACAAATATTGTGGTTACATCAGTATGAAAACCTGAATGAAAGCTGAATGTGGGCTGTGTGAAATCTCCACGTGTCAATGCTTGATAACAAATAAATCAGGGATATCCTCGAGGGAACATATAGATTATTAGTCATATGAGCTCATCATTCGCAGGGACCCACTGGAATGCTGTTGGAGTTCATCCAACCACAACACGCTTCACTTGTGGTTTGTGACATCTCAAGGATAAAACCGCCCGGGGCTGAATCAAGGGAGTTAACAACACACTGCCCGATTCATGAGAATTGCATTCATTCAGGGTGTGCTGGAGAGGGGAGCGGGAGGAAGAATGGTGGGCGGAGGGGAGAGGGACCGGCGTTAACAGGTCGGCTCTGCAGCAAGGGGCAGAAATTCCAGGGCGGACAATGAGCTTTCTTGTTCCCATGGGCTCCTTAATGAAGGGGTGTAGCTGCGTGGGTAGAGGGTGCAGGGCAGGGCTGAGGGAGAGTGCCGACTGATAGACGTGGGAGATGGAGAAGCAGCTCATTTAGAGACAACCCTGCCCTTATCTTCTCCTCATCGGTCCAGCCTGCATCTGTCAGCATCCCCTCTCCCTCCCCGCAGCGTTTCTCTTTCGTTTCCAGCTTCATTTCCTCCCCATTGTTTCGTCCCTTTCTCTTCCTAATGGCAGCCACAATGGACACTCGAATGAGCTACTGCGTGGAAACAAAATAAAAGATGAAAGGAAACTTAAGATTGATTTAAAAGGTGAAACTGAGATTGTGCAAAAGATGGCCAGTTCTTCCAATCATGTCGTGATCTTTTTGTTTTGGATCCACACCTCAGAAACAAAATCAAAGTGTACATTTAAAACACTTCAGTGTTTCAAGGCTGAGAAACTCGGGCAGGCTATTCCTGGGAAAGAAATGACTTTAAGTCAAGTCAACTGAACGAATGCCGCCAGTCTCCATCGACACTAAAAATAACAGCCGGAAGAGGCTGTGCCACGCCTCAGCAGCAGGCGAGTAAATCCGGGTGCCAGGAATATCCCGTATACCATCAGGGGGAGGAGAGATGCCAGGCGAGCCGGGGCCTGAGGACTGGCAGCCGACTCTGGCACAAACACAGGCAGACAGGCACCAGGCATGGAAAGCCTGCACCACAGTCCTCCTCAGTGAAGCACGGCCAGCCCTGTCATCTGCCCGCTGCAATCCTATCAAGTCCAATCAGCCAGCACACCATGGAGATTATTTTAAAACCAATGGAGGGTTTAAGCCTTCAGAAAATAGGTTTGGCTGAAACCTGAGTATATTACAACCGTTTTATGAATGAGTTATCTGCTGTATTCTCACAGAGCAGGAGGATCACACAGCGACTCCCGACGACAGCATGACTCATTTCCACTCATCGTCCTTCTATTTCTAATATAGCTCTGCCCATTTTGTTCTTCACAGCCAGATATTAAAGCTACACCAGACAAATTGGTGTTTAGCAGCTCCAACTGGCAAATTCAACCCTCAGTTCCCAGAAATTATGAAATGTAATGACATTAAACTGTGACACATGGCCATTTTTTTCAACCTTCCCAATTTGTGATTACGTAAAGGGTCAGTTCACCAAAATCACAAAATTATATATCTGCCTCTTCACCCCTAGTAGTACCCAGACACACAGACAGTTTTGGTTTCCTGTGTTAAAAGTTTTGAGTTCCTGCCTCAAGTTTTATGTTTGTACTGATTGAAAAGCTCAATAGTCTTGTGTCTGTCTTTACACAAAGGCCCTTTTACTCTTGATAATCCACAGACATCAATGTTCACTACCAGGGATTTCCTCTTTGTTGGTACAATGAAATGAAACAATCTTCTTCATCAGGGTTAAGTGAAAAACACATGTTTTTATGATCTGGCTGAAGTGAATACCACAGTGATGAGAGAGATTAAGTTTTCTCTGGATGGAGCGTTTGTTGCTATTTATGGCACAGTTTGTGTTTCGGATTTAGACCGACTTCTTCCTGTGGCTGGAGATTTGCACACCAGAGCTTCATCATTCTCCAAATTAGAAAGTAATCGGTTACAAGCAGCAGGGACGTTTTAACATACAAAGATTTGTGCGAGAGGGCTGCTCGCGCTTAATAATTTTGTTTCAGTGTAACTCCTCCACTTCTCGAACAGATTGGGGCCAGTAGGTCAACAGCGCTCTCAAAGCAACAGTGCATTTTGCGTGAAGCGATGAGCTATCAAGTATTCACTGAAGCAAAGAGCAGCAACAGTGAAGGGAGTGTTCACCCCGTTCAGGGGTCACTGCAGTGGAACAGCCCATCGCAGAGCCACATCAAAGGCCTGCCACATATATCGATGGGTTTGGACCGAGGCTGGGAAACTCAGCGTGGCAATCATTCATCGGGCGCTGCACACGAAGGAGGGGAGGAAAGACATTGAAAATATGTTGTTGTTTACTCTTCCATATCTTCTCTTTATATTATTACAAAACTTTACACGGACAATTGCTAATCTCCACACTTGAGTGGAACACAGAGGGACAGAACAACAAAAAATAAAAAGTATTTCTCATCCAAAAGGCATAAATAATATAAAAGACAAACTTTTTTCCTTTAAAACAGATACATTCATATGAAATAATATTTTACTACTACAAAAAAATAAATAAGTCATCTAAAGAGTTTTTGATCTTTTATAAGAGTCTTCCCTCCAGTGGGATATAGTTTCTGTCTCTGAGCAACTTTTCCTTTGCTCTTTGTGTTTCTCTCCATCTGGCTTTGCTCAGTCTCTTGTAGTTGCTCTGTTTTCCAACGTCGCCCTTCTCAGCTCAGTCCGTCGAAAGTTGTGTGTCCTTGCCACCGTAACATGCAGTGTCTCTGACTATCCCATCGCGGGTCCTCTTCCTTCCTCTGTGATATTTCCACCACTGTCTCTCTTCCAGTCTCTAAACTCTCCAAGCTGCAGGAGAGTCTGTTTGTGTGTGGGCTGCGCTCAGACCTCCTGTGGGCTGGGCTGGATCAGCTCTCCTGCCAGGCTGCTGCTGGAGATCCACCCAGGCTTTTCGTCACAGTCCAAGTCTGGCAGGCCCAGACTTTCCCAGCACACCACAGGCCCCTCCGTGTCCACGCACTCCAGGTCCTCTTCAGCTGCACAGAGAGAGAGGACAGAGTCTTTGGTTTATACTTCATATTAAAAAAGACAAGAACAGATTCTGGAGCTGCCCACAGTGTAATTTGTGGTGATCCTGCATAGTTTGTCTGCATACAACAAGAGGATTGGTAATGATATAAAAACTTAGTAGTAAAGCATAAAGAGGGACTGTCAGAGTTCGATTTCACAATCTTTTTTAACCTTGAGGGTCTGGACGGAACTGTTTTCACTCATTCTCTGGGAATTCAGTTTGTAGCTCTAATGTCTTAAAGGAGTAGTTTGATATTTCGGGAAATACACTTTTTCCCTTTCTTGCCCAAAGTTAGATGAAAAGATTGATATCACTGCGTATGAACCTATAGCCAGGAGCAGGTTAGCTTAGGTAAGCACAGAGATTGCAAACAGGGTGAAACAGCCTGCCTGGGTCTGTCCAAGGAGTAAAGCTTTCACATATCACAAATTAACATATCATATTTCTTTAATCCGGATAAAAAAAAAAAAACAAAGTTTGAAAATGACACGTTGAAGTTTTCATGGGTACGTGCCAGACTTTTTGTTAGATGAGAAGAAGTGACTTCTGGAGTTTCAGCTGGCTGCCAAACGTCCTCAGGCTAACAAGAAGTTATTGAAGACGTTTTCGGTCTTTATGCTAAACTAAGCTAAACACTTGCTGGCTGCAGCCTCATATTTACCAGACAGATATGAGAGTGGTATCAATCTTCTCATCTGACTCTTGCCAAGAAAGCAAATAAGCATCTTCCCCAAAATATTGGACTATGCCTGTAACTGTCTAAGCTTAAAATTACGAGGTACTTTGTGGCCAATACATATACTAATATTTAATATATGCAAATAGAAAGAAGAGGTCATTAGTCAATCTGATGTAATTGTGTCATTTTGTGTTATTCCGACATTTATCATGAAACACTTCACTGGCCATAAGCCACCATTAAGAGACACTACTGCAATCCAAACATTAAAAGGTGTTGCAGTGAAAAATGATACACCTTCAAAAACATTAAGTATTATCATTGTCTTACTTTTTCTATGATCATATTTCATTATAATACTAAACAGTTTGGTTCTGTAAAATAGAGAAGTGAGAAACACTAGAAGGAGAGAAGAGGAAGAAAAAGAGAAAAGTGGTGGAGGGGGAAAAAGACAAAATACTTTTGTGGGCATTTGCTATAAAAATGTGTCTCACCAGTGTTGTCTGCTGGACAGTTTTCATTGTTCCCGACCAGACAGCAGGAATGCTGTGAGGGCGAGGACTCCTTGTGCTCGTCTGGCTGGTACCCTGCGTCGGCCCCCTGGTCACCAGAGTGCATCTGGCCATCGGGGCCGTGGCACTGCGATGAAACCTGGCCCAGAGGCACCATCTCCAGCCCGTCCTGGTGGCACGGTGCCACGCGATGCATTAGAGGCAGAGTGCCGCTGGAGAAAGTGCCATTGGTCTTGTTGTAACATCTGCTTAGAGACAAAGGGAGATGGAAAGAAAAGCAGTCGTTTATAAGGTGCCCGTGTGCTGCTGAGTGTTCACCCACTGACAACTCTCTGCTTCGTCCGCTCTGCAGATAACTGTGGGTTTGCCACCAGACACAGAAGAGCCTTGTGTTAATACTCCTAACAGTGTACGAAACAATGACAGCTCTAACACAACTGCAGCACTCGCGCACAGCTGCAAAAAACATTTTCAACAGTTGAACCAGAGATTAAAGGTCCAGTCTCACTGCCTCTAAATAACTGTGACACATTGTGGTTTTGCTCCCCGGTGAAGTTCTCAAACGCAGACAGTTGCATGCAGCGAGCCCCACCGTGCTTCCCTGAACTCAGCTTCCCTCTATCAGTACGTGATTGGATTGTGACCCCGCCCCTCTTTTCCCAGCAGCCCGAGGTAAATAAACACAGGGCTCATTAGGTCTGCTGGCTGGGTGCACACAGGGTAAACTGTGATGCTGGGGACCCTTAAGTACATAAACAAGACCAGCGGGAGGGGGAGTGTGTGTGTGCGTTTTGCTAAGCAGCATCTTATGTGAGTAATGTGCATTTCCTTGTGATATCCATAAGGTTCATCTTTGCAGGTTTTTTTCAACTGTCACCAAAGAAATACTGATTTTTTTTTAAAAGGAGCTGTTTGCTTTACAGCAGGTTTCACCAAGACGTTATGTTCCCACGCACCTGAAAGTTGTTGTGCTTCCTGCTGCGGGTAGACACTAATCACTGTCACAGGAACACCACATTTACTGTAAACTATAAACAGCTCAGAAAGTCTTCGAGTAACAGAAATTAATCCAAAGATGAAACTAAAGAATGCCTTTGGGTTGTCGCACAAATTACACGTTTCAGATCAGATTCTTGCCTGGATTCTGATTACACCCATTTTATTTATTAACAAATCAAAATAATTTAAAATTTCAAAATAAACATAAATTAATTTCTTGAAAAATAAAAACCAGAAATAACATGTTCACAACAAAGTAAAAAAATCCATAGACACAAAGCAAAATTAGATTAAAACCTCTTCTCTTACCTGTTATTGTTGCAGAGGTTCTGACAGCTCATACAGTCAGATGAGTCTGTTTGGGGAAGAGCTGTGTACAGGCCTCCACCCTGACGAGAGCACACAAACACGACATTTAGCCAAACCAAACTGCATTTGGATCTGCTGCTGGGAGGAAATGACCGGTAGCGGCAGTACTCTGTGGTGTCTGGGCGGCAGCACTCACGTTATGGTGGTGGTGAGGGTGCGAGTGCTCGCAGTCCCGGGGGCTGTGGGGCAGGGTGCCGTCGTGGCCGTGTGGGTGGCCGGGCGAGAAGAGGCTGCCGGTGCCGTTGAGCAGCGCCAAGCCGTTGGGGAGTTTGTGATGGAGGTGGTGGCACCCCTGGGGTAAGATGGGGCCGCTGTGCCCGTAGCCCCCGTGGACGCCCCCGTTGATGCGGCTGGAGCCAGGCAGCGTGGTGTACTCAAGGACATGGCCGTTCATCTCTGCGGGCTGGTACAGGTAGCCGGGAGGGTCATACTCTACAGAGGAGAGACAGAGGAGGGGATGGAGATGGAATTTTATATAAAGAATAATTCTTCACAACTGGAAAAAATACCAATTAAAGTAGTTATTGAAAATTAATACTTCTCGAGGACAGATAAAAATCTGTCCCTCACCCAGTATGAAATAATAATGTGAAATTAATTTGGCTGTTGTTCATCATCTGATCTAATTATTACTCACAGAAACACAGAATTAAGTGAATTCAGGACATTTGTCCTGTGCACACTTTTTAACCTTACGTATCTCTTTTTTGCATGTGAAGAGCCAAATGTAATATTTGTGTTCAGCCTTTTTTTTCTGTCATAGCAGAGTCTAAAGTCCTGAAATTTGGCACTGAAACTTTGTTTTGTTCTTCTATCAGACATTTTAGGCTCAACTATATATTATACTTTTGCAAATTTTAAACAGTTTTTTTTCACCTTAGCAATGCTGCTTGTAAATCAGCTTGTGTTAAGACAACATTAATACTGCACTTGAAGTTTTGCTTATTTTGCACAGTGAGAGACAGGATTTGTACAAAACTGTTAAAAAGGTTAATGAATCATTTTGGTATCGGTCCTGAAACTCAGTTAACATATTGTCACTGGTATTAAAAAACAAACTCAGCTCTATTGTGTTGGTGAACTGCAGTGAATTATCACACAGAAAGTTAACACCTGTGACTCAGTCTTAGCTTTTCCTCAAAATCTTTAACTTATGAAACCACAACTATTTACAGATCCAAGAGCTCTGATAAAGAATCCATCCAACAATGGCAAACACTTTTGCAAGCGCCGTGGGATCCATATCTGCACTATGAATACTTGGAATATGCTGCACACGCTGTCTTGGGGCCAACTATCTTCAAACATGAGACAAGTGAAATTGGAGTTAACTCTTCGTTTGTGTACTGGTGCTGAAAACTCATTTTACAGTGAACTTCAGTAAAACTTGGTGTGAAAACAACATAAGCTATATGATTGATGGTTTTTAAACCCATTACCCAAAATCTCAGCGTAAGCAGCTTCTTTTATGTTTGGTTTGTCTATAAACTCACTGTGCATGTTGTTCTGCTGGCGATTCCTCCACAGACACATGGCGATAAAAGCCAGCAGGATGAGCACCATCACTCCCAAAACACAGCCCACAATCAGGTACAGCAGACCTCCAGGTGGGCTGGGCGGCTCCTGCGGGTGGGGGCCGGGTGGGGTGATGGGGTGCTGGCTGGGCGACCCCGGGGCCTGACGTGCTGCAGCAAAGAGAGGGGGGGGCATGAGGAACAGCTTTTTACCCGCCAGCAACAAAGAAAAATAACACAGCACCAAACCATAAAATGCAAACTATTGTTGTTGGTCTCATGAAACTCAGCACATTTATGTTGTGTAATTATGGCGATCATACCCGTCATTAAAGCTCCAGCCTGCACAGAAACAAGCCCAGACTTCTGATAAAGTGGAGGTTTGCTTGATGCATGAGTCATTGCTTGTGTGGTGCAGTTTGTTTTCTTACCTCTGGTCTCACAGATCATGACGTTGCTGTATTCGCTCTCTCCCCCATCATTAAAGCACTGCATCTTGATATCATAGGAGGTCTCAGGCTGGAGGTGTCCAATCATGTGCCAGTGTTTTACACCTGAGAATGCGAGAGGGAGGGAGGAGGGGAAAAAAAGGGAGACAAAGGTGAGAAATCACTTCCTCTATGAGCCGGTGTTGACTCACATTGCTCCAAATCCTGTGTAAACTCACTTCTCCTCCTTCTCTTCATGTCTCACACTTTCATGGAGGTCATGTTCCTTCATGCTCTCTCTCTCTCAATCACTCCCCCCCCCCCTCTCTCTCTCTCTCTCTCTCTTTGCTTCAGCCCCCCCTCACCCTTCTCTCTTACTCCGTCAGTCCCACGAGGGCCCAGACAGTTGCTTTACTCTAGACGAGCTCCATATATGGCAGCTTCATGTTTGTCCTGGCTTGCCTCCAGTATTCACACACACACACACACACACACACCACTGCTGCACTACCACACACAATCACACCACTACGTGCTCTGAAATCACAGATGAGACGGCAATCTACAACATGGAAATGCTACATTTCCAACCAATGAGGCTGAAATAAGCTGCTGTTCTTGCTGTGCTTTGTTCAATATGAAGTCAAATAAATCACTGCACATGTGTTACCTTTGCCCCAAGGTAGATTGTAACTGTTGTAAGTGGGAAAGCTGCTGCTAAAGCTAATTCTGAACTGTGCTGTAATTCAGATGTTTAAAAAGAAGTTTCAAACACTAGTTTGTGTTCAATCACAGATTTTCAATATCCACAGACAAGAAGATTATCTGAGGAGAAAGCGACGACAGCAGACATGTTGGGCAGGTACTGAACCTTATTTTGTCTTGTTTTGTCTTGTATAGGCAATAAGTTCCTATAATGTTACGATTGTTTAGACATTAGATTCTGGTGCATTTGGAAAATTTTGTCTATACATGAACAAAATAGGGAATTTCCCAAAATAGGGAAAGTTTTTATATTTCTGAAAGCATGGTCTCCAAAAAAGTATCACGTTGGTACTGAAACTTCAGTGTCATCGTGGCACTAACATTTTCAAAGGATAAAGTAAGCACAGATTTGATGATTTGCAGAAAAAAAAAAAAACATCCAAACATCTTTCAAGTTATTGTCAAGTCACATGATTTAGCAGAAAAATTAGACAGTTCTGGTAACAATTGGTGCCGTCTATGTCTCGTCTTAAATTTACAATTTGAGAGGCATAAAAACTCACTGAAATACAATCATTTCTAACCAAGATGCATTAACATTTTTTGAGCGTCACTTCACCAAAACAGTGCTCAGTGGGTACCCGGTCTTACAGACGTTTGTCCCTGAGGAGTTTGTGGAAAACTAGACGTTAAGATGTCAAAGAGCTGGGTGGAGCGAAAGGACGTCCCTCCTTCCCTTCCTGTACCAGGCTCCACTGTTAGCATTCCACCCAGCAACCTGAGCCCCTCTCCTCTGGCCGGGCTCATATTTCAGCTCTGGCAACCATTTATTAAAAACAGATTTCAGAAAGCCCTGCTGCCCAGGGACAGCACTCACTATAAATCAAAGAGCAGAAATGCCCCTCTTCACTACAGCCCGCTCTGAGTATCCATTACCCTCCCAGCTCCTAGTTTATCTGCAGAGCGTGAACCGAACGTCCGGAGCGGGACGAGGCTGTCGACAAACAATCTACACCAGTTACACACTCAATCTGCAGCGGAAACACGGACACGCAAACACTCAAACCTGCATTTCCACTCACCTTCGACCACATCTCTTTTGTAGTCGCTGTCATTGTCGCTGTCTGTGGGCCGGTAGTAAATGTAGAAGCCCTGGATCGGAGTGTTGTTGTTACTCGACGGACTATACTGGATGGGGATGGAAAAAAAGATTACATTAGGCTACAGCAATCTGGTGGGCAATTATTATACAAAAGAGGAAATTTTCCAGCGACTAATGGCAGCGCTCGTTATCAGCAGATGTACAGGACTGGAAGCAAGGCTGTGATTGCACTGTCTGTCTGAAGTTCAGGAAGTAATGAGACCGTCTGAGGTTAAGTAAATGTGGGGAACTATCTGCATCCATCTGCAGCCCAAACTGTTGTGAGGAGGCGAAACGGCTTTAAAGAGAGCAGAATCAAATGGTAGACGGACGGGGCCTCTTAATCTCTGTGAGAGTAGAGCTCTAATCAGCACGGCCGCTCAATTAAAGGCCTGATTGAGTCTCAAGCTGCCAAAGAACCTCCAGCGGCTTAAACACAGGTGAGCCAGCCAGAAAAGACACTACATCACCCAAGTTCTTCTGTCACTGGCTCGTATCAGTGGCAACAAGTGAAATAAAATAATAATAAGATGGGGGAGAGAGGCCTTGAATATTTAATCATTATACCTATGTAATGTAAGGACAACAGGACAAGAAACACGAGCCGTCAGACAAGTTTGAAACAGTTTATACAGATCATCTCTTTTCCATCAGCCACTACATTTGGAGGTAAAACTGGACGTGAAACCACCCAAAATGTCTGCAATCATTGCACGAGAAAACTGAATGTCAAATAGGTCAAAGACAGTTTGGGTTTGTTTTTTTTCTCTAATAAATAAGTTTGTATCAAATCTGACTGAACATGCTTCTTCTCCCATCGGACTGCTTTTTAGCGAGGCTGCCTATTTTTTCAGCTGGCGAAATCTTATGTCAGGTTTACTGAAAGCAATAATAGCTAAAACTACGCAAATGAGGCCCAAGTTGTAAAAAGTTAAGAAAGTAGGAGAAGGAGGCATAAATGTCTTCCTCCACGTGTCTTATGGATGTTGTATGTCAGCGTTGTACTCACAGTCCAGCGCAGCATGATCTGTGTGTCACTGATGGCGTCCGTGGACGAGATGTGAGGTCCGACCACAGGACGGTCGGCGATACGCGGGCTGGCCTGAGGCACCTGGTACAGCTTGGAGGGAATGCTGTGAGGACTCTCGCCGTACATGTTCATGGCTACGACCCGAAACTTGTAGGTGGAGCCTGAGAAAGAAATACAGTGTTAAGATACAGCGGTGCTGAGCAGGAACTGAATATTAACCTGTGGCATCTATCAATAAATCATATCCAGCTATGGTGACACCCAGTCTGTGTTTCTTATGTATTTCAGTCTTAGCTCCAGTTGAGAGGTACTGAAGTGTAAACAGACGCTTTTTGCTTTGCTAATGGCAGAAATTAATAGATTTTTGATTCCTCTTTGTTTGAGGTTTATTCTTTATTTTATCTACTTTTACTTAAATATTGTGATACAGTTATAACCAAGCTGCAAATAGTGCCAATAGTTGTCTGTCATTAATAGATCATCTGAAAAGGTCAAAAAGGACTTTTTCCTTTCTACATGCACCTTGGAAGCAGGTGAAGTTGTGACAGACACCCCCACGCTTCTCTTCTCTTCTTCTACTGATTAATAAACTACAATAGTCAGATTAGCTGTCCAGGTGATTAACTCTTGTGTGCAGCAGTGAAAAACATCAGTCTGGAATAAGATAGGACAGATGAGCAAGAAGATGTGTTTTCTCCAGTTTTTCTTACTAGGGGAAGGATAAAGAAACCCTTATCTGAGCAGAGGAATCGCGTCGTGCTTCGCTGGACTGTAGAGAAGAGTATTGAACTATGTGAAAGCTCACCAGGCTCCAGATTGCGAACTTCCACAGACAGCTTGAGAGGTGAGATATTATCCGCAGCGACGACCCACTCCGCGCTGCGGCCGCGTCTGTACTCCACTCTGAAAGCTGTGATCGGAGACCCGCCATTGGCTCTCGGGATCCAGGTGACATACACCGAACTTTCAGTGGCCATAGAGATGGTGGGGCGATCGGGAGCCTCAGGTACTGGAACAGAAACAAAGTGGGAATAAACTCTGAGTCGTGCAAGCAAACAGAGAGAACTGGCAACCGTCAACACTGCAACCAAACTCATGTAAGGAGGGAAGGAGTTCACAGAGAAAGAAAAAAGGAAAGAATGCTCATCACAGTGAAGTGGCATGCCGTGGAGTAATGTGTACTTACTGCCTGGGCTCTTAGCCACAAAGTTAGAGAGGGCAGGAGAGAGTCAGAGAGAGAGAAGAGGGTTAGTGAAAAGACCAATGTGAGTTTCAGCAAAGTAGGTCTGCTTGTAATGGGAGTAAAACATGCACACACACACACACACACACACACACACACACACACGAACACAGACACTCAGATCTGACCCCAAAGCCGTGTGCAATCTCACAGCTTTCTGCTTACAGCATTCTTCATCCAAAGAGTCATTACAGGGTGTCAACTATCGTTTCACTGTTTGTACTTCGAGGCAGAAAGAAACAAAGCAGACCACATCTAAACATTAAGCTCTGAGATCTACTCAACACAGTCCGGTCATGAACTCCACAATAACTATCTACACGACAGAAAGCCCCATAACTTCCCCAGAAACATCCCACAACCATTCCCTGCATGCAGTCCAGCAGCTGCAGCAACAAAGCGGGACTTCGCAGACAGTCTGTGATTGTGTCCACACCTACCTCTGTCGTGGATGACGACACCGAAGTGCGTGTTGGGCGTTTTGTCCTCCGGAGCTTTGGGGGGCACGGAGATGACGGGAGGCTTGGACGGATTCTTGTTGGAGGTGGTGCTCTTCTCTGAGAGAGGAAAAGGAAAAGCTGGGAATAAGAAAAACAAGGCCCAACAGGTCTTCAGGGCTATCAGTTCCACCAAAAGCACGTGGAACGGCTCCGGATGTTGGCTCTGAAATCTAAAATTTCCTCCTGGTTTCCGGAGCTGTTCGGGTTTTATCAGGGCAGGTCTCAGGTTTCCACTCGACAACAGTTACACTTTGCTGCGTTGTCGCTTGGATGATGTGTGTGTGACGTAAATGTGGAACAAAATCTCATGCTAATTGCATTAAATTGATTCTTAAAATAAATTGGGGGGAAAAAAAACATTTTAAAGAAATATAATTGAACAGTTAAATACAAAAAGTACAACTTGGACAAAACATTCACAGACTTTAAGGTTTAGTCAAATATTGTTCTGGTGAGTTCGGAGCTGGGCACAAGAGCCTGGTTGGCATTTTTTGGTTCAGTTTTAAAGAACCGCCCTTGGGATACAATCATATGTGGGGTTTTGGCAGAACTGTACATATTACTAACCAGGGAACATTGTGTCAGCTCTGCTGTGGTGAAGCATTATTGTCAGTTTTTGGAACAGTTGCGGTTGTTCCTTTTTTTATTTGTCACAAAAATATAAAAAACATGCTCACAGCCATTCGCTATGATTATGATACTGATCATTATGATCGTGCTTAACATTATAATTGGACAATGTGGTGGAAGGAGTCATTTACAGGAATCATCTACCCTCAGATATAGTATATCGCTTTATATAATACAGCTTTAATCATCCAGTAGTTATACAGTAATGAAGCATCAACATTTTATATTTTGTTGTATTTACTTATCCTCATCGTGCCTCATCTGCTTCTACTTCAGTTATTAATCTTCCTCATCCCACGCAAGCTGAACTAATTTAATTTCGCTAGGTGATTGAGCCAAAAATTTGCTTGGTTGAAAATACTTCTCCTTCCAGAAATCACAAACATAATGTGATTATACGGGTTTGTTCTGAAGGTAGAAACACAAATATCACCACAAAAAAGCTACAGTGCATTTTCTTACACCCCAAACTCGAAAACACAATGTGCTCTGCATAGTCTTTGCTCTCATGAGACAGACACGCATGTCTCTGCTTCTTCTCCGACATATTTCTTCCTGAATGTCTGTTGAACGTCAGTGCAAAAATCTCAAATCCAGAAACAACCAGATGCTCTTTAACTCAAAGGAGCTGACACCAAAACCTGACTTTTACTCATGATGTTTTAGGCAGCTGAAAGTTTTCCTCTTACTATTGTAGCAGGGTTGAAAAAAGTGGTAAAGTGGTGTCTTCCAGTGGTCAGTGATTCCCAGCAATACAACAAGAAACACTGCACAGGTAAACTATAAATGAATTATGAATAATAGCAGTTATTTTAACAGCCAGAGGTTGGACTGACCCTTGCCGGTGCGGAAGGTGAGCATGGCTGGCTGGCCGTCGCCCGCTGAACTCCGAGCCACCATCAGCACCTCATAGAGACTGGAGGACTCCAGCTCCGACAGCCGCAGGGTCTTCTCACTGCCAGGGACACGAACCGTCTGCCAGCTCCCCACCACTGTTCCCATTTCATCGACCTGACACAGACACAGACAGACGGCCACACACACACACACACAGACAAATACCAACACATGACTAAAAATGACAGAGATTAAAACAGAATCATCTGTCTGTCTATAGCTCAGTCTCTCTCTGAGCCTGACTAACGACGGGCCTCAGAAACAATCCCTGTGAGAATTTGGTCACAATTTCCAACTCCAGCAAAACTGAATCCTGCAGCCAACAAACTCTTAACTAGTATTGCTGCAGTTTTATAGTCAGTGTGAGCTTATTACTGAAGCAAACACAGGAAAATGACCAACCGTTCAGTCAGTTCAGGTCCTGGCCTCACCTTTCTTATTTTATGAGCAAATTACTTTGGCTCATTCTCAGTTGCTTTAGGCAAAACACTTGAAGAACAGGTCATGTGTTTGCGGTAAAACTAAAATCTGTCCTTAAGGCAAGAGCAAAAAAACGGAACCATGGCAGAGTGTATTTTTTTCCTCACCTTACGGTATTTGACAAAATAGGCGTTGATGGGACTCCCTCCATCACGCCCCGCCCTCCACTCCAGGTCGTACACATCAGGCTTGTGAGTCTGAGGCGGGCTGATGATGATCGGCGCCTCTGGAGTGGGACGGTCACCACCTCTGTCAGCCGGCAGGTTGATCGTGTCGCCTTCGTCTTCGGTCAGGAAGCGCTCGTGGCCCTCGTCGCTCTGCATCGGGTGGAGCGATGGTGGAGGCTCCAGCAGGACGCTGGGGTGGAGCCCGGCTGAGGATCTGTCATGGAGAGAAGTCAGTTAGTTCAAATGAAGTCGTTTTAATGCAAACATTTCTTTGTCTAGATAAAAAATAAAACTGTCTGAAATAAGACAACAGCATTTTATTTGTGATAATGCAAACAAAACTTATTGTTTATTGTCATTTATTGTCATATTTTTGGATCCCAATATATTGAGTCAAAATATATTGTTACATTTCTAAAGGTAATCAATCATATATGAACACTGCAAAATAAAAAAAATATTCTCATTAACATACTATATTTCCTGCATAAGATAACAGTATGCATTGATATATTTTTAAAGGCAGATGTTCATTTTTATTATTAAAATTAATTTCTCAATTAAGAACCTGGATCTAAGTTGTGCTGAGTTTTGGATGCCCGTCACTGGAGAAAGCACAACGTAATAAAAGGTGAAGCAATGGCAACAATGATAGCCAGTCAGTGACTAACAGAGGTGGCCCTGCATGTCCACAGAGGACAACCAGGGCTGGAAAGTTTTACATTTGGAACCAGCCTTTTAATCTACATAAAATAACAAGAAAAACCTGGATCTCTGCAGCACTACATAATCATGCTTTGTTTGTTTTTTTTCATTTAATCTTCGCCAGAGCCAGAGCGGTCCACCTGGACAAATCATGCAAACTGGGAGCCTTATTATGGCTGACACCGGTTTGGCAGAGCCGGGGTGGAATTTTTCACAGACATTTAGAGGACACTGAGCACAGCCCACAAGAGCAGGGACCGCTCGACTCCGAGCCACACCACTGAGGTCAAAGAGCGCCATAATTGAATATTAAAATCTAAACAAGTGAATAAGGAGGTTAAAGCAGCGAGGCTTGCCACAGGGGCGCACTGCGGGGTCCTGGGTCCAGTTTCGGGCTGTTTTGTGTGCGGTACCGGTTCACTTTGTAAAACAAACAGGCCCGGAGCTGGTAACACTAGACCTGATCCTGGGACTGCGGCCAGCTGCCACACATTCCACACGCCAACCATTAAAATACCGGAGAGAATCAGACCCCAGCACGACATCCAGTCCTACACACTCTCCTGCTCGTTCCCTCCCTCTGCCCTCCACCGCTCTCGCCTCTCCGCAGCTCTGACTCATAGCTGAACCACGGCCGGGGCTCCTCCTCCAGCACACTGATACTGGAGGAGGCAATTAAGGCCACGGCGTCCTCGCCATCCTGATGGAGAGCAGTGATATATCTCGAGTAAGTGCTGCTACACCTGGACAGAGAGTCGCTGCCAGGTCCTTCCCAGAAAAAGGTCAGTCCATTAGAGATGAACACCTGGGAGTAAATGTGACAGTAAATCACGAAGGATTACCAGCAGAGACGACAGCCTCAGTTTGGACAGAGCTCAGCTTGTGTGAATGTGTTTTACATCACAATGGCTCCTTTCTGATGTTGTGAGCACGGCTGCAATGAACGATTATTTTCATTAACAATTTATCCATCAGGTTGTTTTTTCATTTAATTGGTTAATCATTAATGGATTATCACAGTTGCTCTCAAAGAATTTTCCGCCACTGAAGTGATCAAATAGTCATCTCAGCACTCGTTGTGACTGTAGCAGGGCCGCTAGCTTTGTCATTAGGGAGCAGGGAACCACAGTGGGTGTTGACGGGAATGACAGGGAGGAAGCAACCAATCGCACGACAGAATAAGGACACCACATCTCCCACGTGGTACATCCCACTTAACGGATGAAAGCAGGGAGTTGTCATGGTGAAGGAAACAACGACACCAAACAGAAAACCAAACATATTTCAGATTGCTCTCTGAGATGAATTACACACACGCAGTACACAAGGCTGAGGCTCTGGGGCCGTCACACAGCAGACAACTACACACATCAATGACACTGTTTACTTTGATTGCAAAGGCCATTCGAGAAGCTCCAGTGCCTGGTACCTCAAAAAACAGCTGAATACAAACTGACCTCGGAGTGTTTACCTCTGCTGGGCGCGTTCTGCTTATCAGCTTCATATTCTGTTTCTGTGTAGAAATGCGGTCTGCAGCTAAAGATATTAAATCTCATTCTTCTTCCTGTGGTCTGTGGAAGGGAAGCTAATGTTTTGCAGTGAACTCGCCTGATCCTGTCTGATTTGCACTCCCTATGTACCGAACGTAGCTGCATTAATCATTCTGCAGATAGCGGGGCGAGCTGAGGAATGGGGCCGTGGCGTAGGGCGGCTGGGGAGAGAGAAGAGGGGAGGTTTGGGGGAGAGCGGTGGAGGAGCAGGGGGGGGAGTTGTGATGTGTTAATAAATAAAAGGCAGTTGTGTATGATGTTGACAGCTGGGTGGTCTAGTCCTCGTCATAACCCTCCGCAGCTACTCCTTACATTCCAGCGTCCGGGGGCTTATCCCCGACGGCGTGCACAAAGCTCACTCTCACGCTCAAGCTCAGTTCAAGGCTCAGGAGGAGGGCGGCCTTGGCTAAGCCTCTCCTACCAGCTCTCAGAAAAACACACACACACATTCACACTCAAAGAGCAAGGACTCCCTGCAGATACTGTATGTGCAGGCCCTCAGAGATCCCGCCTGGTAAGATGCCTTAACCCTTTCCAAGACTACAAAGATTGTAACTACTTACAATTACGTGGTATTTTTCAAACTGCTGCTTTGTGTATCCGTACATTCTTGAGCTCTGCAAGCCCTCCAGTGTCAGCGTACAAACTCATGTTGTTAGGCTAGTCATGATCTCAAAGTGCTACACAGTGGTAATGCAGCGCTGGATCCAGTAAGGCTGACTAATAAATTAGTTTAAGATAACTGATCCATACCTGACTGTGATGTAAGTATTCCATATGACTGTGCCGAGCCAATCCCGTTGTCCAGCAGACACTGATATACACCCTCATCCTGTGCTGTCACGTCTGTAATAACAAGTGAGGATCCAGAGATCTGAAAGCGATGCGATGGGGTGATGGGGTTAGCGTTGAACAGCCAGGTGGTGTTTGGGGAAGGGTTTCCTTTCGCTACGCAGGTAAAACGAGCGGAGGAGCCAGGAGAGATGATCTGGTCGCTCAGGCCCTCCGTGATAGACACAGGCTCTGTGGAGGAGAAGCCAAAAGATGAACATCACCATGAAGTCTGCCGCGAGCAGTCCCCGCTCCCCCGACACTCTTTCTGGTCTTTTTCTTACCAAGAACATTCACAGTATAGTTAGCGCTGACCACAGTCCCCTGCCCCGTCTCAGCAGCACAGGTGTAACTCCCGTCATCGCTCCTCGCCACCGCAGCAAAGGCCAGGTTGTTGTGCTGTCGCTGGTGAGAAGGCCCCAGTGTGACCTCCTTACCGTTCTTAAACCATGTGGCTGCTGGTGCAGGACTGCCAGACACCATGCACTCCAACATCAGCGGCTGCGACTGCTGCACCGAAACAGTCACGGGGGCGGTGGGGTAAACTATCCGCACTGGAGGGGAGGAGTCTGAATCTAAACAAACAATTGAAATGAATTAGTAGACGGTGACAGACATAATAAAAAATTCTGACCAGTAAATTAAATGTCATCAGACTTACTTTTCACTGATAGCTTGGTACCATGAGGCTGCATGACAGTTTCACCAGTAACAGGGTTGAACGCACCACATTTATACATCCCCTGGTGCTGGGCCGAGGCAGAGATAATCTGGAGGTTTCCAGATGGAAGAACTAAATAGTTATCTGAAAAGAGAAGGAAGCAGCAGTTTCAGTAACAGCACAGAGAACGTACACCATGAGCAGGTGAACAAAAGGGGGACAAAATTTATGAATTCTTCAATTTTGGTGCAAGTGATTTTATATGGTGATATTAATACATTTTGTTGGCTAATAAAATTTCGGGATATTCTATAAAAATGTCTGAAAAAAAAAAAGAAGCTTCATCACATTGATGCATGCTGTAAGTAGTCCTGCTCACTGATTTTCAACATGGCCTAATTAGAACCAGAAATATTAACAGTTTAAGTTGTAAAGTGCAAATCTTTGAAACTGAAAGACATTATTCAAAATACCAAAAAAAACAAACATCACATTTATTTGCTGGCGATAAAACAAACCTGTTGACACTTCTATCCACTCCCCTCGTACTCTCAGTCTAGGAAGGGCCGGAGGGACGCTGTGCGGTAGAGGACACTCGATAAGAACAGTGCTGCCTTCCTGCACTGATAACGACCGCCGCCTGCCATCTTCATATTCTGATATTTCTGCAGCGACAGAGAAAAAGAAGACTCAGTGAAACTCACTTTCTGTGCAGAACACTGGGTATTGAATATGTGCTGAGATCAGCAGAGTCAAGGAGGAAGGCGAAGAGAGCTACTTGAGTTGTGCTGTTTGTGTTGGATCACTGAGTTTGTTTATTGTTGCAGTAAGTGATTCTATTCATGTCTGATACGGTTCCAGATCAGGGTCAACCTCTTAGACTAGTATCCAACAGCAAGCAGCATCCCAGCAGGAACATAACACACTACACAGGAAAGCCCAAGGCTCATTAAGGATACCGGTCAAGAGGCATCTGGAAGGGTGCCCGAGTAAAAACTCCTACGTCTTCCTTCCCCTCCGCCACTCAGCAGCAGGCAGCCGAGGACAGGCATTCTTTCTAAGTGTTCAACACTCACAAAATGGCCTTCCTTTTCTCAAGGCAACTTCCTCTCTTTCTTCACCCCTCTGCTTTGAAGTGAGTGAGTGTATGCACAGCGGGGTAATTCTCTGTATCCGTACCTGCTATGGCCACACGCGCGTGGCGGCTGGCGATGGCCGGCCCGTGCTCTAAGCGTGCCACACATTGATAGACGCCAACATGGCTGGGCTTCAGGGAGGAGATGGTGAGGGAGCCCTCGTCGAGCTCCACACCAGGCAGAGCGTCCCGGTCCAGGGGAAGGCCTCTGAAGCGCCAGGAGACCACCGCTGAAGGAGGACTTACTAAGCAGAGCAGACGAGCAACAGAGCCTCGACTCTGAACCAGGGAGGCAGGCTCAGAGCGGAAAGAGGGATACTGAGCTGGTGAGGAGACACGAGCAGAGAAGAACAGGTTCAGAAGCCTTTATTTTGTTAGAGATGGTTGTTATTACAAAATTGCAAAACATTTATTCTCGTGCAAATATGTCTTTTCGCCTCATCATGCTGCCTACTTCTTCAGCATTCCAGTGTACAACAGGATTGACCCAGCCCGACCCCAGGGGTTCAAACCAAAAAGAGTATTAACAAGGTCTAAAATTATTACTTTAACATTGCAATAATTAATTTTTTGACCACTTGGGAGCAGGAAACTTCACAAGAAAAAACAAAGCCCTAACGCAGACACAGAGCTACATTGGCCTTAATGTGGACTCATCTTCATGTTACAGAATTTTTCCCCGTTTTGCTCTGTTTCAGTTTCCAACATCTCCAAAGAAAAGTATCTGGCTTGTTAGCTGCTATAATACCCACTTTCTTCAGCAGCTAATCTGTGTGCCTCCTGGTGCTGGGCAGGTAGTGTACAATAGGTTTATCAGAGTTCTTCTGCTTCCTATCTGCTGCTGGAAACTGATGAAAGAACGCATGAAGGCTCCTTAGAGCTGCAGAGCTGGTGATCTTTGCGCTGTCATCACTATGAGGGCCACCTTTCCCATTGCATAATCATTTGCTAATATAAAAATAATGCCTTGTGGTTTCTCACCACTACCTTCCACAGAGAGTAGGACAGCAACTTACATGAGCAGCTGATCAGCAGGGACTGGCTGAGACACAGCACAGTGGACAGGAGGACCCTTAGGCCACTGTCCATGGTGCACTTTGACGCCTGCCAGCAGCCGTGTTGCCCAGCGCGCACGCTCTCGTCTGTTCAGCAAACCTGCAACACACAGAAGAGAGGGAGAAACACATCAGACCAGAGCTCCGCATGGAAACGTGACAACATCTGCACGAGCAAAAGAAGAGGTGAGAGAGCAATGAATGACAAAACAAGCTGGAGGAGGATTTCAGAGGTGGATCTGAGCCGGGAAAAAAATCTATTAGTTTCCAAATGAATCCTGTACAACAATCCTTCTAATCTTCACGACACATCCTCTTTACACACTCCTTGATCTCCACGTCCCACCCTCTCCCCTGACCCCTCTTCTCACCCACTTCAGTGTCTCCACGGAGGCTGGAATGTCCAGCCTCTTTGCCCCCCTGCCTCTCTCTCCCACTGGGCCGCTGAGATCTCCCGCTAATGGAGTGGCTGTGGAGAGACTGTCGCCTCACTCTTAATATCACTCTCTTGTCACACTGTGTTGCTTCCTCATAGGTTCACTGTAGCCTGAAGTGCAGGCCCAGACACACTGGAGGGCACGTAATTAGGAGCATTCCTCTATCCTTTTCAACTCGACCCCCTCCGACTGCGGCACCTCCTCCTCCTTTTTCTAAGAGTAATCCGGGCAAGCTTTGATCCCAGGTTCCTGGTTTGGTAACCAGGGTTTGAGCCTGAGGCCGGAGGGACAATGGCCGTCCAGCTGTGATATTCACACAGGCGCTCCGGTGGCTCGCAGACGTTAGCGGAAGGGCCGACCGGGGCTGAAGGGTGGGTCAAATTAAAAGGATGATGTCTGGGTGGGATCGGTGAAGCTGAACAGGTTTCTAACCCTCATTCCCGAAGCTAAACATTGTTTCATCTGCTTGACACTCGAGCAGGTCAATTCGTTTGGCCTCCTCTCAAGGCTGCAGTGTGGCTACGACATGACAAGTTGGTCCCGGTGTGTGACATTTTTGAGAAGCACTGCAACAAACTCTTATCATCATCTTCAGATTACTTCTCTGCAGAGATGGTGAAAATTGCCCATCGCAGGTTCTCTGATTCCAATGTGACCTCTTCAAATTGTCTAAAACCGAAAGCCATTTGTCAATTCATTTTCTGTTAATTGACTAATTGTTTCAGCACTAGTTGTGAGTTGTGTTTTGGGATGTTTGTTCCTCTGTGATCCAACCAAGGACACACAGATGCTTTATCCATTTTCTACTCACTCTCACTCTCTTCATCTTGCTCTCTCTCTCTCAGAGGACATCCTAAGAGGAGGAGGAGGAGAGAAGAGGCAGGAAATAATAAACTCTCCCAGCTCCTGGCTCACGCCCCCTTCTCACCCGGAGGTCAAAGGTCAGGGAAGAGCAGAGAGAGAGGGTGAACCAGCGGGTGTCTGGTGGCCCTGGTCCAGCCCCCAGAGGTCACCTCCAGCTCTCTCAGCTTCACGCACACACAGACACACACATTTTCACTGTTTTACACACAAAGATTCCCACACAAGAGTAAAAGTGTTTAAAGTAAACATTAAAAACCGGTAAAAACAATCATGCTGCTTTCTCGATAGATTTCAGCTTGATTCTGAATGAATGTCTACAGCAATGAACACAACGTGTAATTTGGACTTTAGGACTGAACGTACTACATCATGTATGTGGTGTACGCTCTGCATCTCGTGTGCACGCTCATTCAGGCAGATCAAACCCACATCTTGCAGGCTAGCTTTTCTCCATCCCACGAGTTACAACAGGCCCTGCACACTGCCCCCATGTCATCAGTGGAAACTATCTTTCTCTCTCTGCCGGAATAATGATATATAATTACAATAATAACAACAGAGTTATAAAAATGCACAGCCAAGCGCGGGCACATTGGCACACGGTACGGTGAGAAACCGGAGCCGATTCTGTAACTGCCTCTCTCTGTATCCACCTTTGTTCCTCCTTCGTATTTTAACCAGTTACTTCCTCAAAGTGGGCGTAGCCGTTGGGCACGACAGCTCCGACTGGGTGCCCTTGTGTAAACACACACACACACAGCTGCCTATCTGGCTCATCGATCTGGCGCAACAAGGAAACACAGGAGCATCATTCCTGCTTCTTATCTGTTTGGCTTTCCTCTGACATCCGCCACCATGAAGCCGCCTCAGTGGAGACAGACACTGCGAAGATATCTTGTATCCCTCATCACAGACAGTCATCCTGATGCTGGCAGCGCTGGCTGGATGGAGAGGCAAGTTCTGCTTCCTCCTGAGCAGACGCCCAGACAAAAGCTGGAGTGGCCCTCTGATAAAGGGGAAGTCCCTGTCAAATGAAGTCTGATCGGCCTGAGAGCCGTCTCCTCGGGTCCAAAGTTGATCTGCGTCCAGCCCGCTCCCTCACTCCTCTGCTCTCCTTCTCAAAACTCCAGACTATACTCCTTAAAGGGAAAAACCCTGTGTTCCAGATTTCCTCCTCCTATCCCAAATCTGATCTTGTGTTACTCTCTGTTTTTGCACTTATGTTGTAGATGCATGGCCATTCTCAAGGCGGGATCGACCGGCTATAAATTGAAGAGACATCCTGCACAGAAAACAGACTCTGCGCCGCTGAAAGCTGATATACAGACACTGAGACAGTTTATGAAAATAAATGAGGTTGGTGTCAGTGAGTTCAAGTGGAAAAGTTCCTATTTTTTTGGATGTGGGGGTTGACCTGTGTATGTTTGGGAAATGTTTGACTGACACCTGGCTTAAGTGTGTGAAAACGAGAAAAAAACAGCAGTCTTCTTCGACAGCTTGTGTCCCTCACTCGCCTTTGAAACTTTTGTATTTCTTGTGTTCTTGCTGTCAAGCGCCCTTCCAGAGGAATCCATAGTAGAGATGTACCGTTGAGAGGCAGCGCCTTTATTCATCCATCTTAGGAGAAATACAAAACTCAGGCACAGGAACAGCACCAATATTCCCTTGTAGGACAAGAGGGATCCCTGGTGATGACACAGGAGAAAATAAACACACTGACAGGCTGCCCTCAGGGAAGGGAAAGGGGTTCGAGATCTAGGGGGGTTAGCACCTGCACTTCTCTTTGGCCTCCTCTCTGCAGGAACTACTTAAAGCCCCATCTGCCCGCATGTGGGGCTGGCCCATATCCCTGTCATATTGGGTAAACAGGGACAAAAGCAATGCGGCGGAGCATCAAAGACCTGGAGGGCAGAGGAAGAACAGGTCACAACTGGTGCTGCTGACTGAGGTGGGGGCCTGGCCTCTCCGCTTCACAAGACTGCACAGCTGAATAAAAGCCAACAGCAAACATCATGAAGCAGCCTGATTCGATAACAGGGGCCAATCGTGACTGGCCCCGCGATCGATACCAGAGTGGTACAAATCCAATAGATCAGAAAGTTTTCGCTTCAGAAAAAGAGAGGATTGTGACAAATGGCTGGAACTGAATCAAGCTCAGAGTTGGAGATAAAGATGTTAAGGGAAAAGGAGCAGTGGGGTGTAAGAGAAAGAGCAAGTCTTTTATGGTATGATGGTCTAATCTGACCTGTGCGCTGAAGCTGATTCACATGCTATACCCCAAACCTGTCTGCACTCGCCCCACATCTCACGGACAGAGGATCTGCAGCTCACACATTCCTCAGCTCCCACACAGAGAGAGAGAGAGAGAGAGCGACGGACACACAGAAAGAGACAGAGAAACACACACACACACACACACACACACACACAGGAGATGGTAGATAAATCCAAAACAAGAAGATGAGAGGCAATGGGGGGAAAAGCATACGAGAGAAAACAGAGAAAAGCTCTCCGGGAGAGGAGTAAAAGGAGCCAGGGGTAGAAAGAGGTGAAACATTCACTGAGAGGTGAAAAGTTGCCAAGCCCCAACTCATTTCTCCTCCCTCTTTATTTGGCTTGGAGATAGAGACATACAGATAATATGGCAGATAATGGCTGAGCGCGCATCCACGTCTGCCAAAACTGACTGATGATTCAGCCTGACTACATTCAGCTCAGCCCAGAAACTTGGGAAGAGCCTCCCGAGAGAAGAGACTCTAGGGGACCATTATGGGCTTCTTCTATTGGTCTGGGTGAGCCCACTGAGGCAGCCCGGGGCCATAGAGGAAACTAATGAGTGGAAACACTGGGCCTCTGGTATGGCCTAACTCTGTCTGATTAAAGACTGAGACGTTATTAAAAGTGGGACAGATTTAGAGAAGGGGAGTGAGCTAAAGAAAGGGAGGGAAGGAGAGAAAAAGAAAGGGAGACATGATTTGGAATCAAATAAGGGAATTAGGAGGGGAAAGAAGAGGGTTCCTTTTTTGTTTTACAATGAGAAGCAAGGAGAAAATCACATTCGAGGGGTTTAGTCGATCCATAATACAAAATGACTGCCCTTGTCTGAACCTGACATCCTGCAGAAAGTTAATGCAAGTCTCCGCAATAAATCATTTAAACTGAGCGAGACTGCGGAAGACAAATGAGACACATCTTCAAGGACAGTCTGCTTTTCAGACACTTCAGCTTCTCTGTGCGTGTGTCTGCAGGAGCACAGAGCACAAGCGATGCAGGAGGCGCAGGGTGACGGCGGGGCCATGCCGGTCCCAGAACCCAGAGACGCCGCAGCCCTGACGACAACGCCGGGGTGTGGGATCAGACGAGAGGAGGAATGAAAGGAGAGGCCCCCGGGGATCAGACAGTCACATCCCACAAAGCCCTGTTTACCAAGGACACACACACCCCCCCTCCGTTCACCTCCTCCCCCCCCAACATCTCCGTTCACCAAAGCCCGACCCTTCCAAAGTGCCAGGGCCGGGACCTGGGAGACAGCGCTAATTCTACCCCCGGGCTTGTTGGCCGAGGACACAAACAGAGAGCTGAGAGGGGAGAGAAAGAGAGGGAGGTAGAGAGATTGAGACAGAGGGGAGAGAGAGTGGGGACTGAATGGTACAGTATGTAAGACCCATCTTAATTGGAGATTGTTCTGCAATGTCTTGTTTTTCCTGGGAATCTGTGAGGGGGAGGGACAGGAGGGTGGGGAGGTACGGTTGTTTCCCAAGGTCCTGAACAGCGGGATTAACCGCAGGGGCGAAACTCAATAGCGGCCTCGGACACTGGAAACAGATCCCCGGGTATCGCCACCATACAAGGCCACCTCGAGACCTTTTGCAAAGCGCATGTAACTAACAACCCTTCCCCATTGTTGGAGCTCTCTGGGCCCTTCCGGCTGATTTCACAGGCCTTTCAGCCCACAGGGGAACGTCTGCTCAGACGAAAAGGTAATTCTGATGGAAAGGAGGAATGCACAAGAAGGCCGTCTTGCCCGCAGGGTGTGTTATAACACTGATCTCTAACATGTGCCAAGAGTCTGATTCATCACGCCAGGCGAGAGGGGAGCTGGGATTGTGCAGCCGTGGCACTGAGGCCGAGGAGGCCACAGATTCACATTCCTCAATATCAGCCTTGATTAGAGAGATGATGGGAAAACACGCTGATGCAGGGGAGGAAAAAATTATCAAGTCTGCCAAATGCCTTGAAAATGTCCACCTTCTTCTGGGGGAGTCAAGACACTATCTGTGTTTTTAAATGCTGTTGTGTGGGTTGTGAAATATGGGCACGCAGTGATCTGATCCAGCTGTCCCCACCCCTTCTCCCCTCAGCTCGCTCTCTCTTGTCTCTCCCCAACTCTCCTGGATTCCATCACTGCCTGCGTCTCTACAGCAACAAGCGGCGAAGACGCAGACAACAGTTTCTGTTCAGTCTCCCCCTGATGGGTCCCTGGCTGCCGACCAAGAGCACTTTCAAACTAAAACATATATTAAATAATGCTATTTCAAACATGTGCAACAAAAACAAAATGACAAGGTGTCCAGATAGATGCTAACAAGAAACTCAGTTTTGCAAAGTCAGTGTTCAAAACCAAGGAGAAGTAAAACTCAACTTGCTTGCTTTCAGGGTGCTTGCCTCTTTTTGTTTGTCATTGAGAGGCGTGAGAAAGAAAAGTACACACAGAGTATTTTCATTTCTCAGAATGACAAATTGACTCTGCAAGTATAATGGAGCGATGGCCGTATATTCACAGGGCGAGGAGGGGGATTTACGGGACAGAGAGTCTGGCCTGTGAAAACGTGAACTCCACGGCCAGCCGGCAGAAGAAAAACAAACACATGTAAAAAGGTTAAAATATAATTAGTCTTCTTCACCAATTCCACAGATCTCTTACAAAAACCCAAACAAACAAACCAGCTCCCTTGTACGTACAAGTTTGAGGACCCAAAGATAAATATACAGTCCCAAAAAGAGTGTGTAATGGCTTTATTTAGTTTGTCTAAATGTTTATCCGTCTCGCCTTGTAACACTCCGCGCTTGTTGTGCGGCAATCGAGTGATCACAAAACAAACTTGGTGGTGATACATCAACACACAGATCATCCGACTTTCCACTTCTGGCTCTTGGTCAAATCGTAAAAAACCTCTCCAACATATTTAGGGTCCAGGCTGCTCGTTGCTGCAGCGCTGGAGGTGAGAAGAGCTTTTTGCAGATGACATAGTGCTCTGATGGCGCCAAGAGAAACACAACCTCATGACAACAGCAAAACACAGCCATAATACAGAAACCATGGCGTATGCTAACTCAGTGCATTCTTTGTGTAGGTTTGTGTGTGTTTGCTACTGTGCAAGAGCACCACAAAGAGATCAGAGTGATTTATTATGCTTGATTAAAGTCAGTCCAACCAGAGATCTATCACAAAGCAAAAATACATCCCACAGTCTGCCGAGTATCTGCCGCAACCTCAAAACACTGCCAGGACAATGCAGGAGGCTGGACCGGCCGTACCCCTCCGACTTCCCCGGCTCACTTTGAATATCTGTTATAAATAAGGAGTTCCACTGCTCCTTGAGGGGCTACATCTTGAAGCAGGGAAGGCCCAAAATGGCACCCACAACCACAGGCCTGAGGCAGGCAGCAGCAGTACCCACACTGCCTCACACTCTGATCTGGGAGAAAAACAGCCCTTCAAACAAGTAGCCTGTTTGTCAGCCGGAGGGGAGTGCCAGCCACTAGTTTTGCCTTAATATAGTCTTGCTGATCCTTGCGCTGGCTTTTCAACAGCACACACATTCTGGTTCGCAGAAAACCCATGTCAGATGTGACTTACTGGTTCGACATTTGAAATAGAAAGCTGTGGTTGCTCACAGTTTCGAGAAGAAAAGACTCTGACTCTCGGGGCCCGCGCTGAGGCGACGGACTAAGTCAGGCATATTTAGTAGGGTCAGTTTCAGGAAGGGAAAAAGAAATGAATCTCGCAAACAGGAAGACGCTGAGGATGCAAAAAAAAATTCCCCTCGCATGTTCTGAAATACTCTGCTGTGAGAGCTGTCAGCAAGGGTTCGGTTCAGAAGTTCACTCCCTGAAATCTTCCCTCGGGCTGAGGAATCGTTGAGAAAACTACACAAGACAAGGCTGCGGAACAATGGGTCTCATCGTGTATTTGCTTGACAATTATGAGAAAAATTGTTGTTTTTGGCGCGAGGCGAGTATTGTGTAAAATGCCACGTCGAACCCTCCTGGGGAACTTTTTGTTCTCTCTCTCATATGTGGTGTTCTGCATCATGTTAGAGGCACATACAGTATATTACAGCTACGCCAGCCAAAAAGCACTCCCTCCGATGATTATGAGCGCACGATAAAAGGCATCTACAGAAAGTTATAAACTTCAAACCATAAAAAAGACTTGCAGCGCGCTTCAAACGGCTCAGCACTGACAAAGCATTTTGCAGTCTGTCGTCGTCTTTTGGTCGTTTCATCAAGTCTACAGCCGCATATAAGATTTGATCCGAGCCTACGGCAGATAATTTTTTCCTACAGTAAAAATCTCGGTCTCCATCAAAGTGTGTCACACGAACTGTGCTTAACCATCTGCTGTGGAGGTATTTTCATTAACTGCACCCGCCTGGACAGTGTGTTCTTCCTCAAAGCGCCGTGTGTGGTATTGGTTTACATTCCCTTATCATATTGAGAACACAGACATATATATTTAGCTGAGGCCTGTATTTCCATTACATTAGCAGAAAACAAACCATCTTCAGAGAAGAAGCAGGCCTCCTCGTCCTGCCTATCTCCAGGCTGTACGGCTCCGTCCTGCTGCAGTTCGGTGGCTGGCTGGAACATCTGTTTCTGCTGCTCTAAAAACTGTTTGTTTGTCTTAACAATTACGCCCTGATGTTTCTCATTTCATTTCTCAAATCTCTCGAAAGTCATTATCCAGTTTCAGGTCTTTCAAGGTTCTGAATTTTCAGAAACTCAATACGACCATCTGTTGAAAGCTGGCGTATACATCAGGCTACAGTCGGCTCACCTTTGACATTTCAGAGGAGTTGTACCGGAGGAAGCGTGCAGCCTATCTGTAACCTGCTGGAGTAACATGCTTGCATAGTAAAGCGAGTCAGTGTCGGGCTGTTTGGATCATCTGTCAGAGCAGGGGGACATGGGAGAAACGGGGAGGGGGTCCCACTGAGAGACGTGTGCGGCGTGTAGTTAAAATAATGACAGTGAGCTCAGCGCAGATAAGAAGTGCTGCTAATGACAGCTTCATATAAACACCGGTGACACCTCCGGCTACCGCGTTTGCCTTCGTGGCTACTTCAACACGGCTTCAATTTATCCAATTCCACTCACGGCTGTTCCCTAGAATAAATTTAGGGAGGGAAACGGAGGGTGGAAAGTAAAGTCGTTTTTTGTTCGTAGTGCAGCTGCAGGGTGCACTCACCAACGCAGCAGTCACAAGAACTCAAACTCTTTCTCTGACCTGCCCATCTTTCCCATCGACCCCCTGCTCATGGCTGCTGGGTGTTGTCAATCAGCACCCCCTGGCTCCTTGAACATGGGGGCTCTTTGGCATGCTGCCCAAAACTCCCCTCTGTCCATCTAATGAGGGCCCGAGCTCTGGGTCTGTCCTTGACGAATGGGAGCTGAAGCTCGCGGAGTAAAGGCCAGCATTAGAAAATGGGAAAAACGCTGCAGTATGACTCAATCCCTGAGCAATGAGAGTAAAAGGAGTGTGTCAAAAGTTCAAAACAAGCCAGGTTTGAGTTTGGGAACAGTTGTCTCCAGGGTCAAACGTCAACCACACAACAATCCACTAAATTCTACTTCATTATACCAAGAAGCTGAAATGGATTAGCCATCAGAGATTTAGAAAACGAGTAAGACTTAATTCTAGCTGTCAAAATATTGTGATGCTGAAGAAAAATAAGGTGGCTGCTCAGAATTCCAATTTTTCTCCCGTTTTATGACTCTCAAAACATTTTTTCTCAGCCAAAGGTTGATCCTTCGGAGCAATAAAATGACAGATCACAGCGTGAAACCAAATAAACAACCACACCACATTGTGATTTAAGTTTTAAGTTCTCCTCCATTCGCTTTAGGGCCAGGGCTGAGGTTTGCTGCCTGGCCTCAAATCTGTATGGCCTAGAAAACAGGAGAATGTGGGAGGTGCCCAAAATATACTTTAGTCATCCATGTGGACACACCCTCTCCCACCACACTCACCTCCGATAGACATCCATCCACTTATTCATCACTGAAGTTCTTTAACAGATGAAAGTGCAGCTGCAACCAATAATTATTTTCATCGGTTGACTGCTCTGTTGAAAATGCCGATCACAATCTCCCACAGGCAAAAGAGATGCACGTCTTGACAAACAGTCCAAAACCTGAAGGTACTAAATTTATGATATTAACATGAACATCCTCACATTTTAGAAGCTGAAACCAGAACATGATATTTCAGTTAGTTAATTCATTAATGACTTGAAGGATTACTCACTTATCAAAAGTAGATAACTGTCTGTCAATTAACTGATCAACTACTCGCATCAGGATTAACAGAGTTTCTTCATTTTAATGCCAAAACTAAAAGATTTGAATTCATACACGACCTCACTTCCTGGTTCTACCTTTTATGAAAACTTATCGTTACTATTAAAACCCAAACGTTACCTAACTGCTACTATTCAACAATCATCTGTCTTTGTCGGAGCGTAGGTGGTTGTGTGATTATAATAGATCAAAAAAAAAAAAAAAAAATCAAGAGAGTCATTATGAGAGCAGGGGCTGCTATCATTACACATGCTTACATTCAAATTGCCCACTTAACATAGTTCTCCTACAGCAACATGTGTTTATCATTAGCGAGCACCCTAATGGCTCTAACATTATTCGAACTCGCTTAATGGCATACTTGTACTTTGTTCGGGTCTGTCTGATAAGAGCTGGGCCACTAATGGTTTATTAATTTCCCTACAAGTCAGAAAAACACGCAGTGAAAACAAAAAAATGATTCTCTGTCGTCTGATTCAATCACATTCTCAATATGTCGTTATTGTGGGGGAAAATCCCACATAACAGCAACATGGTCAGTTAAAAAAATATATTATAATAATAGTCCTTGTGTACAGCTTGAAATCCACCTATTGGTAATGCAGCTTGGATTTCTGTTGTTCACCAGTAATGTTTGTATTTTCTATTTTAAAAATTGTCTAACAACATGATGCTGCGAAATATTTCCAGCAACAATGGACAAGCAGTTTGTCCACACGCTGACCAGACGCAGTAGTAGTTAGAGTGAGGGGACAAAGGTATTCACAGGAAATCATGAAGTGAATTAAGTTAAAATTAGACAAGCTGAAGTAAAGTGGCCACAGAAAAAATTTAATTACAACACCTTACTAAAAAAAAAAACTCCTGGAACAGACTCAGTATCAAAACTTGAGGTAGGATTTCTCCTTTAAAGCGAACGCCGTCAGTGTCCGAGCCTGAACACAAAGAGAAAATCTCTCTCCGGCCCTGTCAAAAGCTCACCCAATATTGGGGAGCACTGAAAGGATTTGAAAGGCGTCGGAAGTGTCTTCTTGTCCCCCACGGACGCGACAATGCACGAGCCACTGTTTGAACTTGAAAGTGTTTTATCTGAGAGCAGCCATGTGTGTCCCTCTGACTGGATGTCATGCATTCGAGAGGGATTCAAGACTTTGTTCTCAATAACTTTTAAGTGTTCAGTTTTCTGAGAGTTACCCCTATGTAACAAAAGTCCCTGTGAAGCTCTGATGATAGGGGTGAAGAGCAGACAGAGGAAATTACACGAGGGGGAAAAAGTGAGGGACTTGTCTCAGCAGCCGTCATTACTATCACTTTTACTCTGTCATCCTTCTAAAAGACTCGAGCAAAAGTCTCATCTTGAATTATCATTGATAGTATATTTACAATCCTCAACATTTATGCTTCCTCTTACAATTATATCTGCATTTACGGTGCAGGATGCACTTTACAAAACAAATGTTTTAGCAAAATAGTACAAAACTAACTTCACTTATTTGTCATAAAAAAAAAAGAAAGTTCAATTTTAACAATGTGTATTATTAAAATTCCAAAAGAAAAGTCTGTCTATGAGTCAAAAACCGTAATGTTTTGAGTTGTCATCCTCAAAGTTCCTGAACTGCAGCGGTGCAGATCACAACACAGCAAGACCTGAGCAGAATAAGCTCATGCACACACTTGCACATTCAGTCCTGAGCTGTTAGTGAGAGCTTTTTTTAGATAAATCAGAAATGTTTCATGTGTTTGGAATATTTCCACAAATGAAAAAAAGGCTGAGATGCTGAAGGAAAGTGTCAATTCAAGCCAAAAGGAACAAAGCAAAAGCTGTTTGATGATCTTGATCAGACGACGTTCACGCAAAGATTCCCCCTTTTGCCTCTAGTGTTTTTATCATTTGTGCAACTAAACTAACACTTTATCGCAAAAATCAGTAAAACGTTCAGCGTCAGTAAACAATGACACCTTCATGCAAGCAGGCAGGTACAGTCGCTTTTGTTTGCTTTGCAGAGAAATTTGTGCACTTGCCAAGTTTTTCGAGTAATACTAACATGGATTTACCAAACCTACATTTATGACACCCTCCGGGGATTTATCTAAAACAATAAAGGCTCTCTGTCTTTGGAGAGAGGGGAAAAAAAACACAACTTCAAATATTAGTCTAAGCCACCATGTTCCTGCACAGTGGTGAATGTGACAGAAAGTTGGCTCCTGAAGTGGAGCCATAATAAAAGCACAACTTTAGAACAAAGTCATGTTTCACATATCCCCAGTCCATTTTCACCTTTTATGACTGTGACACCGACGTGTCAACGGGAGGGACATATTTGCCATTTCTAAAAATGCTCTTTCATCTTTCAAAGCTGAAATGCAACCTGAAGGCCATCTGGTTTCAAATGGGATTCACTTCAAGTGTCGCTGCCTTCCAGAGCTGCCAGAGCTGTTTACCAAACAAATATTTATGCCTTTTTCTGGTGTTTCATCCAACACACACACATGACAGAGCCGAGCTGTGTCAGGCTGCATGAAGATAACTGCTGAATAATGATGATGCTCTGAAAGCTTTGAGGTGTAGTTCTGCAAAATACGAAAGTTTCACACACAAATGTAAGAATCTCTTGAACTGTCTGAATTTATAACACAATCTAAGAAAGATGGAGCCTGAAGTCAACAAACTATTGTGCAACATCATAATGATGCAAACTAGAAAAATCTCATTTTCAGCAACAATAATAATAAATAATAATAAAAGTGTTTTCATTGTAACGAGGTCAAATAGAAGTTAAGGAGCAAATGTGTAAAAGTAATTTGAAGGAGTTGCAGTATGTAATGCTGCATATACTTTATAATAAGGACAGTTAATTCACACACACACACACACACACACACACAGATACAATATTAATGTCCGCACACGGGCGCCCCCGCACAGCAGACTGGCGCACACACTGCGCACTCTCTCACCACAACACAAAGTTCAGAAAGCAGCAGAATGTTTGGGGACAGATTCAACTCTGGATCTTTCACTTTTTTTCTGCGGTTACTTCCAGAGGAGCCCCGCCGGCCCGGTGCGCTCAGCGAAGCCGCCGCGGACGCGCTCCCGGCCGGCCGGGCAGCGCCGCCGGCCCGGGGCTCCCCTCCGCCCCGCTCCGTCCTTACCTCTGCTGCAGGAGGGCGAAAGCTGCGAGCCGTCGGGTGAGTTAGCAGCCAAACGCATTCTTCTGCGGGCAAATCCGTACGGGGCCCTCCATTAGAGCCGGGCTCAAAGTGCAGGAGGACATGAAAAGAGCCGGAGGAGGAGGAGGGGGGACGGAGAGTTTTCAGCCCCGCAGAGCAGCGCAGGCTTCGGGGCCAAAGGTGCGACAAGTCCCCCCCGGTCCGAGCTCCGGTGGAGGCTGCGGACAGAAAGTTTGGAGTCCGTGTGTTCGGGTCCAAGCTGGAGCTCAGCCTCTCGGTGCGTCTCTGTCTGTTAGAGCAACTTCTCCCAGCTCTTCTTCTTCCACACACGCATCTTTGAAGCCAGTGTCGAGTTGCTCAGCAAATCATGGCAGCGGCGGAGCTGGTCGTCAAACCAGGAATGTCCCAGCCCCACAGCTCGGCACGGCTCCTGGAGGGAGGGAGGAGGAGGAGGAGGAGGGAGGGAGGGGGAGGAGGGAGCGTTACCCTTATACACCGTGCATTAACAACTTTTACAATCTATGAGACAAAAAAACAACTTCCTCCTTCCTCCTGTGCGCAGACTCACCTGTGTGACCTCATCACATCAGGTAAACCCACCTGAACATTTCTTCCCCTTTGTTTGACACCAGCTTGATTCACATTTACGTCATAACAAGAGCTTCAATGGGGGTTAATCAAAACTTTTTTTCTTTAAACTTTTCTTTAAATTGAGGTATGAAATATGAAACTAAATATATGAAATTGCAGAATCAAAAAAAAACAACATCAATAGCATTAGTGCACACTCAAAATAAATATCATAATAAAATACAAAATTCTATTTAAAAAATTCTGTTAATTTTTATTTTCTCTTCCTGCACAGTCTGTTGGAAGAAAAACTTTTTATTATCCTGACCAGAATAAAAGTGTCCACACAAGGTAATATTGTCTTTACTTAAAGCTTCATTATCAGTGAGTGAATCTACTTCTCTTCTCAGGACTCTGATAGTTTCCCTCAAAGCCATAAAGGCAGTTCTCTTTTTTTCAGCGACACTGTGCCTTGTAGATTATACCAGCTCTCACTGGGCCCATTGAATTGAATTAAAGTTATGTGGGAGGGGGATGTTTGAACAGCTAATAGCTACGGGTCATTTCTGGCATCAGACCTGTTGGTTGGATGGGCTGAATGTTGGTTGGCTGCAGCTACTTCCTCATGACTAGGTGAAACGCCTTCAGAGAGGCGGGGGAGAGGGAGCCGTGAGTGGGAAACAGTCATCTGTTGTGCGTATGGGCATGAGTAAACAGCATAATAATCTTTGAGGCAGTAATTATGTGCTCCAGCGTTGGCTGGGCGGCGGTGGCGGCGGCGGCGGCGGGCCCACCCTGCTTCAGACAGCAGGTGCAGCTCACCATCTGACAGCTGACTCCGATGGAAGGTGTGATCCAATCCTCCCGAGGCCGGGTCGACCCAGCGCGGGCCTTCAGGCGCTCAGGGCCAAAGCCAACAAACCGGCAAACCTCTGACACAGGAGGAGAGGGAAAACAACATGGAGGAGGCGGTTGAGACGGGACTGATGAAGGACGGATGCCTCGGCTCTGTTTTCACTCGCAGGACTTGGACAGACCTGCTGTCTTTTTTTCTTCTTCTTCTTTTGTCTGTCGGTGCCAGTTTTCTGTCGTTGTGAAGAAGTGATTTTCTCTCGGCTTTGTTTTTTCTCTTCATGCTGTCAAGTCTCTTATCAGCTCCATTTTCTAATGTCATCCATTATAAAAGCTTTGCAAGTTGGATCAAAGGGTTTCATTAATGTTATAGATATCATTTATTTTTACTCTTTGTAGATCAGTAATAAGCCGTTAAAACATTTGGTTTTCCAGGTTTCCACTTAGACCTAACTGGGTCTTTAATTCATCAGGCAGAGACCCCTGCAAAGGACAGTTCAACCTCTTCCTCCCACCATCAACGCATCCAGACTAAAATCTGTTTTCAGGAACTATCATAATACTTTTAATATTAGTCACAGTAGCATTGCTCCTATTTACATTTCTTGGTTGAATAGTTGTGGACAAACCATTGGATTGGTAAGGTGGAGGAACTCTTTATTAATGATTCATTAACATGTATAACTGCAGGCTTGATAGTGGAGGAGGATATTGACCAGATTTCACAACCTGGAAACCCAAAAGTTGTCTTATCGCTCTTTATTTGTCTCATTAGACAGTGCAGCCCATTTTTTATTACAAGTGATTTATTTTCTTCAACGCAATGATAACCATATCTCTCTCTCTCTCTCTGTCTCTCTCTCTCTCTCTGTCTCTCTCTCTCTCTCTGTCTCTCAGGGTCAGGAGCTGGTTGGAGATGGAGACGGAGGCTCTGGGTTCAGAGGGGGGTGAGCAGGGTGATTGGACACAGTCGCATGTGAAAGGCCAGAGAGCGGCGAGTCCACAGGGAGCAGGGTCCGCACACAAAGGGCCGGGGGGCTCGGTGGGGGCGGGAGGGGCGGCAGAGGAGGAGAGGCCGCGATGGGAACCAAAGCTGACAGCACAGACACTTCTCATCCACTGAGGGTTCGGCTGTCTCTGGCCCCCTGGGGTTTATACTCACTTATCTGTGCGGAGCTGCCAGCTCCACACTGTTGAGCCACAGCGGCTTCAGCGAGCTGCTCACTGAGAGCAGAAGCAGCAAAAACACTGAGCACACAAAGCAGCGGTGACCTCTGGCCCACATTGAACTGATATGAAGCTTGTTTCCTCAGTCATATCAGTCCTGATCAAATATCAATAGATTACAACTTATTTAGCCAAAACAAGATCACTTCAGTTCATGATCGTGCAGAGGTTGCAAAACAACTACAGTTTACACTTTATGCCTTAAAATCATCACCTTCCTCGTGTGACGCCCTGATTGCACTTAAAGGAGGGGAAATGGCAGGAGACTCGCTAACAAGGGCTTTGTGTTCTAAATCCGAAGGCTGGGATTGTTTGGAGTTGATACTTCCAGCTTGCTGAGGATAATAAGCCTCCGACCACTGTCAACAGAGTGTTTATGACCTGCAAATCAGCCCTGGGTTGTGTTGACTCTGTCAGCAGGGGCCTGAGGGACGCCTGACTCCCAGCGCTATTAAAAGGCACTTTCAGATAACAGGAGTACCATCCCTCTGTTTGAACCAGTCAGGGTTTGTGGATTCGTCAGCAGGACAATACACCAAAGCTTAAACGTTAGGCCTCAGATCTGACACCCAAGTTTGTGTTATTTACTTGAAGGGTAAAATTTTATGAATGAAATGAAGCACTTGCTGCCTTTAGATTGCTCAGGCAAAACTGTCTCACGATGTCTAATGTCTAAGGAGGAAGCTAAGACAAGGACATTTACTTGTGACTTTTTATAAGTTTTTATAACACAAGGAAAACTTTGTGCAGGCGAAGAAATATATATATGAGGGTGAGAAAAATCACAATATTTTACAACATAGACTATATGGATTTCCCCTTGGAGGGCTGTATATCTCGTGACTTGGACAGGTGTGTGCGATGAGTGTGTGTGTGTGTGTGTGTGTTGTGTCTTTCTTCGGGTATGCGCCTGCAGTTGTGTGTGTTCGTGGATGTGTAAAAGAAAGGGAGAAAGAGAAATTTGAAGGCACCCCTCTCCATCTGGTTTCTGCATCACTGCGGTAGGATCACATTATCCATCGTGGGCTCTCTGGGAATTTCATCAGTCTGTAACATCTCACTTATTCACACGTCTCCCTGGGCTTTACCATGTAGAACAATCCTGAGTGTCCCTGCTGACACAGCGGTGACCCTGCACATCCTCTGGCCATCTTTAAAGCTTTCCGTCTGCTATCCGGCCTCTGTGAGAACTGTACGGGGCATAAAACTGTCTCAACTCCAGCTTTCACACTGTCACTGTTTTGCCGACGTTGTCCACAGCTCGACAATATATATTCATCCACATAAACACAGCTCCTACCTACAGGGATGGAAATGAACACATCAAGGAAAGAGTAAAGTCAAACCTGAGTTAAACACAAAGTTTTTGCAACTTCACCAAAACTTTAAACATTATCAAAACACAAACTCATGATATGTTATTTCTACCTTTTAGGTTCCTTTGTCATATTTAAAGAATAAAGGCAATAAAGCAGTTTATTATTTTAGGTTTATAGATAAAGAAATCATTTTTAGATAGACAAGCGGCGCGCTGATTAAAAATTTGTCAGATTAAAAAAACGATATGTGTGAAATTATTCTCCCACATACACAAGTTCCAGCTGATTGGATCCAAACCTAAATTTAATATATTAAAGGCCTGGATATATTAAATTAGCCATTGCTATACAAATATCAGTAATAATACTAATAAAGTTTTACAAAAAGTAAAGAAAGTTAATTGTGTATCTGTGGCTCATCGTTAGAGAATTATAATCTATGAAACTATTTACACTTCTGTGCATACAGTTTTTTTCTGTGTCACAATGTAAATAGATGTAGAACACATGCAACTGTTTTGTCGTTAAAAGAGTAAAAGTAATCTGTAATCCAATCACATTATTTTTTGAAGAGTCTAACAAAACCTATTAACAGTCCATTTTTTTGAACAGTACTCACTATTGTGCTCCTCCTGCTCTCCTGCACTATATCACTTCCACCCAGCTCATATTTATAATGGATTCCCAAATCTTACGGGATGTGTTGTTCCGGTCTCATCCCCAAAAACCAAATCAGCACTGACGTGAAGCTGTCATGAAAACATTCAGGAGTTGGTTGTAGTGGGTGTCAGGGGAGTAGTGGAGCAGGAAGAGGCTGAAGTGAAATATCATTCCTGTTTAACGCTGATGTTTCCTCTGGTCCCACAGGCTCATGGTGACCTTGTGATTTATGGGGCAGCAGTGGAGGAGCAGATCAGAATACAGCTGCCCCATCGCTGCACACAAACATGTGTATACCAGACTCATGCATAGCCCTAACTCTCCATGTAGTGGTGTTGGTCTGCACTCCAATCAATGCAGTTTTGGACTGAATGTCTTCCAGCTGTTGAATAAAACAAAAGTACCCGCATTTATTTTCTTTCCTGTGTATTTGCTTCTGTCTGTGAATCCGGGGATTATGTGCATAAAAATGTGACGCTTGTTGCGGCTAACTGGCTTTTGCAGCTCATTTTGAATGGCATGAAGTGATGTAGAAAATGAGCTAGATGAAGAGGATTAGGACCTGAGACTGCGAGTGCTTATCATCTCCCGTAGCACTGGAGTGTAGCCATGGAAACAGGAAGTGAGAGGCAAGCTTCCAAGATGGCCACCAGCTTGTGAATGGGAGCATTCCTCAACGGCAGGGTGTCGGCTGGAGGGAGGAGGGGCGAGCCAGTGTGTTTACTCCAAAAAGGGACTATATAAATAGTAACTGCTGCTGTTTTAAGGACTTCCTGTCACTAGGTATTCCATAAAACAGTAGTTAAATAAACAATCAGTTTCCCATTGGGGCTGCCTTGTCTATACTGAAGTGAGGTCTGCTGTGGGTTCAATCCAGGACCCCAGCGTGTGGATTTTAAAGCCCCAGACTGGAGTCATGGAGCTGTTACAGGTCACCACACTCTCTTTCACTCGCACACCGTCTGGTCATATAACCTCCACACACACACACACACACACAGACCGAGCCTGAATTCCACATTCAGCATGTTTTTTTTTTCCTCTGTCAAATAACTTCTATACTGACTTTTCAGTGAGCTCTCGTCACTGTTTTGTTATGCAAACTGTGTGTGTCATGCTCCTCTTTCTGCCATCGCTGGGACATCACTCATACTGTTAGAGAAATACAAAAGTGGTGACAAGGAAATAAAGTATTTACATGTTGACACAATTTTGTTGTGTTTAGTTTTATGAACCCAGCACTTTAGATTTAGAATAAAGCAATCACTATAACAATAAATGGTGTAGAGCTTTACATCCATTTCAGGTGGAAGAATTGAAGTTCTTTTTATATGTGTCTAAAAAGTAATATGTTTAAGTAATGAGCACGTCTTTAAAAGTAATATGAGCCAGATTCAATGACTTTCACATGCAATAAATCCACTGAACCTTAAAGGATGTGTAGTTGAAAGGGGACAAAACCCACAGTCCTCATTCTGTGTGAAGAATGGTTCCAAAGTTCACCAAAAACAAATATGGGACCTCAACAATTTGAGTTAGACAAAAAAGTAGGTGGCTTCAAAAGCTGCAGTCTTTCTAGAGCAAAATTTCATCTTCGTGTTTAGTCCTTCTCAAGCAAGCAAACATTGTCCATTGAGACACAAAGAGCAAAGTCAAAAAGACAACCATTATACTGGTCTTACTCAAACTGCTGAAACTTCCATTCAGCTTCAACGTACACTGACATCGCTTTGAGAAGAGATTTCTTTGTGGCCAACATGGACACAGCGAACAAACCACTGACCCATTCAATGTACATATGGACATTTGAATATTGTGCTCAGATACAATTAAAAACATGAGAGCTTAACTTTTCAGGACCGAAACCCTGGCCACTAACAGGAGTCATCCTTTAAAGCAATGAGAAAAGTAGACATAAACACAAACATCATAAACTTAAACTTCATAGCTTCTTCATCAGGCTGTAGATAATAACATATTTCCACTGTCGATCTGTGGATGTGCTCAGCTCTTGGGAATGTATCAGTAATCTGTTGAGAAGAGGTCAGAGACAAGGACAGAGGGGTAAAGAAAGGAATCTCTGCTAATGTCCCTCACACCTACACACACACACACACACACACACACATAGATATAGATATAGACGTCAATACGCAAATACACAAACATCTACCAGCTGGCATTGACAAGAAGGACACCATCCATCATGCCCGCTCTGCTTTACACAAGGCCATGAAGCTGTCAGCACACATTCCTGAACGCAGCTTTTGCAGAGCACATTTGTCAACCTCGAGGAGAGCGCATGCCCAAAATGTTTGGATGCTTAAACTTATCTTATTGTGGGCTCTGGAAGTTATTGGCATTCCCACAGGCGCTAAAATAATCCTCAAATAGAGCACCGCGGTATCAGTAGAGGACTCAAGTGTTACGGTGCGATCCTCCAGAGGATATTTCTCCATGCCTTCATGCTTGTTTGTTTTCAGGGATTTGAGCAGCAGAGATTAGAGTTTGACAAACAGAATGTACAGGATGTCAGGGTGTGATAGAGCGACCGCTGCCCTCATCTTCTTCCTTTTTTTTTTGCCCGTGTCTCCCGGCACAGACAGCGCCCTCATCTCAGGAGAAGTATCACTTTTGTTTGTGCATCGCACTGGTCAAACACACCATCCAGGAAGATACCATCTATCTCTCTTCCGCTTTTTCACATGTGGAGCCTCGCGGCCCCCACCGGGAGCCGGGAGCACAATCACTGCACAATATCGCCAGATAATCACTGTGGAGCCGCAGGAAAATGCACCAAGAGTAAACAAAGAAAGCGTGTGTGCATGTTTGTGTGTGCATGTGTGCTGACATACTGAACATGTCTCTCTGCATTTTCCTGTGTGTGAGAGTTTGTTTTTATATGTAGTCGTATGGATGCATGTTTTGTCTCTCCAACCACATTGCAATGATGACCGCTATCTAATCAGTGACAAGACACAAGAGATTTGTGGGTTTGAAGCAAACCCCAGAGGAGTGACTTTCCCCTGGAACAGGATGGGCTGTGGGGAAATCTTGGGCAGATGGGAAGTGAAGACACTGATGTCTTCATAATGATCTCTGTAAGTCATGCTATCTCACCCAGCTCTGCCCGTCTCCTCCTTTTTCTCTCTCCCTCATGCCAGAGAGACAAGCTAGATCCGTGAACAATCTGCTCCATCCCACAGGCTGCGCTCCCCTCTCTGCTCCATAAATCGCAGCTCCCCGGGGACAGCTGGAAAGACAGTACAAGTGGGAGTCAGATAGAGCTGTCTGAAAAGGCTCCTGTTTCATATTAGGCTTACTGGACAAAAGTCCCCTCCATCTCAAAGTTGAATTCATTTCTACTTCCTGTCTCCCGTGTCGTCCGGCGGTGTGAACGGACGCTGGAAGGTGAGAGTCAGTGTGTTCGGACTGATGAAGCTGGTGTCACTGTGCCTGTGGTCTCCTGATCAGAGCACTGAAAGGCGGTTTACGGCCCTGTTAAAGGCGAATAAAAAGCTCTCTCTAAAGAGGCATATATTTCATGGCCGGTGTGCTCCCACAGTTAATGTCCCAGCCCAGCATGAGTTCGCTGGACTTCCTCCCTCGTTCTGCCTCTGTGCCCTGATGGACTGAGGTCACCACACAGTTGTGTACTTCAAATGAAATGGAGTGCAGTGAAATGGAGAAACGAAATTTGGTGTGTCCGCGCTTGAAAAATTGCTGGGTTATAACCTGAATGAATTACTGAATATTGTTTTCATTGCTGCAGACTCTGCAGACTTCTGTCACGGTTACTGACTCTCAAGATATATACTGAATCATGGCCATGCTTATTTTTTAACTCCATTATTCAATTATATAAATGCACAGTAATTTATGTACGGTCAAAAAATACATTAAAAATAAAATTAAAAGTAAGCAAACCGTCTTGGCAAACAAGACATAATTGCACAATCGAATGAAAGTGTGTGCAGATCTACAGACAGAATCAGAGATCATGAGAAACAAGACAAGAGGATATATTTTGTTTTGTTTTGAGCTACAAAGGAAAAATGAGCAGCCAGGACAAATTGGTTGCGAGAGACAGGGCAGGTGAAATCTCCAGCTCTCAGCGTGGATTGATGGGACGACAGGGAACAACTCAGGCGGCTCAGGTTCACCTCTGTGATACTGGACTGTTCGAGGTCAGGGGCAGAAGGAATCAGCCGAGGGACATCTGACGGTGACAGCCTCCTGAGTCTTAACATGGCTGCTTTGATAATGACTGATCTCACCCCAGGTGCTCATGGGTAGATCCACTGGCAGGGTTAGGAGAGGAGCAGAGGAGCGTGGCTAACACGACCCTGACCTCTCAAAGAATCATTTTCCCCATTGTGACTGTCAAAACAAGCTTCGTGTGATGTCAGTGGTTTGAGCGTCTGCCTCCTGCTCCTCAACTCACTATAAGACAATTATTTTAATTAAAACTTATCTAAAATGTTCTGGTCAGTACCGATGCTTTATGGCCCCAGTCTGTGAACTGCAGCATGGTCCGAGGTCAAAAGAAGCTTTTTTCCTCAAAGTGATTATGATTCAGGCAAAATGCCAGATAATTTTACTAAAGTTATGAAAATGAACTAAAAACTTTTGGAAACTATCATTTCTTTTTTAAAAAGGAGTCTGACACTATTCTTCTGTTTTTCATTATATATCATTTTAATTTGTGTGTGATGCTGTTCGGTTCTTTCTTGTGTTACTATGTGCTGATGTCTCGGTAGGTCTCCATGTATGGTGAAATTCAACTGTAGGTTCATTGACCCAAACACTCAAATTATCCCTTGTATATCCGGTTCTGCCTTTTTCACACCTATTGAAATTGATAAGATGATTCATTTAGAGTTTAAAGAAATGAACCAGTTCTGCTGCGGCTGCACACATATATTTACTCTGATGAAACAGCCGCTGCTACTGCACGATCTGTTTGTAATCAGAGAGCTGTTGAGTCAGGAAAATTTAGGCAATAATGAGATAAAAACTAACGTTTTGGACCCTCAGTGCAATTGATTGGCTACAGAGGATTTTGATTATGCTGCACGCTTGTTTAAAGAAAGGATGTTTCTTTTTGAAACTGTTTATGCTCTTTGGACATGAAGGTGAGACGAGTCCCAACAACATCTGGTAAACATCCGTATCCTGCATAGATCAGTCTCATTCTCTTCACGTTGCTGTATTTCTGAGTATGAGATACACACACACTCTGTAGAGGTGGACACATGCAGGTTACTTGTCCGCTTGTCCCAGAATGAACATTTTGGTTTTGAGGAATTCTCAGGGACGACACATTGATGGAGTTAATCTCTTCTGTTTTAATCTGGCTCATGGATATTAAGACCAGGCTCTGCGGCCCGGGTCCCATCACCTCTGACCCCCTCTGTAATCCGCCTCTCCCATCAGCTCATTAAGCCCGGGGAGTTCACACCTCTCACCATGTTGGGCCCAGCTGTGTCTCCCCGGCGCACAGACCGGCCTGGGGTGTCAGGAAAGGCTGCCGGCTTCATGGGCGCGCAACAGGCCCGGGCCTCTGATCTCTGCTAAAAATGCTATAAATCACAGAGTGGAGGTGATGGTTCTAAGTGCTCATTAAAGTGGGCAATAATAAATGTGGAGAGAATGAAAGGCTCTCTCTACCTGTCAGCCTGGGCTGGTTAATGAGAGGAGCCTGTTGGACTTTACTAATGACTGATGATTAGGAAAAGGGTAGATGGAGTGTTAACAAACGTTTAACTGCAGAACAGCGGTCGTAAATGTTTCACAGCGACAATAGGCTCCACAGTGCTTCCTCTACTGCATAAAAACACCTTTTCTCATGTATTCACGATCACAATTTCAGTTCCAACTTCGCTCAAACTGTTTTTAACATCACGTCTGATTCATTGGAGTTTGTACAGTGTTTAAATGCCACAGTGAAACATGTTTTAATAGGATTTTTGCTTTGTTTAATAGACTTTGATAGACATTCGCTCATGGACAAGCCAGTCTCTCTATTAGCCTGACAAATAAATCTTCCATGTTCATATTAATACCAAACAAGGTGTTCACTGTAAAATGTCTCTGCAGACTGACTCATACAGTGAAAAGCTCCACTGCAGCCAAAATGAAAACTGAGGTCATAGCCACATGAATGCAATTCACTTGTTTTTCTTCCCTTTTTGAGGCGCTGACATTCACACTGACCGCGCATTTTTTACTATTATTTCAAAATGTTGCCTCAAAAACGTTGTTCAAAGCAGTCCTGAAGTGAATAATTGACAAGTTGATTAAGACAGATTTGCAATATTTTTGATAATGGATTCATTGCTTCAATGTTCTTTAAGAAAAGTTGGCAAACATTAATTTGTTCCAGCTTCTCAAATGTGAACGTTTGCTTCTTTTCTCTGTTTCATAATACTGTTAATTAACTAATTAATAACAATTATTTTGGACTGTGGGTGAAGCAAAGCAGCTTGGGCTTGTAATGAATGAATGAATGAATGAAATGATTTTTTTTCTCATTTTTCTGCTCTTTTCAAGACAAAACAATCAGTTAATCAAACAAAAAATCAATCAATAATAATTCCTTGGTGTCTTTATCCAAGGTAGACAGCAAACCTTTGGAAAACTACGCAAACATGAGTGTGAATGAGAAATTTTCAAATATGAAATGTGTAAAAATGTGCACAGACAGAGCCACTACACACACAATCAAACAAACATGCTCATATTCATTACCTGGACTGGCCAGCTGCAGGAAAGCTAATATTGGGTTTGGTGGTTTGGGTGGCGCAGTGTGGATTAGGAAGCAGTGCGGGTGTGAAAGAGCTCTCTTCAGAGTGTTATCACCCCGCAGACTGAACTCCCCGCTGCAGGACGAGCTTCAGAGTCGAGCCAAAGACGGCTTTCACTGCGCAACCAGGTGGGATGCAACATGGCTGAGGGGTCAGTTTATGTAGTCCTGAATCCCTTCATGACGAACACACAGAGATCCAGGACTACAAATCCCACCTGGTTCATTTGCATTTTATGTTCTGGATGTGTTTATCACATTTAGACCAAAGCAAAATAAGACCTGTTCACGTTAAGTTTAAGTCTTGCTCTTGATGTTTGGAGGAAAATGAGTGGAATCTAGTTGATGTTGTCGTCGGTCTGGTCTCTGACAAAAAACACTTAAAAGCTCGGCGCAGCTACGCATCAGCTCACATCATCATCCTGCTTGTAAGTTGTTGTTTGTCAAAACATCAGCTCGGTCTGACAACTGTTTTCTATTTTGAAAATGAAATATAAAGAGGGGGAGAGCGGGAAGGAGGAAAGAAAAAGAGGAGCGCAGGCCTGACTGGATTAGGAGAGGGCCTGTTTTTCCTCTCCATGTCAATGCACTCCTGCACTAGGATAGATAGATAGTGACGGCCAGCCAGTTGGTTTTCATTACGTCCTTTGCACTTCAGACCTACACAAAAAAAAACAGCATCCTTCCTCCATCCTTCCTCCTGCCCCCTCTCAACTGAACACACTTTTCCCTCTGAAGGAAAGGTATAAAATTGTTCCTCAAAGTGAAAAAAAAAAATTGCCAGAGGGGACTTTTTTCAATGTATTTTTCTAATATCCTCTTCAGACTTCAAGTCTCCCCCTGCATGCCTTTTTTCTTTTAAGTAAAACCCTGTCATCTACCCTGTGGGGGCTACACTGGAATGCTGCTTCAATATAAGATCTGTACCTTTGCATTCTCGCTAATGCATGCCTATGTGTGTCCGAATGGGTCTCTGCACGGGGGGAGAGAGGAAGGTAGAGGGGGGGAGGCTTCAGTCAGGGATATGGGAACAAGGTGGAACTGTGCTTTGTTTGTTGCCCTCTGCACATACCGAAGCAAAATTGAACAGCAATAAAATAAGGCACAGATGTGCATTACTGGCTCAGACTTCAATTGTCCGCAACATGGGTGGAGGCCTGGTCACATTGCATTAAAATGTGGACGGTCTGACTCTCTCTCCCCGCTTTCCCCTCTGAAAGCCTGTTATCTCTCCAACATGCTGTGCTGCCTGGATGCCAGCATAGCGCACCGATAACCACTACCAGAACATCTCCCCTCATAGGTCTCCTCACCCTGTTCGGCTCAAGTCACGCCATGCTATACCTACGGGAGCGCCGAGCTTCAAAGAGAGCAAACCAGCACACGCAACAGAGCTGCAGCTGGCTGATTTTTAGCGGATAAGACAACTCCTGTCTGTTCTTGGAGAAGCATTGCCCTTTGACCCTTTGGCTTTAACGTTGACAAACTGAACTGTTCATTATTTCAATCAATCAGAAATTCCTTCCTGTGTGCGCCTCCTGCTTTAAGTCACTCAGCATTAGCTCCTTGTCTCTGCATGGTTCAGAACTGCAGGGAAATCAAAAGCATGCAACTTAAAGTGGAAGAAACACACAGACATTTTGATCCACGTAAGTGGAGCAGCAAATATGCCATGCAGAAAAATAACACTGGAAACAAACGGAATAATCTTAAATCAACCTTAAACACATGGACCCCCGCTCCAAGGGCCTGGGGTCTTTGCTGTATGGTTCTGATGAACCTACATACTGTAGTCATGAGAAATGTCCTGCCAAACTGCGCTGCTGCTCTTCATTTTTGGTGGCAGTTGTCCAGGCTCAGGCTGAACGGTTTTCAGCTTGCGGGGCCTTATTGTCAATAAAACCTTTGCCATCATGATAGCCTTACATCTGTTTTGTTTCTGTATAAGAAAATGCAGCGCTGTAAATCGGCCCATAAATCTCTTGAGATGTTCATTTGAACAGTCCCTGTTGGCTCTCCAAATGTTCTGATTTGTGCTGTGCGTGAACTACGTGCACATTTACATGCATACTTTTACTTATTACCTCCTGCCAGAATTGTAAATGCAAGTCCCAGCAAGATGAAACCAGAAACTAATCTGTACATTCTTTTATTAGAAATTAGGAATTAGAAATGAAACTTTCAACCCTGCTGACATTTATTAGACACGGCCTAATTTAACCCACTACTGCTGATTAAAGTTTGTTCTCGACTTGGTCCAGGTCACTATATCAGTAAATGACTTGTTGGCGTTCCTCTCTTCATTGCTTATTTGCCAGTGTCTCCATTTTTGTTTTTCATTATTTTGATCTATTTGTGTTTGTGATGGTGGTTGTTGTTGTGTATAAAAACACATGTCAGGAAGAGAAAGGGAAAAGCAGAAGACAGTCCAAATGGCCATTTACTCTGCAGCTTTAGCCAAGCCGAGGAGGGACAGTATGGGAACTGTTTTCAGCTCCGGAGTCTGCAGATTTTTCCAGATAGCATATGTGCCTCTTTAACTCTGCCAGAAAGGGTTTGTGTGGGACCCAGACCCTTCAGCAAGCATCAGTCTGTTGATGCAAAGCAGAGCAATTACTATTCCTGCCCAAATTGCAGAACCCATTGCCTCTCCAAGCTGAGGCTTCAGAGGGTTAGACTCTGCATCACAAGACCGCTCTGTACTCTTATCTGCTGTAGCAGAGAAGGAAAGATAGGGATAAAGAGCAACAGAGCTACCGGGACGAGAAACAGGATCGCTGAAATGACACACAGACAAGTAATCCCTACACTAATCACACTAATTAGTTCACTCAAAGGGAGGCTAGGTCTGAATATTAGGCCTTGAGGCATCTTTTTCCTTTTATCTTGGGCAGTTAACTATGTTAGGGGGAAAAAAGCAAGTGGTACCTGAACATGACTGAAAACAATAGAACTGTACTGAACGTGTACTGTCCTGTTTTGGAAAATGTTGTATGTGTTGTAAATATATAATGTTTTCTTTTACATTAGAGTAAGTTTCGAAAGTGAAAACACATGTCACATTTCATTTCTGTGGATGATGTAAATGTGCAGTGAGACTTGGACACACAACCTGCACCCTACGGAGCCAGTAAACAGTTTCTAAATGGTAATAACGAGCTCTTCATGTACTGTGAGTAGCACCTCTCAAATGCCTTATAAGATAAATGACAAGTCAATAAAATGACAAGTTCAGACCAATTAATTCCTCTTCATTATCTAAAGAGGTGCCTCAGGGTTCTCATTCATGTTCAGATTTACAAAAAAACCTGCTTCATGAATAAGAGTAAGATGTGAATTCTGAAACTGAGAGTTAAGCTCAAATGGTAGATTTAATAAAGTATTGAGTGGGATAACTTCAGATCTGATGATCCCAGCAGGGTAACTGTCTCCACCAGCACCTATGATAACAAGGATACGCATAAGAAGATGCATAAAGAAGTAATTAGAAATAATATGAGTCAGTTTGAAAAAAAAATGAACTCAGATCATATCAAAGAGCTACAGCTCATTGTGCATTTTGTAATCTATTCTCAAGGAGGAATAAAGCTGTGACCCCATGACAAGATGTTTAGTTTGTCAATAGCACCTTGAAGTGGATTCATACACGGTCACTTAACACCAATAATACATCTGAGAAGCAAACATAGTTTAGGGGGAAGCGTTTGTGTTCTTCTTTGATGTAAAGACGTGGCGCTAAGTGTGCGTCCATCTTTGAGAGTCACCCGAGCGAGCGGTTGTGTGTTGTGAGCTCGTGGGCCCCCGCTTCAGCAGGTTGTGTGTGAGAGCTGCTGGTGCTGTGAGACCGTCCCGCGGTGTGAGAGTCAGGAGCCGGAGTCGTCCGAACCCCCTGCTGCAGCTCCAACATCTGCTCGCCCGCCGTAACCAATCAGAGGGAAGAGCTGGGAGCCGTGACAAATCGGCCTGCTCGGTGATCTTTTCAGGGGATCCTGGTGGAGGGGTAGGAACAAAAGCCAACCCCCACCACCCCAAAAACCCTCCCGCTGCATCCACCCTCTCCATCCTCCCCACAGCCTTCTGGCTTTGATATCTTAGACCCCTGCGTGGAGGAATAGCCTCCCCTGTTCATACCCCCACACACACCCCACCTCCATACAAATAATCCCATGGATCATGACAGAAAAATGACGAGGGGTTTAGTATCATGAGCATGGACATGTACATCGCTCTGTGAAAGGTTGTTTGCGTCCTTTCTTTCCTTACCTTTCACAGGATAAACTGGAATATTCTCATGCTGGAATTCGAAGGCCCGGCCTGATGAGACGGCTTTCATCTGCAACCTCGGCACTCAAACCGTCTATCTCGTTACTCATCTCTTATCTAGACATTCTCGCTCTAAGCTGAGATAAACTCTGACAGCCTGAGGATACGCAGGCATCATGCGAGCAGATAGACATAGCAACAGCAGTTTTCCAATGTGAGATAATCTGACCACAAAAATGTAACTCATGCATAATAAATCAGAGACTTAAAGATCTCGAGTTGTTTTGAAGGCCAGTGTTAGATTTTATTTGTGAAAACAGACACACAGACTGTGGGACTGAAGCAGACGGCGCTGTAAGATCGGTCCAGACAGTCAATCCTCTGGCCAGCCCATCTCAGCAGGCTAATGACATGGCTCTCTGTGAACATCTGAGGAATTGGCAGAGAGGCAAAGGAAGGATTGGGTTCACTGAGTGAAGTGCAGAAGGTAATTATGGGATGGAGTAATGGAGAGACAGACAGAAGAGACAGGGGGCACATCGAAGTATGTGGCAAAGGGCCCGTTGACACAATGGGTACCCGCACAGGGATGACATCCAGTCCATCCAGATGATAGGCCGTGACCAGCTTGAATTACGCCGTGCTGAAATACGTCCGTACATCCCCGTCTACGGGCTCATATGATCCTGTTGTTTCTCAAGACGACTTCAAACAATTGAAAGTTGAGTTGACTCTGCCAAACGCTAGCACATAAATCATGCTCAATAGATATGTGATACCTCAATTTTCCTCCTGAATATCAGAGGGTTTTTCTCTTGGTGGTGCCCACAGAGTGCCTGTGAAGTGCCAGGTTCAGTGGGGAAGGTGAGAGCTTTCAGGTCTAATCTTGATGTGGTCTCTGTAAACTGAGAAGAAAGCAGACGTCATCGGGTTTTCAGGTAAGATAACCGAAGTCTTACTGATTAAATCATCATAAGTAAATAGACTGCATGCGAGTGACGGACAGGATGCAGGATTTCTGGTTTACTGTACTTGGTTTGATCTCTGAGCATCGCTCTGGTGATCAGGCTGTCCTCAAAGAAGGAGGGTGCTGCAGCCTGCGCGGCTCTGGTTTCGGAGCAGATGTGCCCGGGTATCGGGGATCACCTGGGGAACCCTCGGCCTCCTGGCAGGACCAGCTGCCCTCCTAAAACAGGTGCCTAATGGCTATAAAATCAGGTTCGGCCAGTTCATCGTTACCACTTGAATTCACGCATTAGTCAGTCCTCTCCCTTTCATCCTCTAGCCTGTCAGCTCTTATTTATCTAATTGGTGTTAGTGGTGAAGAGGCACTGACCTGCCGCCCTTCACCCCTTCCACCAGCCTCCCTCCCTTCTCCTCCACCAGGCCCTGCCACAGCCGTCTCACCGGCCATCAGACCTCATGTCTCCAGCTCCATACATGCAAGCCCACTACTTTTATGCACCTCTGCACATTGAACTCTGCTTAACCCCTGGTGGTGATGAGCCTCTGACAGATCAGACCCGGCTGACCATCTCGCTGCTGAGAGACTGAGGTGGGCCTGAAGATCTGGACTTTAGGCCATGTTCAAATTGAAAACACAGTACAATGAAAAGCAGGAAGTCCAGTTTGACGACTTGTCAGATATCAGGACAAAAGAAGAAAATCACTAAGCTACACAGTACAAGCTATAAGGTATTCTGTCTGGTATGTGCATTTGATTAGCCAGCCCACTGCCAAATGACGTTTGAGGCCCCCGCTGCAAAAGTTGAGCTAGGATTAGCCCCATCAGTGAACTCTGTACATGACTCACGTTGTGTTCCCAACGCAAACCTTTGGTGAAAACAAATCTGTTTTACCTGTTATCCTGCAACATGTTGCATTTTCAAAATTATTGCTGTGATGTCAAAGTGATAAAATGTTGCACAGGGTAAAACCTGTGTTTAAATCCAACATTTCAAGACAATCTGTCAGGTTTTCCAGTGACAAAAACATGGGTCCACTCTTGTCTTCATCTCTTTACAAGCTGTTAGACATGTACATATATGAACCATGATCTTTAACACAGAATCGTCCGACTGAACTGACATTTAGTCGTGGAGTTTAAAGACCACTCATGTGTGATATGATATGCATCACAAATAGTTAGATGATGAGCTTCTAACTACTATAAACATATTGAACGTACTTCTGTACTGAAGACAGTCAGACGCAAATAAGAAACGGTAATGTGGCAACTTACTGATGTACGTAGTCAAGTAAATTTAAATAGTGATGCATTTGAACAAGTGAACAAACTACATAGTCAGCGATTAGAAAGCTTTGTCCGTAAAGTGATAATATACAATAATATACACCTCTACAATGATCTAACATATTTCCAGTAAAGAAGAAATGTGGAGATGTGTTTTCAATTGTTTAGTTGCTGCTGGAAAATTCAGCACATCAAAAGGCTTGGGTTGGGACGATGATGTGGCCAAATCACAGAGTAACATATAAGTGCTGATGTCACAAATGAGATTCAGCCAGGATTGAAAGGGCAAAGAGGCTACATTTTTGGACTTATTATCGATCTAAACATAGCCTGAGTCTGGACATATATGAGGCACTACGCACTCGTGAGGTGGAGATGCAAATACCCAAATGTACGAGATGGACAAAGTTATGAAGAGCAGAGCACAGACAGGAAGTGTTGGAAGGCTGACAGGAAGAAAGGCCTGGTTTTACTGCGTCGGCGCTGAGAGGGAGTTTCGAAAATGGAGAAAGCAGAGAGGACAAGAGCGAGTAAAAGGAGGGGGGAGGAGTTGATTCGACTGCCTGAGAAATGAAAACTGGCTCACTGAAAGAGTCTCAGTCAGGAAGGCACAGTGGCTGGTGGGTAATTTATAGCACAGAAAGGCTTGTAGGGTGAAAAACATTATTTTAGCGGCCCCCACATCCTAATAGAAGCCAGATGTGGAGGGATTAACAAAGACCATTCCCTCCTTCTCCCTCGCTCTGCCTCACCCTCCCCTTTTTCTCCCTCCCCCCTCTAGCTGGAGTCCCTACTGTCTCATTTTCTTCCACTCTCTCTTTCATACTCAATCTCAGGCTTTCCTTCGCCACTCCTGCATATTTTTCCTTGAGAGTGCGAGATGCACTGGGAATACGAGAGCAGTCAACACTCTGGTTTTTGAGGTGAGACTTAGGAAAGCGTCACTGAGCCTTTCCAAACAGATCCTCTGTTTATCCCCGCTCCCTGCTCGTGTGCAAACGGGAGCTTTGTGGTCGCTCATGTCACTTTACTCCAGGGGTTGGACGGGGTTGCCAGGCCACACGTCAGGCAGCAACAAAACAGCCTGGCATCACTTTACCCAATGCTATCACAACGTAATTAGTTTCCCTTTACAGTGAGCTCTCCAGGCCACTAGAAAGGTATGATTAAACAGTAGAGAGATACTGTTGTAATGTGGTGCCAGCATCTTCAAAGCTCTTCATAGTTGCAAGCTTGTGGCAGCATCACAAAAGCCAGAGTGCCATTACCTGGCCCGGCTTTGAAGGCCGACCAAGCCGCCACGCAGCAGACGCCCGTATCAAGCGGGTAACTGCGCTGCCAGAAGACAGCTAGATGAGAAAGTAGGACAGATGTTTCAAGTCGGTTTGAGCGCATTAATCACTAAAATGTGTTGCGCGAGAGAGCTGCCAATGAAAAGGTCCTGCGTTCCTTCCAGCTGAATGGTATCAGTTCCAAAGTCAACACATTATGTAAATTGAATAAGATTATTTTCGCTCTTCCCTCAGCACTTACATTATCACCTGGGAATAGAGGCTCGATGTTGCAACCCACGTCGCAGCCTCAGAAGACCTCTGGTGCTGGAATAAAGGGCAGGTGCTTCTGGGAAAGTTTGCAGTGACGTTCATTTTGCCCCATGTGAACAATTTGTGTGTTTACATCTATTTTTTTTTTCTATACTTTGTATATGTGTGTTCACGTGTGTGTATCTGCCTGAAGGTGGAACTGTACAGTACGTGGTTGTTTAAACGTTTGAGTGTGTATAAGTAACATGTGCAGTGTGTGTGTGTGTGTTTATGCTTGTGTCCATGCTCTGTCTGTATGGATTTGTAAGTGCACATGTTTGTGTGTGTTTGACTGTATGTATATTTATGTATGTGGTCGTGTTTGTCTTTAGCTGTACTTCTGTCTGTTCATGTGTGTGTGTGTGTGTGTGTGTGTGTGTGTGTGTGTGTGTGAAAGCAGCAGGGGCAGGAGCTCAGAGAATGACAGCGTGTCTGTGGCGGGCAGAAACTCGAACCCTCTGATCTCGTTCTCGGAGTCTCCTGCCTCCCAGCTGTCACTGTGCCTCTGGCATCCTACTCGGCCTCTTGCCCCCCGCCCGCTCCCTTTGAAGACGGCTACCCAGGAAATTGAAAGCTGTTTTCAAAGAAAGACAAGAGAGGAGAGAAGAGAAGAGCACAGACACTGCAGAAAAGGAGTGTGTGAACAGAGAGTGATGGAGAGGTTTTAGGTTTAAAAGGGTTAGAGATGATCCTCAGTGAAGTGAATATATCTTTTCTGTCTTCACTGTAGTAACGCTGATGAATCATATTGTTAATCAGAGTGATACTGACCAGACATCTGTGGTAACATGGTCCCCTCTGACCACAATGTGCATTTTATTCCCAGGAATTTTTACTACTTGAATGTAAAGTTGTTGAATCTTGTAGTTTTATTTGTTTAATTTAAGTTAGTAAAGAATTATTGAGTTTATCTTAACTTTAAGTGGGTGAAGGGTTTGTTTCTTTAAATACCTATGATATAGGTATAGGTAATATATGATGAAATACTCTAAAGGTTCCCAAAAGCAAGATGAAAACAACAACTAACGTGGGTGAAGACGTCTAAAGTTGTGATCCAGTTGTTTCAATAACTGAAAACACATTAAAAGAAGTAGTTAAAGTTCCAAATCAATGCAAGAACAATTAAAAAACATACAATAGAACAAACAACAAAAATAGGAATAAGAAAATCCAAAATACATTAGCTTTAGAAAAGCATAGACATAACAAATAAAAGTAGTGCCCATGAGTAACAAACAGGTTAAACCTCTAATGAAGGTTGCAGCTCGGTGGTATAGACGGGTTGTGGTGTCCGACCACGTGTTCACAGTGTCTCTACAACAGATGAATCGCGGCCCTCTGACCTGATGTCCTGCTCTCTCTGAAGCCTTCAGGACTCCCAGGGAGGGAAGCTTTCTTACAGTAGAGTTTCCTTCAAACTTTCCCTCCTCACGTCTCAGAGACAATACAGGAGTGTGCCAGAGCGCCGGGGTTCCAGTAGTTCTGCTGAGGTTTACACTGGAATAACATTTTGATGATCCATGTCTCGGAGGACAGGAGCCAGGCAGAGGGCAGATGGTTGTGTGGTTTGGCCCGACGGCGGACAGCTCAGAAGACAGGCAAACAAACAGTGATGGACAGGTGGGCGTCACACGGGCGTGGAGCAGCCAGAATGGCAGTCAGATGGAAAGCAGCAGCGGAGGATTCAGACTGGCATCTTGGCACGAAGGGTTAGACCGACACATGAGTCTCGCGGCCAACAATAATGTCTGCCTCATTAGATCTGGACCACGAGACTGACCAGTTGTTCCAGAGGGGAAAGAGCTTGTGAAGAGCTCCTGGTCAGGACTGTAAAGTTTATGAACGCAACACATGGGTTAACACACTGTTAAATAACAAGGTAGAGAGCTTTGGTTACTTTTTATGGTAATGAGAAACTCAGTGTGGTGTTCTTTCCACCTCTGTAATAAGTGTCTCTGCTTGTTTTTCCCAAATTTAATACCTACTTTTTTAAATAAAAGAATATCATTCAACTGTACAATATTTTATTGTTTTATACTCAGTCACATTTTAATAGACATAAAACTGGTCATACATACACAGACATTTCAACTCTCATTGGTGATTGGTGATATACCTTAATGTTCTGTAACCTTTTCTTATTTGGTCATGCATTCTTGTTATTTTGATTTATAACTATAACCAAACATTGACAATATGGGTCTGACACATGAAAAAAATATATTAAAATTCAATTTGAGTAAATGAAATATGATTAAAGACGAATTACTTTGCACTAACATGTAACAGTCATAAAGTAAGAAATCTATTGTCGAAGAAACAGATGTAGAAAAAAAGAACCAGAATGCAATGCAGCCAGGAAACATGTCGTGTTTAGGGTGTGACTGTTTGCAGAAAGCTTGCTATTTTACTTTTCCTAGTCTTTATCTGTTTCTGCTCAAGTGAAGTTTAGGCATTGTTCTCTGGAAGATATCAAAAGGTATCGTGTGGAAACAGGAAACTGAGGAAGGGAAACAAGAAAAGTGAATTAACCAAAACGTGGAATTCACATCTTGATCAAAGTCTTGCATTGCACTGAAAATCAAAGACGACAGTGTGAAAGTACCTGAGGGTGGATTTTAGAACAAGTTTGTTTTAAAAGTCAACACCCCAAAATAAATTAGCTAATTCTCTTCCCTTTTATTCCTAATGTTTTTATATCTGTCTCTGATATGTTCTTGCTATGACTTTATTATGTCTGCCTGGATTTCTCTCGAATGTTACACAGTCCATTCACAAGTAGACAAGCGAACAGCCCCGTCTACAGTTACACTATAGCGCCAGCTGGACCAAAATATTTGCAGGAGTAAACCATTACATGGCTAAATATGAGTAAGGGAAAATGTGAAACCATGTAATTATGGAGGAATACCGCCTGAGGGGTTGGAGAGTTAATTCACCCAACTTTAAATGTTAACAGTTGCATGAGCGCGGTCGTCTTCTCCATTCACACACAGCAGACTTCAGCAGCACCTGTGAATGGGATCAGCTTTTTTCTTTATTAACAGTCGGACATACTGTATAATCATTTCAAGTAACAGTAGCAGCGGTGAAAGTTAAACCCCTGCTGTGTGAATTTTAAACGGAAGATTTTAGATGATATCCTTGCAGTTCGTGATTTTGCAAACAGAATAAACTCAGCGTCAGTCCGTAACTTCATCCCCTGCAGGTGGTCACGAGTCCACGACAGCTTCTTCTGATGTGTCTTCCTCCTCTTCATCGTCCACGGCGGCAGGTCTGCAGTGGTGAACTGGAGACACGAACATATTCACAGGTTGAGAAGAGAGGATATTACAAGCTTGAGAAGTGTTCGCTCACACCACAAAGTAACATGTACGAACACATTCAGGCAGACAGTCATGGATCAAATGATGCGCAGATATTTAAGAAACACACAGCCAGCATGTACCTGAAGCAAAACAGCTCTTTACTTTTTAAAACTGATATCATGAAATTTCTTTGGGGCCTAAAGGAAATAGTTCAACATGTGGTGGCATACGCAGTGTTAGATGAGAAGATCAATACCACTCTCATATACAACCGCCAGCCAATTAGCTTAGCTTAGCATAAAGAGTGTGTGACATTTCTTAGCCCTGAGAAAGAGACTTCTCATCTTACCCTCAAAAAGAAAGCAAATAGCAGAGCTTCCAAAATGTTGAACTGTTCCTTTAATTTTATATAATCTTATCTTATTATCTTTAGGAAACAATACAACATTGAATAAGTTGTCTGTCTGTCTGTCTTTAGATAGATAGATCTCTTTTTCTTTTTTCTACCTCCATCTACATCTCCTCTGCTCTCTAATCAACAGCAATAAGTTTTGTGACCTGCATCCCCAGGTGTGGAGGTCAGAGGTCAGAGCTTTATGGTGGAGCGGGTGGGGGTCGGGACCTGCGCTCCGTGGAATTTGGGTGTCACCATGGCAATCACAATGGAGCGGTGAGAATGACAGGTAGCCCCTGGGGGCTGTAAATAACAGATATGCTCTCATACTTATGGGAAGGGGGCAGAGGGGGGCTAAAAGCCTGGTGCAGTTCAAAACAGGAAATGAGTATAAGAGGGAAGGACGGGGAAAACAAAAACAGACAAATGGGAAAAGATAATTGCGTTTGAGGAGCAAAGGAATGCCACGAGCTGAAGGGCAGAATCTCATATCCCGCTCATAAAAACTCACGAAACCCAAATATAAATTCAACAGTTTATAGAAACTCCTTCTCCAGTACTGTCCTGTTTCTGTTGAAATATTTGGATTAGATCAGTTTTATTTATCTGTATTGAAATAAAATACAAAACAGACAGATGGAGAAAAATTTTAAAATTGGCGCAGGTGACTTTAAAGGAAACGTGTGCTTGTTTGGACGTGAAGTGAAGAAAAATATGTCAGGAAAAGCAATGATAATATTACAGAGTAGACAAAGAATGATAAAATCTTCATAAAACGAACGAACGATGAAATTAAAAACTAAATGGAAGAAGGAAAATGTTGTACTGGAGCACTTGGAATCAGTTTGTAACATTCACACTTGGAAATTTGGATCTGAAAACAGGCTGCAGGCACATAAGAAATATTTGAGTTGTTTGGAAAAGGGGAGCATGAGATTCTAAAAATGATCCAGATCACTGGAGGCACCATGAGGAGACACAAGCTTGAGACGGGGCCAGCTTCATCCCAAACACTTTACTTGTCTGGCTTGTCAAAATGTGGAATGAGGAGCAGAGAGGAGGCAAGTTGTTTAAACGTGTTTGAGAAGCACAAGCAGAGACAGGGCCAGCAACACTTCGCTTTGGACCCGGCGAGCAGGAGACGGTGGCGTGTAATGCAACTCGTTTCTCCTGCAGGCTCCAGAAAATTCCTCTAAGCCAACACACATGCAGGACCGGTGCCAAGAAGAGGCAGGGGGTACTGGAGGAGGGAGGGTGGTCAACATCAAAACACATGGGCGTATGAGTCCAGGGAGAACAGTCATACACTGTCTGACGTTACGTTTGAGACCTGACTTCATCTGAACTTCCCTGAACTGGCTAATGATAGTAAAAACTCTCTTCAGAATTACCTTCCATGTCTTGTTTTTTTCAAGCTGTGGAAAACTTAAAGAGATTTGTAGTCAAGAAACACACAAATGGATGTAATTCAGTTCTACACAGGCGCCATTACGTCCATGGGTTTTGTAAACTGATGAATCTTCGGTGAAGTTTCAACATTTTTCTTTTTTGCTTGCACAATGATTACACTGCCGTGAAGCACTTATTGATCTGTCTGAACAATCCAAAATAGAGTTGGAAACTGGATCCAGCAGCTCTTTCTGCACTCTGTCAGTTGATCCAAGTGAGAATAAGGGACTCAGGTGTATACAAAATAAAGAGATGGGGAGGAACGGCACATCTCTCAGGGAAGGGAGGGAGGGAGGTGGGGAGTCCTTCACCCACCCCCAGGGTAGGTCACAGTCCCTGGCCTCTGACCTCTCTCTGAAAGAAGGGAATTTAGGGGAGGGAGAGAGAAACATGTCTGAGCAGAGCAAGTAGCAGAAGAGCAGAGGGAACAAAGAGTCGACACAAGCAGCACGCCACGTAACACATCCACGTTTAAAGCAGGACCCTCAGAAGTTATAACAATCCTCAGGAAGGGAGAAAAGAAATGTAAAGGTTGCAATAAAATCTGAATTTGAAACCAGTACAAGTCAGAGTTTGGCCTCATGTTATCAACGTAATCGCAAATACATTCAGATTAATGGGAATAGTTTTCAGTCCTGCGCAGTTTCTGCAGTTCCTGTCTTTCTGTGCAATCAAGCAGCCCGTCATCACATGCATGCATACCTGAGTGATGCCGATCACAGTCTCACTCCGTGCTGTCCAGCCTTGGAGCCACTTCAGAGGTTTGTTCATCTCTGTTGTTCTTCACTTTTCTTCTTTAATCTGCATTAAAGGGCCCAGATGACCCCTGACCCCTCATACATCTGTCTCAGAACGCATGTGCCTTCCAGATGTGGACGTGGTACCTGACCCCCAGACTGCAAAATCCAAGCGATTCTATGAGACATCAGTAGATGGCAGCACATAAAGTGCACTTGGAGAAAGCAAACAAGTGTTTGAAAATGAGCAGTTCTTCCAAGTTACTGTTAACTATGAAAATATTAGAAGCATTATTATGAAATGTTTGAGTTTCCATTTCATGTTCAACTGTCTAACAATATTTGATTTAGGAACTGAATGTCTGCAGATTCATGTTCTACTGAACTCTTTGTTCTTGCGTATGTGACAAAATGGAAAATGTAAGTGTACGACTAAAGTCAATCATGGAACATTCCTCTTAATGAGAATGACAACCACTGACTTAATAAGCAAGCACAAAGGAAGATTCATGACCCATAAAATAATAAAATGATCATAATTCAAACCAAAATAATGACCTCCTGCCTTTAAAAGAACGTCAGTGACAATATGTGACTTGTTACTTCTCTTATTTACTGCTCTTCTTTTTTACATCACTGCCTTTCCTGCTCCAGATGTTCACTGTCTATAAAAACCTCATTGAGAAAAGTTGGGGGGGAAAGTTGTTTTTGTGTGTGTTTGAGTGTGTGTCCTGTCCAGAATCTGGCAGAGAACCAGCCAGCAGCTGTTCCAGAAAATATTACATTCATTTTTTTTTTAACGTGCTAAAATAAATCTGTTTCACATGGGAAATGAGGGAAGTATTTAATGATAATAATTATTTCAGCGCACAGTGGGGAAAGGGGTGTTGATAGACTTGCTGACGAAGGAGATTCAACCCAGGAGAGGAGCTGAAGACTTGAGACTCGAGCCAGACTTACATCACAGAACTGAAGGGTTGAGGCCTGGCCGGTCTGAAGGTATGTTCAGACTGAGCGCAAGGCCAATTTTAAAAGCTGAGCAATTTGCTTATAAAGTGAACCGAAAGATATGAGTGTGCACGAAGATGCAAATGTGCTCAGGGCAGCGTGAATTGAGGCAAAGACGCGTCAACGGGAGTTGAAATGTTTCAACTTGTGAGAAAAATTTGCGCTTGGGGCTTTATCGGTCTGCTCAAACAGAGAGGAAAAAGAAGAGAGACGTGAGGGAAATAACAGAAACAACTGCAGTTAGTGATCAATTCTGAGATCAGTCAGAGGCAAACACACACAGGCACACTCCACACACTCGTTTCATGTCTGTACAGTTGGTAAATTGTCAGTCTGGGGCAAATCAGCACAGGCTGTAAAAACGGTCCATCAGTCAAATGAAGCATGAAAGACGAAAAGTGAAAATTTGCTTTGCTTTCTGTCTGAGCACCACGTCTGATTACAGCACAACTAAGACTTCATTCAATACTTGACTTGAGACTTTAAAGTAATAAATATGACAGAAACAGACAGACCTTGCACAGCCTCACAATGCTCACATTCAAATATAGCTTATACTGTAGATTGACACTATCCACACATCTTTGACTGGTAAACCTTTGAATTTTGCCTTTAAGGACTTGAGACTCTATATTAGGTTTGACAAGACATGGTGACTTGAACTAGGCTCAACCGACTTGAAACTCAACATGGTCTTCCCCAAAAAGACTTAAAGAACAGCCCTGGTTTCCACTGACCGCATCAGCTGGATCCCAGTTCTCTTCCTTAAAAATCTGGGGCACAAATAAGGCACCAGCCTTCTTTCCTGCTCCTCTATAACCCTGCTCGCCCTTCAGCTCTGTGTCAGTCCATACTGTCAGCCCGGGCTGTGCTCTCTCTCACGGATGAGGAATTTCAACCCATCCTGATCTGTATATTCAGTGTATGCGTATGACTTTTTCCTCCCTCAACCTCCTCCCCACCCCATCTCCTCTCGTCACTCTTCATTAGGGAAGCGAGTGCACATTTTCTCAGTCCCCAAAGCTTTCAGCGCTACAACACACTCTTTCCCTGTCCGATTAAGCACACTAACAAGCTTAGCCAGTCTGTGAAAGCCAGATTTACCGCCGTTCCTCTATGCTGGTAATTATTGGCAGAGCACACTGTAACAATTCTGGTTATAAAACCGCTTACTGCTCTGTCACGGTCCACCTCCCCACTGACCTCCCAACCTCCATCCTTCCTTCACACCCTCTCTCGCTCTCTCTCTCTGGCCTTCTCTCTTGATCTCCTGCTCTCTCTCTCTTCCAGTTTAACTCTGGCTCCAGGATTCTCAGCAAAGAGCCAAAGAGCTAAAAGAGCCAGAGAGAGAGCCCTCTCTTCATGGAGGGGGGAATGCTGAGAACAAGTCAGACTGAGAAAGGAGGCCATTGTAGGGGGCTGGCCTGGGGACAAGTCACCCATTCAGATGCGGCCAGCCGTGTACAATGGCTAAACTAACATCATTGACATTTGGAGTTGCCCAAGCTTTAGAGTGAGAGGAAAAGGGAGGAGTGGGGGGGTTGCCATCAGGGGCAGGGAGGCTGGCGAGAGGAGCGCTGTTGGAAAAGGCCCTTCAGAGGCACCAGCCATTGATCAAAAATTCATGTCAGCGGCTGGGATCAGACCAGCGTGCCCTCTGTTAGCTTTCATGTGCTGGAGAAACAAGAGGAGGGGGGGCACAGAAGAACGGTATGGAGGAGGGGAGGACATCTGAGATAGCCACCTTTTCTAAACCCTGTCCCCATGGACCAGGCAGGGATTATAACACACGGCCACCCAGGGCCACACGGGGCCAACAGGGTGATAGAGAACAGGCCGATGCTTGATCAAAGCACTCAGATAGCGCCGCTTGTTACGCTCTTTTGGTTGCCATTAAGGGACACAGTGCTTTGATTAATGATAAAGTGAGCAGCCAAGTGGCCTTCGTGGCAGCTACTAATGAGTCATTCAACTGCTCTTGACTGATATGGATGTGGCCGGGTATCAGTGACAGTGGTGTGCCATAAGGAGATTTTCTGTAGTTAAAATTCCTCAGTAAAAAGCTTCAGCAGGATGAGATAGCAGCATCCTGTTTCCAGGAGATAAAGTCCATCATATGGTTCTGCTGACTATTTGTCTGGAGACACATGCCAGCACCTTCAAGCACTTTTTAAAAAAGTTTTTTTTTTTTCAACTGCAGTAATCATGGATTGTGCCTCATTTCATTCAAATGTGTTGAGCATGAATGCTAAATCATAGACCTGCTAATGTTCAGCAATTAACACTGTTCAGACTTGCATCTAACAAAGACAATGAACTGAAGGTCCTGCACACACCTGGTACACCTACACAGGTGTTTCCACTTGCCTGATGAGACCTCTTCTCAGGACTGTGTGCTTGAGTGATCAACATCTCCCTCACTTTCCTGTCAGTTTTGTTACACCCTGGTGGCCACGAGGTTAAATTTTGTAAAAGCAGAACAATTTCCACCTTTTTGATTTTTATTAGATCATAAAGTTTCCATCATTATTTCCATTATAGTGATAACAGAGTTGAATAACTAAAAACACCTGTGCAGGTGTGCAGAGCTTTTAGGTTTGACATTTAACTGATGAGCCAAAAGTGAGACATATTTTTGAAACCAGGTTGCTCAGAAAAATTTCAACCACTTTGACATTCCTGTTTTAATCACCTGTCTCTTTGATACAATGACTGTGATTATATTGGGACCTACAGGTTTCATGCACTATATCATATCTCCCTGAAACTCATTATGATCAACATGCTTGAGATCCTTCCATAAGACATTTCCAATATTCAGGGCCAGCGCCTTAAAAAAGGTGAGAAATGGAGGCGGGACAGAGGAGGGGGCGGGTGTGGTTGTCTTCTGAACTCTCATACGAAACAATAGAGCTAAATTTCATACTTTTACAAACTGCACAATGACAAGTGAGTAAATCATCATGAAAGGTAAAAGCTATATTGTATTTAAAAAGTTCTGCACATGTTTTTACATGTGTTCGCCCCCAACTACAGTCCTGCTTAGATCAACTTTCACGCATGGTTTCAGTAAGAATCACCTGTAGGAAGCAGGCAACAGGTGATGGAGTGAGTATACAGTGATCGCAGAAAGAGCTGGCAGTACTGTGGAGTGGAAGAATGTTGAATCGTTGGCCGGAGGGTTCGATTCTGGGATCCAAGTGTTAATCAGCGCTGCCAGAGAGCCAAGATTTTGATGCAGTTCCACCATCTTCTTGGCCCACAGTTATCTGGTCAAACAACTGGGACGAGAGTCCTGCAGCTGGCAACATCTCTCTCTCTCTCTCTCTCTCTCTCTCTCTCTCTCTCCTTCTCCAGAGTACACAGTCCAGGGTGCTCCAGGGAAAGGCCACATCAACACGCGCCTGCCTGATGACGTCCACGGGCTGAGGGGAAGCTTATGAAGGCACCCACTTTGTTTAAACAGGGCTGTGCGTGCGGCTGCAGGGGTAAACAAGGCCGGACCACCTAGCCTGTGCTGCCTTGCCTGGCAGCCTGGAGACAGCCTGGCATGGGCCGGTGTTACCGTATCCCTGCCTGGGCCGGGTCGTAGTACCGCGGCGTCATCGGGAAGGTCCTGCCTCCTATTCTGCCTGCTTGCCGGGGTCCTGGTGGGCAAAGTCCTCCCCCTCTGCTCATGCCTGCGATTCAGCAGGGGCAGCTCAGTCACTTGAATGCAATAACAGCTGCTAAAAGCAACAAACTGAGAACCTGATATATACTCTGAAGGACTGACCCCAGCTCATGAATCAGCCCCTGGACAGGAGGTACTTGAGTGTGGGTCATGAACAGAGTTCCCTGCGATGCCTTATAGATCCCCGAGTCTAACCACTGGGCTATTTTTGGGTCACCCTCCACGCATCAAAAGATCTCCAAATGTCTCTTCGGCAAGGAGAGAATGTTTTTGAGTTGATTTAAAGCAGATGATGTTTTGTGAGGTTTTTTGGTTCTGAAATTATATTGTTGTTTCATGTTGTTGTGTTTATTTTTGAATCCAGTCATTTGCTGTGTTGCAGCATTTGTTCAAAGATACTGTGTATCACCGCAACGCTCCGAATGCCTCGACACAAAGTCCCAGACAGATGGTTTTCAAGACAGGCATTTAAATTACACAGGATGAAGCTGTTGATGTGCTGCCATAGCCGTTGGTGTGTTTGGACAAGAAATGAGGTGTCCACCCATATTACCCTTGAGATGAATACACATATGCATGCTGTGTGTGTACAGACATTAACACATACTGCAACTCGCACGCCGTGGGCCAGCGGTTTCTTCGTCATGCATTCCCAGGGTGCATCGCTTTCTGACAGCTGTGGGGGCCTGTTAACACCCCAATCACCGATGTGATTATGACTCTCTTAAGATACTGAACCACACGCAGCTTCTGTTGGACAAAGACGGGCCTGTCCCCCACCGCCCAGTAGATCCTGACACAACCCCAGCTGGAACAGACGTTACGTTTATCTGGGCCGGTGTCCAGCTCACCTTCTGTGTCCTGGGAGGTGAGGGGCACAGGGAGCTATGTTCCACTTGGCGAACAGAGGAGGGGGTGTTACAATTGATCCTCATACTGTACACAATCAACACTCATAACATACCACGGTGGGCCACCCCCTGAGGAAAGGCCACCCAATGGACTCTGGACACAGAGATCCATGCTGTTAAATGTTTTTTCCACTTGTTGATGTTTTGAAATTTTTGCAATCTGTGTGTGTCCCAGGATTTCAATGTGCATTTTCAATTTAATATCAGTGAGTCCACATGGGTGATGGGAAATGGGTAAAACATCCCTGTCCTTCAAAAAAGAGGGATGTCCTGCCAACACCTCGTGCATCTGGCATAGACATCTCTGCAGCACTGATTAAAATTCAATTCAATAGGAAACTTCATAATGAGCATCTCTGGTGGTTTACTTCACCTGAGACATGGGAGTTTAATCTCCAACAAATGGCAGATATATAGTTAAAGTTTGCACTGATGGCAGGTCAACACTAACAGCATGATGTCATCGAGGGGGAGGAAGCAGAACATCCAAGAAACAATTTTACAGCTGGGCATGCGCCCGATGTTTGAGTTTTCAGACCTGACAGCATTCTTGCTTCATTACAGCAGTTACAACTGTATATATGTTGGACATCTTACAGATATGATGTCCATTAAATGAGAAGCTCATGTGCGTGGTGTCGGCAGAGGGAGCATTATATTACTAAACAAAGGCCTCTCCACCAGCCACAGTATCTCATGTTTTGTCAAAATTAAAGACTTCCTTCCAAAATCAACCGTCTAATATTTTGCATGCATATGTAAGTTTAGAGTTGTTTTGAGTATCAAATATTTGCCACCTGTAAAAAAAAGGTGGCTCCGAACAGTTTGCTCCTTTGTGCAGCTGTTGTCAGCTTGGATTCACATAAGTTGCAATAAATTCCAATTTAGACCCAGAACCATAGCAAAACAATGTTAAACTGCCCATAGAAACTTCTCAAACCATGTTCCATTACTGCACATGGTTCGCTACTTCTGACACATATTGTTTTCACGGCATAAAAGTACTGTATTTACTTGTGTTGTGGAGAATCTAGTGGTAATATTGTTAAAAGACGTCATTGCGTATAGAATTTGTATGGCATTAAGAATTAAGATACTGTCCATCTAATTTTGACTCAAGCTTGAAATGCACATCTGACCACAATTACGTTCTCGAAGCTCAGATCTCACCTTTGACCTTGAGCATTTTGCAGACATCTCAGTGAATATCAGTGACCTTGACAGCAAACAGCATTCCCGTCTCTGTTTTTCATCGGCACATAGAGCTGATCAGAGAAACAGGAAGTCGCCCGGAGCAGTCAGAAGGATCAGACATCTCTGTCTGTCTCTCTCGTCCCTCTGTCTCGGTTCATGCAGATCGTCCGTCCTGAACTGCTCCGGCCCAGCCTTGGCTGCTCCAACAACATAATTCAATTGTCTTTTTATCCACAGGCGATGAATAACCTCTGAATAGTAAATCAGCGCCGTGGCGTCTCATCTCTGGACTGGAACACGGCTCTGATGGGTCCACAGGGGCTCCGATGGAGGGAGACCAAGCCGGCTTCATTCCATCCCCTGCTGGTGCAAATCAAAATAAAAGCCCATCTGAAAGGCTCAGCATGTGCTCAAGTCATTTGAGAAAAAACCCAGTAGAAAATATATCCCTGATTCCCATCCACATATTGACAGACAGACAAATCAAAAGTGTCTTCCTGTGTCAAGCACACCCTCTCAATCAAAACATTTTGACTAGCTGCACAAGGTGTGATGAAACACAGCAGAACAGCAGAATGAAGGATGAGCCTGTCAAATTTTTATATGTGTTTTAGATTTGTCCATCATTGCATTATAGCTGGGGTATGCAGTAATTTTTTTGGCATCGTTGTGCAAAAATTTCATAAGAACCTTTCAGCATATTGTAATAGTGGTCTGACGGGAAGCTTGACTTCTGCACCTCCTCTTGGCTCCGTTTTCAGGCTTCAGAAAATCTAACCCGTGACAGTAGACTTTGGCCAATCACAGGTCATTTCAGAGGGAGGGCGTTCCTATTGCCTGTCCTACAAATGCACGTACACGTCTCTTCAGATGGTGAAAGCCTGATTCAATGACTGAAAGTCCTAGAGAAAATCTTGTCATAAATTTTCAATACATTCTTTGCCTACAATGATGTATAGTACAAAACACGTGTGTGAACACATCCCGGCTCCACACGGAGCTTCAGGCTCATTGTGTTCAATGCCAAGGCGCTCGTATCAATGAGTGGCAAAGATGCATGATGACAAACAGCAGGGAATAACTTCTGAGTGGGGACAGTGTGTGTGTGTGTGTGTGTGTGTGTGTGTGTGGTGCACCAGCCTCTCATCCGCCTGTTGGATGGCGTCACATCTGCCTCTGAAGCCTGGGGCGCTCTGCCCTGGAGGGGCGTCTTTGAGAAGACGAGTTGCCGGGACAGGGTTCATGCTGTGGAGAGTCCTACAAGGCACGAGGTTCCACAGGGTAACCAACTCCTTCTGCTGCCCTTCAAACTTGTGGGTTTGGTGGGAGTGGCTTAGCGTAGTGATACGAGGCAGAGCAAGAGGTGGAAGGTTTGGCATAGATTTTGCCTACTGCAGCTTTAAGGTGTGAGAAACATAAGGTTGCAGAGAGAGATTGACGCACTGCTTCCAATAACAAAGCAAACAGGCACCACACAAGCAAATGAAGAAAACACCCATCAGAATGCAGTGCACATACAGGCTGCAAACTGTGGAAATGAGTTTTCATTTCTGTTTTATGAAGTTGCAGTGCTTTGAGCTCTTTTGGCCACCGTAGGTACAGAAGCATATGCGCACCAATAACTCTAAAAGAGTTGACCTTCTATATGCAAATGAGTGTGTTTGCATGTGTGTGTAATGAAGGGGGTGTCTCCCAGCAGCAGATGTTGGTGTTTTGTCAGAATAATTTGGTGGGAATTTTCATGAGCTGCACAAGGCCACAGCTGGGTTACAGGTGGGAGAAGGGGGGGTGGATGGTTGCAGGGAGGGTTAAGTAAGAATGGAACCCTGGACCCCTCGAGGACAAAACCCGTTTTGGGCCAAAAAGAGCCAGGGAGCTAGACATACAGACATCAGGAGGTGGGTTCTGGATGAGCAGCAGTTATCCAAATGATTATGTTCCTCATCATATACTCCACGTCCTGTGTAACCAGTGACAGTGCAGGTCTGTCTACACTCAGAGGCTGCTGACCTTCTGTTTTTACTGTACTTTCAATTTCCAGCATGGATGCACCCACTGACCACATTTAACATGCTCAGATAAATGGGTTTTTTTTTCTGCAAGCATGAGCTCCACTCAACTCTGTTTTAAAGTATATGAAGCAACAACAGAGAAAATACATTTAAAAAGAAAGTGGCAATTACCTCAGCTCTTGGCAGGAGCTTTAATTAAAACCAAACTTGTTTCCTTCAGTGAACAAACATGACAGGCGCTGAGCAGAGGAGCTTTTTTTCCACTCCTGCCAAAATATTAAGTGAGTGCAGGTGCTCCAGGAATGTCTACAAGGGTGGGGGCAAGGCAGAGCTGACCTTTTTCTCTCTCCATTGTGTATGTGAGATACCATATGTGTGTTTATTTATGTATTTGTGCATGTGTTTCCTCCAAACCCTGACTGTTTTCACGCATGCTTTGGTTGCACGGCGGAGGAGCACACCCAGCAGTTTGTCTTAGCACCCCTCTGCAGCTTCACTGTGGTAGAAAACTGGAGCAAAAGCAAATGATTGTTATGTTATTCGGGAGAGGCTGGGGGCTACCCTAAGCAGGACCAGATGCAAGGGTCCTGGCGGCTCCTGGGCCTGATTGAGGGAGGCTCGGTAGCCCCAGTGGAGCCTCTGACAGGATTCACGGAGGCTTGGCAGACGGGACAATTTCCTCCCTGCACCCCTTACAACACAATGAATACAAAAGCACCTGATCGTTGTCCTATAAAATGATTCTTTGACCAAGATGTACTTCTTAAAAGGTTCATAAAAACGCACATGAGTAACACTTACACCCTTCTTGTGATATTGTAAAAAAGAAGAATCTTCTCATTTTTCTTTCTTCGCCGCCATGAGGACATCAAAGCACCAAGCTGCAGAACGGCACCCAAGGGATCCTGCTGTCAAACGTGATTGGACTCAGGACTTTCTGCATGAGAGGCAGACTCTCTAATCACTATGCCACCTCACTCCCCTGATAATTGTTCATAATTCATTATTAATGTCCATCCAAGGCAATAACTCATGCTCATTAGCGAAGTTGCACATTTAAAGAGTTCCGTTCCTGGAAGTTTGCAGTCACTGTAGCATATCTTTCAGCCATCAGCGGTGGAGGGGATGGCGGTCGGAGGAAATGCAGGCCTCCTGTGCAGGTGGGGTGGGATATTTTGGCAACTTCCTGTAGGTCAGACATGCCTCACCAGAGGGGTGATGGGTAGAAAGGGACACCTGGTCCAGATTGACGCCTTGGGGCAAGGCAACCAGGTGAACTGCCTGAGGACAGATGCCTAAAGAGACGTGATTGGAAGTTTAGATCTGTTTGGATGAGCAGATTTTGAAGAAGGGTTTGTCAGAAACTACTGGACAGCAGGACGAGTGCCACACTGAATGCAGCAGACCAGGAACAAGACAGAATTTGAGCACAATGTTGCTGAGTAGGTGAATGAAGCAAGAAGGTCAAAGTTCAATGCACAATGTTGTGACAAAGTAGTATGTCCCAATTATAAGTATGCTGCATGCAACAGTATGCAATTTGTAAGGGTAGCTGCAGTATGCAAAAGTTTGCAATTTGGAATGAAGTTGAGGATTTTACATGGGTTTTACTGATTTAGACATAACTTATCCATCTCCCACAGCCCATTCAGTTCTCATTTTTTTCTCATCAAAGATTAATGCACGTCACAAACTCATCACACCTTTTTTCATCACCAAGAGAAATCTCTGAATCTAACCTGACCACCTCTTTAGGACACTCCCCCTCTCCCTTCTCTGGCCGTGGTTAAATGCTGGCACTCCTGGTCACGTCTGCCTCTCACATTCCTCCTGGGTCCCGCCTCGTAGGGCCAGGCATCTTGGCACAGCGCTGACGGGGAATTTTCCACAGGTCGACAGTGGTAGGGGCACACAGGCCTACCTTTGTCTGTGCCCACGCTCTGCCTCCTTCTCTGCAGACCCTGCTCTCTCACTAGCACAAACACACACACTGTATCTGCCATCACACACACACACACAGCAAACAGTGACATTAAGCCAGGACCAGATGTTGGCATTTTAAGTCTACACTGTATTTTCTCATTCCTCTCTCAAGCATTTGGCCTCAAGCTGCATTTTGAATCCATGACACACAAGACAATGTCATGGATAGGCTTTAATCAGATTACACCTCCGCATCTTCTGAATGATAAAAGAGAAAAGCATTTAGAGTCTCTTTTTAGTAAAACACAATGCATAAAGTGAAACGCATAAAATCAGTTATGTTCACAACTGTGCTCCGATGGCTTTGACATCATTGTCGACTGTACAGATGAGAATCTTCGCTCTGTCCATCATTAGCAGGTGCAGGAGGTTTAGTTTGGTTGCACAGATCTTAAACCTACATGTATATTAAATCACTCCACTATAATTTCTATCAATGAAATAAAGCTATGAAATCATAAATAGATGTCACTCATTTGGTCACTCAGTTCAAACCATGTAGGTCAGTTTGTGCGTAGGTAGCTGCACAGCCTCTAGGGGGCACTTATGGGCCCTTTAGGCTGAATGTTGAAGACGGAGTCTGCCGTGTCCACATGTCAGCTAATAACGCCATCAATTTATCTTCACAATCTATACATCATCATCAGTACTTCACATAGCCTAATTGTTGTATGGTAAATGCATCACTTTCATTCGGGTTTTTTAAATTTTGTAATCCATTTTTACTTTTTAAAATTGAGATATTGTATTGCTTTGTAAGCAGAAATGTTAGAAGGTGAAATTTAAACAGTTTCTTGTGCAGACAGCATAATATATAATATAAACTATTTTGACACGTTATGAATGTCATTAATGTAATTGTAATGTAAACTGATATCATGGAATTGGTCTACTGTTCTGCATCATTCTCCAGCCCATTAAAAAAGTCAGGCTAAAGTTACTCACAGACAAAAAGAATACTACTGGTATTAGTAAGCATTTGGGGTTTTTTATTTTCAAAGTCGGTAACAAGGCTTTTAAACCTTTTTTTTCCGTTGTCGTTGTTGTAAACACCTTTACATGTTAACACTCTCATGTGCACTAAATTCTTGTAGTCAGGGTTAAAAATGGTTGTCAGTGTTTAGTACAAGTTGACCTGATGAGAAGGCCTCAGGGATTATTCCCATGTAAAGACAGAAGCTTTTCCCCCGCTCGCTGCTTGTTACCCGCCGGGCCGCTCTGAGGACACCTGGTGGTGGGGTAATTAAAGTACCATAGCTCAGCCAAGCTGCAGTAACACTCCCAAATCCACAGAGAATGATCGGAGCCATGGGCGCTCCTAATCCTGTTTGCGGCAATCGGGAACTACTCCAGTCCCAGCCGGAAGATAGGGAGGTCGAGGACAGAGGACAATAGGCCAGCAGAGGGAGAGGGAACGAGGGAGGGTGGGAAGGAGTGAGAGGGACAGCGAACCTGTATTCACCCTCACTCCACGTCTCCCTCTGTTTCACTGCTTTTGTTGGTGAAAAAAAACCTGCAGAACCTCCCTCTTCTCTTCACAATTGTCGTGGCACATCTGAGGGGCTCAACCTCCATTTTTTTTTTATTCTGTCAGTTCATTGAACAGGAGAAAGGCATGGCAGTAAACAGCTCAGCAAATGAACTCGCCAAGCAAGGTTAATTATCATCTGTAGTGGACTTTAGTCACACTCAAAAGTGTTTCATAAGTTTCATGTCATAAAAATCCAATTTGCTGAATTTATGAGCGCTCTCAGTGTGCAAAGATTTACCTTTGAGAATAACTTTGCACAAGTTAATGGATGCTGTGGTTTGAACAGCAACAGCTGACCTATACTAGATTATCCCTTTAACGTTCACGTTCAAAGCAGAATTTGTGTAGCCTCGCATGACCTGCCCTTTATCCTAACAAGCTGAACTCATGAAATGCTCTCTCACCAACCTCCCTGCTCACACAGACAATAATCCCCTACCTTGGGAAGACAGAGCGAGAGAGAAAAGGGCACAGTGGTAATCCAGCCCGCAGGTTAGTCCCCCTCATCTCCCCTCTCTTCAGGGGGTTCGGCCCGGCCCCGCCCTCTCCTGAATGCCCCAGCACCAACCCAAAAAATCCAATTAGACTCCTTCATTAACAAACCCAGCAGGAGAGGCACAAACAGGGCTCTGTGCACAGCCACACGCTCACACGAACACATGTACACACACGAACTGTGATCCGCACCTGTGCGTTCTCCCACACTGTGAGGTGCAGACAGGGCCGAGGGCGCGACGAACCCTTTCGGGAGTGTGTTGACTCATTTCCGACAAGACTGTTGAAAACTTTACGCAACGTCCAGCTCCGCACAGGCTGAGCTCTGTGCTCGGTTTTCCATGATGCGATGTCCCCAATGGACAAACAGCACCGCTCGCTGTGACACCCTATTACAGCATGTGCACTACCTCACGACTCAGGAACCCACCGCTCAGACTCTCACCACCCTCTGACCGACTGGACCAAGAGGAACCAGGTTGGTTAGAGCAAACCCATTGAAAAGAACACATTGCTGGCTCAGTTGTGCATCTTTGATTTTTTTTTTTTATTGCACTGGAGAGGAGCTGCAGGAAAAAAGTCTGAGACAAGGAAAATCATGTCAGGAAGTTCAACCAAAGCGCCTTCTCTCTTAATTCCAGCCTCTACGCTCTGTTTCCTCTGGTCAGGACAAATAATTACAAGCATCACTTATTCCAACACCAGTGTGCTATAGCAGGAAATCCAGCGTAATTAGGAATAACTGTAACTGTCTTAATTGCTTTCACTGAATCATGATGACCTGTATCCCTCATCTGGATTGTGTTCTTCTCATGCCATAATTGTTCACTTCCAGGGCAAATAAACCTAAAACTCGGTCGTATTCTCATGACGAGGAGTCCACTTGGCCGGGATCTCCGCCGCCCGGTCCAAGAAATCCTGCAGTGTAAGTCCAACCTTGGCCTGTGAGAGAAGGCAGGGTGGGAGAGTAACGCAGGGCGGGAAGCTGCTGGTGAGATGGCAGGTTGGCTTTTGGCTACAGCCTGGTATCCACAGCCGGCGCAGGCCAGAGTAAACAGCGCTTGGCAGCCCATCTCCACATATGCAGCCGCCCCAGACACCCTGCTCTCCCCTTGTGTCACACATTTCGCTGACACTTCAAACAGAAATGGAAAACATGTGCTCACATAAGGAGTCAAAAGTGAAGTGTACATAGGGCTCTGTTGTTCCCACAGTGAGGGATACACATAATGCTGCCCGACTTTTTTCAGGCTCAGCCCTTTAATGCAAACTGGTGCATCCTTGAGAAACACCGGGGAATATTTATCTGACGTTCACTGAGTGACTGTCACATGAATGGTCGAGCTCTTAGTGTAACCTCTCTGCTCATGTGTGTCTAAGAATACAAATGTGCTTTGTCTGGGGGGGTCGGTCAACTTCTTCAGGACACTACAGCTCTGCATATGTAAGTAATGCAAGACACACAAGTATAAGTATAGTGTATATTGATTTTAAATGTCCTATATTGATGCAAACAATTTAATAGTAATAGTAATAATAATGATACTGGTTGAAGTGCTTCGAAAACATCTAATATCACCTCATATCTTAAATCACTAAAAGATAAATCAATGAAAGAATGAAAACATAAAAATAAAACAAATGAAAGAGATTAACATTAATGGCTTATAATCTCTTCTAACAAACAGAAGATGTGAGGAGAAGATTTCACATGGTGAGTTCTTGTTTACACCCTTTTCCTCCTCAGCCTTTCATCCCTCTGTCTCTCTGTCAGAGCACAGAGATCTATGTTAGTCCTCTGTCTGAGGAGCTCAGTCTCTTTTCTCTCTCTCTCTCTCTCTGCAGCGAAACCCCTACATTCCAGGAGAAATCGCAGAATCAACAGGCATGAAATTCATTTCTCACATGGCCGCATCTGCGCCTCCTAATCATAACCTGGACTGACAATTCAATCCCGCAGTCCATCGCCTGCTCCCTCCTCCCATCCTGGCTTCACCACTCAGCCTCTGTCTCTCCCAAAACTTCTCTAACCTCCCGCCGCCTCCTTCAGCCTCCCTAATTGTATTGCACCAGCCCCCCACCTCATTAGGCCCAACAAAAAACAATTAACAACGCCAACTATAATTACAGTAATGGCCATAAGGGAGCTAGTGACCTGGTTCCTCCAGCTAGACAACCTCCAAGCAGCACACCCACCTTCTGGCCTGTGAGCTGGGGAGCAAGGTGGGGTGGGGCTGGGGTACCGGACGTGGTGTCAGGGTGTCTGACCTGACTGACTAATGGCTGGTCAGAGCTGGTGATTAGGCTGTAAGAGGCTGGAGGGGTGGGGGGGCAGTTTGTTCTCCTGCGAGACATGTTTTCTGGGCTGTTACAGCCGGGGGGTCGAGGGGGGAGCAGCACACAAACACTCGAATTCATCATCTGTGTGCCTAGAAGTATATGAAAGTGATGAATGTGTAAAGTCAGGTAAATGAGTGAATTAGAGTAATGGCTGATTACAGCAATTTACCCGGAGCGCTGCCAGGAATATGTATTCCAAACCACAGCACACGATGCTGGCTAATCCCAGATGCTTGGACCTGCACATGAGGGAGGGGGCGCGATGGGAGTGGTGCAGGTTCTGGTCAATGTGAGTCCTTCACAGAGACTGAGTGCACAACCAACCTTAAAACGTTTGGCTTATGTAAAATGCCAAAATTGAGCTGTGGGAATAGAAAACCGAGAACAAAGGTGTTGCCTGTATAATGCAAGACTATGAAGGAAATGAAAATAAAATGATTCGTTTAATTAAACGGTATTTATTATGTTACACTTCTCTGAGATGCAGAGCAACAAGTTGGGTCTCATTTTTGCTATTTTCTCCATCATTTGTATCAAATGTGCTAGTGTGATATGCACTGCTGAGCAAAGTCAGACAGGGTGAGAAACCAAAGCAGTCAGACAATAAAACAGGTTATGAAACAGTTAAGCCAGATTTATTTTAAGATAAATCCGACAATGAATAAAAGTCAGTAATAACTAGGAACTTGAGACTTGAAAGAACAGGTGTTGAGTAAATGTAAGAACGAATCTTTGACACCGAATCTTAAATCTTAATACTGTATGTTACTTCATCAAGCTTATTAAAAGAGCAGGAAAAGCCTGAGAAACAATCATAATGAGATTACTATTCTACTACTACTACGAGTACTAAGTGGCTGCTGAGCTGTTGACCTTATAAATAAAGTTTATATGGGCCTAGTTTTTTAATGAACTGAACGTAATAGCTTGAACCTACAACACACAGAAAGCAAAGTGAATGTACTACTGAAGACATCAGCACAGAACATATAGATGGTGAGTTGTAATTTACACGTCTGCTTCAAAGACTTGCATGCTGATTTGCACTTTGCTTTGAAGACTTGACATTTAGACAATGTAAGTTTCAAAATATGCAAAACCAGCTCTGCCAAAGTGCTAATAAACCACTTCTTTATCCTGGCTAACCTGAGTCTGATGCACTGTGTGATGTTGCTCACACCCAGTCAAAGTCTGCTGTATCATAATGTACAGTACAACACACAACCGAGCCTGATTAAAGGCTGCATGAGTCTATTAGTGTGTGTGTGTGTGTGTGTGTGTGTGTGTGTGTGTGTGTGTGTGTGTGTACAGTGGGTGTAGTGTAGCGTGCGTCAGTGCAGGCCAGGGTGAGGGTGCTCTGGCAGCGCTGTGCTCCAGGCCCCTCGCTCCCTGGATTAATGCCGATTGTTTGGGAATGACTCGGAGCTCCGGACCACACAAGGAGAGCGAGGGGGAACGTCGACCTGCGTGGGGCTGCAGGAGAGGGAAGCAGGGGGGAGTCCGCAGAGAGTTTTTAAGCAAGCGGCTCCCTTCTACCTCTCGCTGTTTCCTTCGTTCTCCTTCTTCCGCCGTCGCACACACAAGCGCTCTTTCGCTCTTTCTCTATCACTCTCCATCTTTCTGTTTCCTTTTCCATTCACCCTTTGAAAACCAATGAGCTGCACTCGTGCCTCTGCTTTCCCGGGGTCAAGATGGAACGCCATTTCCCCGCCGACAGCCCCTACCTGCCCCGCTGAGTGTGTGTGCGAACGTGTGTGTCTGCAAGTGCATGCAAATGTACGTTTGTAGTGTTCTGTGGGAGGTCTAAAGCACAGTGTGGGAGGACGCTTAGGGAGGCATATGAAGAGGACAACAATTAATCAAAAGACACAGACGCTGGCTTCAATTATCTGAACTCTCACTATGTGCTTCGCTGGTTTTTGGCGTGAGTCATTAGAGATGGCCAGTATTTTGCAGCCGTGTACGTTCCAGGCGAAGATTGCTCTGTAAACACGGGGAAGCATTCCATATACATTTCTTTGCTCCATAATCAGTTCAGTCAGCTCGTAAGCAGAGCTCCCCCACATCCACCAACAACAGAGGAGGATGCTGACAGGCAGCTCTCTGCCTGCTCAGCCCTAAAGCTCAAATTATGTGAAAGAGGAGAGAATAAAACACATGAGCTGGCAATGACAGGAGACACGAGACTGACAGCTGTGTTTATAGAATAGGGTGTGGGAGGCTGGAGCCCTAAGGATTCACTCCATCCAGAAAATGGCTCCCATGACCTGCCCAGATGCTCGCTGCGACTCGATAGTGTTCATGTGGGAGCGCCTTATAAATCAAGCAGAAGCTTGATATCGAATGCTTTTTATTCACTGTCTGGAATAGTAATGGCTAAAGTCATGGTCTGGGATGGTCGGTTCTCATTTCCCCAGTGACGGACAGAGTACAGTATGTGTGTGTGTGTGGCAGGCAGGGTGTGTGTGGTGGTGGTGGTGGTGGTGGTGGAGGGGTAATGTGGGGCTGAGCTCCTATTTTGACTGTGAGATGAAAAAAACTCAAGACAGGAAACTCTCAAGGGTGTGAGACAGTGATGTTTGGGAAGTGGGGTGGGGAGCAGACGGGGCAATGTGTAGTATGTGTGTGCGTCCATGCATGTGTGTGTGTGTGTGTGTGTGTGTGTGTGTGTACCTTGACTGACCCTGTAGAGAGGATGAGACCGGCTGTGTTCACGCTGCAGCTGAGGGAGCTCCAATTAGTGGCGAAGACTTGTGGATCAAGCCAAAATACAAAAATGGAAAAATGAATCTGTACCTGAGGCATTGGTCAGAATTTTAGCACCGCTGATAACTTGATTGAGTCATAATAGCTCTTTTTTTTCACATCAGACATTTTGACTTGGCACAGTAGGAAAAGCAGGTGTTGTAAAATTAACGACGGCTCCTTTGTATTCATGTGTCTTTATATTCTATGTATGTACAACACCTGGACCCTGAGACTGAAGCAGCAAATTGGAATTGAGCCATCATTGCTTTGGTTAGAGTTTTGACTTTTCATCACAGGTGTATTTAATAATATTGATTATAGGGGAGTTCCCTTTAGGTGTGCCCTGATGTTGTCCATACAGCTGACTTGATTGATTTGAACAGAGCCATTGTTAATGTCATTAATCACACCTGTGCTTTTCTTGCTTACATGGAGAGATGTTTCAGCTAAGTCAAACATGAACACATCCTTTATCCCAAACTGTATTCGAAACAAAAACAGATGTCTTTTGTTGTTGTTTCTCTGCTCGTGTCTTTCCAGCATCACTGTTCATGTCGGTATCGGATACATCCCCAAAATATTAAATGTCACCTCAAAAAACATTTGATCTGAGAAGCAATTGGGGCTGAAGCATGAAGGCCTGTGGTGTTCCTGGCGGGAGGTTTGTTCGTGGCTGACGGACTGACTGGCACTGACACTGACACATTGCCTTACTTTCACACTCTGACTCGCTGAAGGAGGACCGATCCCACCAACTCCCCTCCAACCCACAAGAAAAATTAGCCAGCAACAACACGACGCTCAGTTTTCTTCTGCTGCTGGTTGTGATTTCCATCCCACAGCTGCACAGCAACAAACACCAGCCCCCACTTTTCTTTTGCCCACATCCCTCTTTCCTCACTCATTCCAACTTTTCCTTCCATCCACCCCCCTCCTCTTTAGATGACTCCCCCTTGTACACAACCCCAAAACACACCCCGTCCAACCTCCCTCCCGCCCTATAGGCTGCCTCTCTCCACTGCAGCTGCCAAGAATAAGACAGGCTGATGTGGGGGCCCCATGGGGGAGGCCCCGCACTGGTGAAGTACTGCTTCTCCAGCCTGAGCGCTCACTCCTCTGAATTCATCCACTTGGTTCTGTTTATTTAATATTCAGTCAGCTGTGGGGAGTGGGGTTAGCCACAGCTTATAAAACTCAGTCAGCATGACCAAGATATAACCCCCCCTCCCCCCTCATTCTCCAACAACCACACGTGCACACACACACACACGCACACACATACACAGATACATATATGAACACACATGCTGTAACATACTAATACACTTTCTCCCGTGGGTTTTATCTTTAAGAGCACATGACGACACAATCTGAGACCCCCTCTGTTTTATGTCGTTTGAACGCTTTCCCATGCAATGACAAAAAATAATAATAACTTTTGTTTGTATAGCAATAATAAGTGCTTCACAGAAAAAACACGTATGAGCAATAAAGTAACAGTCATAATTTGGAAAAGGAAATTATGGTTTTATCCATAAAAATGTACCAAATGAATCAAATGGGTTAAAAACAGATCCTTTACAAAAAGACCACTTAATGAAGAAAAGCAAATTTATGGACAAAATTAGTCACTAAGGCTCCGACAGTAGATGCACAATCTCCTGTCAGTTCAGAACTAAATACAGTATTTGTAAATGTGAAGTAGTTCTACACCTCAAGAACGAACAACACCAGACAGCATCAGCGATGCCACACAGTAAAGGTTGAAAACAAACACCATAAATGGCCACTTTGCTGAGTGGAAAGAAGCAGAGAAAAAGTTGCGGGGAGTCTTTTCATTTTGTCCTTATGTAAACTATCACACTTTTTCCTCCCTGCACATCAAAGGTGAACTCAGGGATGTAATGAGCTTAACTGTTTGACTGGTATTAAGACGACTGAACAGAAACAAAGCAGGAAGCAAGAGAGAGCAGCACATGAGCTCCAGCACAACTTCAAGAAGGGAGTTCAGAAGAGCGTGAAGTGGACGAATATGGATTTGCGTATGAGAGAGGTGGGGGTGGGGGTCTTAATAATTTTCACAGCAGCCCATATTCACTCTACCCTGCTGGGAGCAATCCCAGCATGCTCCATCTATGCCTCGACTGGAAGGCTCCATGGCAACCTCCAGGGTCAGGGGTCACGGGAAAGGTTGCTTTTATCTGCTAATGAGGTCGGTACCTGGGGCTCCGTGTCTCTCCGCCTCTGTCTCTCTGCATCTCCCCTGCACAGTCGAAGGCGGGGGGAGCGACGCATATGAATGCCGGCCAAGTGACACCAATGCCATCTTCACTCATCTCTACCCCGGCCTCCACGCCGCGCTCTTTCAGTGTGGGATGGGGTGCGAGGTTGCCGGGTGGGAGGGGTTCCTCGTATTAGCTTGTGCCCTGTAGGGAAGATAACAAACGGCTCCGAAATTGCTGTCCCCCAGTCTGGCTCCTCATTGTCAGATAAGTGTTCACATGCAAATTGACAATCGCCCCACAAGCCCTGTGGATGGTGTTTCCCTACCTTCACTTTAGGAGTTTGATGGATTGCCTACACACAACATGGTTTGTGTAGGTTGTACTTACTGTTAAAGTAGCCTGTGATTGATGTTATGTTGTTTTTCTTCTTATACACAAATCAGCCGTGCTGAAAGAGTCGTGACAGAAGAGTCAAACAAACCATATGATTAACATTCACCTTTTTTAAATCACCAACAGTTTAGAGAAAGCACCGAGTCAGTATATCCTCTGAATTATGGACTGCTCAAAACAAATAAGTGTTGAATGAGACGCGGGGCTTTCCATTAGGCGAGCTGTTAATGCCCCTGGAAAACACACTTCCCTCGCCAATCTGCTCTCACTATATCACACAAGGCTCATTGGCCCATGTGCCCCTTCAATGGGGCAAACAGGCACCCTCACCAGCCCCTGTTCTACTCCCACACCCCCTTACTCTCACACACACGCCCCCTGTCATGTTCGCAGGACTGAGAAAGGAGTCCATTAACTCTGATTTAGTGGCAGTGTCATGCGGTCCCCTTTGTGAGGTGGTGACATTCAGTGAATAGGAATCAGAATTTGCTCCCCCTCCTCCTCCATCTTTCCTCCTCTTGGCTCCGAGCTCAGGGTATGTGGAACGGTTTGTGTGGCTCCGGTAGGAGTGTGAGGGGTTCAGAGTTGTGGCCGGGGGGTGGGGACGTGGATTGAGAGGGTTTTGCTGCCACATGTCTCTGAGTGGCGGACTCTTTGTGCCTGGGCCAGCCTGTTTGTTTAGCCTTTCCTCAGAGAGCTGCTTCACACATCGGTGCCTCATACAGAGGGCCGAAGAGACGAGCTCAAGCATTGAGAGGTGAGGAGAGAGAATGACAGGAAGCCAAAAAAACAACATGAGAAGCTGGTGGGGTTCTGGTGGTACAATTCCAGTTTATAACAACTTGAATCTGTTTGTAGTTTTGATCATTCCTAACAGTTATAATCACATTGTGCTCAAGTTGTATGAATTGTTGAGGTCTTGAAACATATCCTTTAAAAGAAGTCTCACGGGACAAGACATACAAGCAGTCAGGAAATTAAAGAGGTTTTAAACAAACTTCTAGATCAGCAAAACTAATTAGGAAGAGAAAACAAAGGTGAATGGGAACATGTTGCTTTTATGTAAGCCAGGCCTCCTCTCCTTTCTAAAAGTACAACAAAATGAAGTTTTGAATAAGGCCTTCTCCAGTGATCAGCTAAATATCATGCATGAGCTAATAGAAACCCTCCCAACACCATTTCCACAGCACCAGGGGGGAAATATCAACCAAAAACAATTAAGCCCACACAGAAATATTCAAATTGTCACTTTGAACATTAGCAACAAAGCAAGCACAAGCCAGATTAACTCAACTGCCACATGGACTTTTTAATAGACTTCACTTGGATCAGGATGCTGTTAGTGTCCTGCCACATGTTTGAGAAGGGTTTTCAAGGGGAATGTCAACCTGTTTGTTGCATAGATTCAGGACGGCAGATCGCAGTAGCTCTGTTGCTCTGGAGGCACAGTCCCTGCTAATACTTACAAAAGATGGAGCAATCATTTTGTCGGGGTATCAGCTCTCTCAGCAGGACCCTCATCGCAGCCATTATCGCCAAATTTAACTGTAGAATTAGTTGCTTGTTTGTCAATGTGTCTCTGACTGAACTGAGAAAATTATCTTTTAGAGAATTGGATTAGTGCAGGATTATGATCACAAAGTTTTCAAGCTACCAAAATCAAGAAGTCCAGAGTTCAGAGCCGCAGCATCTTGGTCGCAGATGCCTACAAAAATGATTATTACTGAGAGAACTGTCCGTGCTTTTGGAAGCACAGATGAAACATAATTGGAAGATGAAAGACAGATGATGCAGTGGATACTGAGATTTTAGGGGTGTCCAAAAAGCGAAGAAAAATGCTGGACTGAAAGATTCATCATGTAATATTTTGCACAAGTTTTCCACAAGTCTGAGAGATTTCAAATTCACAAATAACTTATGGCGAGTCCTATTCTTTCAAATGTAATATAAAATAATGAATTAGAGCTGTTACTCCAGAGATATGAGAACTCAAAGTTATATCTGAAAGTTATTTTTGTCTTTTCATGCAGTTTGAAAGTCGACTGTGCTGAGTTTAAAGCGGCGCCGCAGCTGTTACCCATTGGTATCAATGGCTGTCACTCATGACCTTTGGAGAATCCATCCATTCCTGACTAACCTCTCCCACCAGCCACTGACGGGTCTCGACAGGCTCCTGCTTCTGGTCTCAGCAGCGTCGACGCAGAAGGTTGAGCCGCGTCCACGTGATAAGTAGGAAACAGGAGGGCAGAGAGGTCAGGCTTGATTATTCTACCCCGCTCTCTTGGAAAACAAAATAAGAAAATATTTACACAAACAGGAAGCTTAGAGTTTCCTAATGATTGGAAACACGTTGAACCTATTTGTGTCGCTCTCTCACACACACACATACACACATCTACATACACACATCTACATGAAATGAACGGGCGATTTAGTATCAGAATAGAAAACTGACATTAAAGCTTTGAGGAAGATGTGAGGAGGAGTTAAACCTTCACTGACGCTCATTTCTGCATGGTGGAATGTTTCAATCCAAAGCCATTAATGTTGTTGAGTTTAGGCTTCCCTCCAGCCATGTTAGATCAACCATAATAAGATGCGAGTTTATGGACCTTTGCTCCCCAAATGTCTACCATGTTGCTAATTGCCTACATCTGTGGCTGGTGTTTTGAAGTTTTGTCTCGATGTGCAGCTGTCCGGTCCGTTTCCAACAGCCTCTGGTTAAAAGTGGCACGGCCCTCCGTTATCTGTGTCCAGCCCTCAAATAAAAGCCATGCATGTGGTGTGTGATTCATCAGCAGAGCTTTGTTTTTTGTACAAACTCATAAATTTGTCTTATCCAGCACAGCTAAGATTTAGACTATAATCAAAATATAGAAAAACACCCATTAAGCTTCCAATTCAATGGTTTCATGTATGTATTGGTCAGCAGAAATGTTTGTTCAGGTTGGCATGAACACATTTTAACCGAACAGTGGAAAAAACCTGCTAGTGTGGCAACAAACATCCATCTTATTTGTTATTAAAGTATCTGTTAAATTTCTACATGTATCATATGTTGGGAAAATATTTAGCTTCTGTATCCTGAGTCTGATATCATAGCACCACAAAATCATTTTATTACTTCACAGAAATCAAAAATATAAATGTACGGGTTATCAGTTAAAGAACAGGGTGAATGTGACGCAAGTATTTCATGATAAACACATCTCATGTTATTTACTAGTTTTTGGATTTTCTCACTTGTTTTACAAAACTATGATTTAAGTGCTTTAGGTCAGCTGATTTACCTTTAACTGCTGTCTGATAAGAGGAAGTTTATTGTCACACTCCTCAGATCATCGGATGAAGACGCAGCCTTTTGATGGGACTGTTGCCATTTCTCAACCTGGGAAATGTCACTGCCGTTAAGTTAAAAGGTTAACAGGACCCCCACCATTCACACACACACACACACACACCCCTGTGTAAAAGATCATTCATCACAGTTAAAGCCTGCTTAGCTGTTCTTGCCTTTATTTGGTGGCGCTGTGTGTCTTTCTCCTGTTTCGTACTTATTTATCCACGCACTAATGACACTGTGTGATTTTGCCTGGAAGTTTTTTTTTTGTTTGCCAGTCCCTCTGGGAAACTTCAGATTTGAAATCGTAATGGGAGTTTAAGATGGTTTATTTAACTGTGCTCTCATGAAAGTTTTGCGACAAGTCTGGAGTTTGTTTATATCAGATAGCAGCCGTCTATACTACTGTGTGGCGTCTTGCAGTGCCATCAGAGGAGGGATCAGCACAAATGTGCACTGTGTGTTCGCCAGTGAAACTCGATCTTGAGTAATTGTCAGGATAAGGCGAGGGATTGACCTCTGCCATGAACCATATTTTCTGAAACAACACAAACTTGAGCTAGCTTTGAAATAGCCTCTCCTCCAGGACTGGAGTGGCCCGTGAGGAAGCTAGTCATCAACTTTTTAGTGTAACTAAACAAAGCCTGTGGTAATTTCATTAGCTCGCTCTTACGTTCTCAGCGAGCAGATATCTGGTACCCTCTGCTCTCCGGACGCCGTCCCTCTGCTGGCTATGACATCACATGCCAGCAATGTGAGGCATGAGGTCATCTGGACGGGACCAGGATGCTTGTGAAGCAGAGTTTGTTTTGTATTTGAAGCACTGTTTTTCATTCGCATTTAATAGAATCAACTCTGCCCCTTTTAGACATTTATTAAAACACCTAATAAATCAATTCAAAAACTTGTGTTGTTGTCTTTTGGCTGTTGGACCTCAGAGCAAATGTGGTCATTGTTATTATAAGCAAGCATCCAAGACCATTATGTTCTGTGTATTCAGAACCGATTCGTGGAAAGTGTTACATATTCATGTGGCATGTCATAACAGTTTTTTTTAATTCAAAGCTCTTGTCACTAACTTCAAATAACCAAACACTCAACATCTCTCCTCCCACAGTATTTACATCCCTCTATCCGTGCAGACATGTTGTGTTTGTGTCTTTGGTGTTGTGACAGTTCGGCTCCTGCAGCGTTCAGCTTACATTCCTTTCATCCCAGATCCCCCAGGGGTCGGCCCCACCTCTCCCAATCACTGCCCCAGTGTGAGGGGATCAGACAGATGCAGGATCTGGCAGATGGTGGGCAAGTCTATGGTCAAATGACATTCACGTCATGCACACTGTACAGACTCAATTAGCATTTGACAACAGAATTGATTCTCAGCAGAAATCCGGTTTGCTCCGACCAGAAAAGTCAGGAATCTGGTGGAGAAAGTGGCGTCGACTTCTATGCCATCAGCGTTGAAGCTGTAGGGTAATTGAATTTGGATCAAAGACATTCACGTCTTTCAAAAAGGTCTAGAGGGCTGCTCAGTTTTTAGTAATAACAGAAACGCTTCCGGCGTTGACCTCCACTGCCCCCGTCTACCTTCCTCTCCTCCCCTCTGCCCTCAACCTAAAATCCCTGCTTTGAAGGGCTCAAGTCATCATGGCCACTCAGTCTGACAGAGAGAGACAGAACGAAAAATAGTTCTGGGATTTCATGGCCTGTAACCTATTCCTCCTGCAACATACAAACTTTATTTTTTACCTTGAACAACGTTGTTCGAAGGAGTTGTAAAAGACATTGGACAAGGCTTCAAAGTAAGTAGCACAAAAATGAAAAAATGCATCATTATTCTCTGTAAATCCAGTGATTGAATAAATTAATCAATAAATGAAATGAAGTCGCTGTAAAAATGCAAAACACAGGAAATACATGCCTGAACCTCATTCATCAGACACATTATGAGACATACACATACAAGTTGTGGCTGAATGTTCTCATCTTAGGAGAAACACATTTATGGGCCATATGTTTGAGAAGCCTGTTCAACCCTCTGCTCCTATAAAGTTGATTGACAGGGAAAGGTCATGGCCATGGTCTGTCATTGCAGTCAGAGATCTGAGATGACTATACAGTATATAAACAGTTTGATAGATAATACAGTATGTTGAATGGGCTGTGAGCCATCTGTTTGTGCTTGTAATAACTAGGGAAAGTGTGCCCCCTTGTGTTTGAAATATTCTTTAACATTAAAGCTATTCATGCACACTTCGCAGTCTTTGAAATTAAAAATTAAAGGACAGTAATGCAATCACAGAAAACAATAAATAATCATTTTTTAGACAACCAGCAAATGATCAACATTTGAAAATATCCTCCCATGTTAATTAACTTGTGTGTATTCCAAGTATAGTTCAGTAAAAGTCACTTCTTCTTTCCAGATTTACGCAGTCGTCCGATAGTGGAGGAGAACGGCAGAGCCGACCTCTCACACAGGGAGAGCGGAGCGTCTGTTTCTGAGTCTGGATCTGCTGAGGAGACAGATGTGGATGCAGAAGACGAGTTACAGCGCTCCACTGACGCGTCACTTGTCCGTCTATTGTGGAGATGGAGGGAAGTCTGTGGGGAGGCTGAGCATGAATGTGTCCCATTAGCATGAGCGAGGGGCCCTGCATGTCCATTCCCCTTTCCAAGTCCCTCCAGGTGGGCCTGGAACGTAGAGGTCTGTTGTTCCAGGGAGAGGAAATTCTCCTGCACCTTGTCAAACTGTGAAGTGAGAGGAGTTTTTAGCCCTGGTGGGTTACTAAACCTATAAACAACATTCTGCTGTTTGTCTACCGGGCAGAGTTTAGTGTACCTGCTCAATGTTGGACTGAAGCAGCAGCTCTGGCCAGACTGACTCACTGCTGCTGCTCACACTGTTGCTTATATGAGTGTGACTCCAGGTTAACTCCTGTGGACGAGGGCAGAGGGGATTTCTGAGTGAAGCACAAGCACAAAATATCACAGGTGGATTTTTACTGCATGAGTAGAAATTGAAGAAATGTACCTGCAGTAAGAGTGTGCTGTCCTTCAGATGAGCCTGGCAGGACTCAAGTCTGTTCCTGTAGTGACCCAAGACTGCAAACAAAGTCTTTGCCAAAAACACAAGAGTATTACAAACAACCCTCAAAGGCAGCGACAAGGCAAATGTTAATACAATCACCAAGTCTGAATCTTGGTTGTTAAATAAGATAAAAATAAGAAGGCAACTGTTGTCATCATAGAAAAAACTCAACAAAAATATATGTCTTAGTTGTAACTAAAAAGTTGTAAAAGTTTAACTGAAATCTAAACAAATCCAACTGCAGACAGACGTCCACACCTGCCTACCTGCACACCTGTCCGGGCCAAGGCCAGGTCTCTGTGGCCTTGGTTCTCCTCTTTGCTGAGAGTGACCCCAGTGTGCAGCTCCTCCAGCTGAGCCCAGAGGCCATCCAGGCCCTCGAGTATGACCTTCACACTGGCTTCAAAATCCCCCTGCACCTGGACGAGTCTACCCAGCGACCCCATCCTATCAGACAGGAGTGTGTGATGTTAATCCAACTGAACGAAATTTCCAAAAAAGCAGATGGCATGTACACTAAATGTTGAACCTCACCTCTGCTGCAGGTAGTTGCGGATGAGCTTCACTTTGTCTGTCAGCAGAGAGTCTCGGTCCACCTCCTCTCGTGGTGCCTCTGACCCAGTGTCAAGTGTGTGAGACACTGACTACAGTGAGAAAGAGAGGATTGAGAGGGTTGGGTTTGGTTTTGTGAGTTTGTTTGGTGAAGACACTTTAAAGTATCTCTGCAAAATGTATGCAGCATGTGGCAGCGCAGCACTTAATCCTCATGTGTAAATACATCCACCAAAAGCCAGTATTTGTGCATAATGCTGTCATATAACACTTGAAGAGATGAAGATAGTGTGAAGGAATCTACTTGTTGCTTTATATATCCTTTCTCCACTGACACATCTGTTCTACACATGCAACTGTCCAAAGATACAATTTCATACAGTTTGAAAATGCCAAAACACATAAAATCAATACTGATTAAAAAAACAATTTTTGGAACGTTCTCAGAAAAAAAAACTGAAATGATAAACCCCAACAGAGCAAAGTTATATAACACATGGGCTTGCAGAACAAACATTGGAAGGAGGAATATGATTTATACAAGACAAAAAGTTTATAGCTTTGCTGGTGGCCCTTTGATGCTGTAATGCTCATGGCAAAAAAGTCTGTTTAGCCTGAGGCTGGTGCCAGAAGGAAAGGCCATATTCTTGGCCCAGCATGTCAGCACATTTGTAAGCGTTAAACTCACAGAAAGTTACAGATGATTTCGGACATTAGTCTGTGAGATATTTTGTCATGAACTTCAGTGTTGTATAACTAGAAATTCTGACCTGCTGGTGGAGCTAGAATTAAGTCAAAAAGGAAGGAAAGTCCTCAGGATTCATCCTCTGAGCCTTGTGACTGTCTGCATCACATTTCTTGGTAATCCATTCCATAATTAAAATAAAATACAGACCCACAAGCTGACTGACTCGCTGACACTGTTATTACAGCATAGTGTGTGCTAAAACACAGACAGGAAGTACATAAGGAGACAAACCATTCAAATCTCTCTCCTCTGCCAATCTGGTTAATGCAGAGTGCAGACGACAGCAGCTCAGTGGTGGTGTGTGTTGCCCCGGGCTAGAATATGTGTGTATGCCTGAGTGTAAGGTCTGATCTCTATAATATCACCAACAAAGACTTTACACTGATCTACATGCAAAGAGCGATTGAAAACACAGGAGATGACAGGTATTGCTGGAGGCGGCTGTGTGTGGTAGAGAGAGGGGGGTTGCTTCTTTAAGGTGGTTTCCTCCTTCTTACCTCCAGCCTGGAGAGGAGGCTCTTTATGTGGGGCACACTGGGGTCTGGCAGGGGCTCCTGAAGCACACACAGCAACAGGCTGTCGGCCAGGGCAAGGGCCAGAGGAACGTCGCGGCCCCTCGACTGGGACATCCTGGAGAAATAAGGAGAGCACAGTTAGCATATGTTTGGATTTTTTTTTTTTTTTTTTTAATTCAAAACTCCTTTTGTGGTTTGTCATTTTTCAAGTTCTGTCATCCTGAAAAGTGTAAAAATGGACTTTTCAGTGATGTTGGCGTTCACATGTGTACTTGTGTTGTATGAACTAACATTTTTCATTAATCTGTTGTATTTACTGTTGACTGCTGTCTGTCTCCATCAGTCTGCAGGTTGGGGCCATAAATGGCAAAATAAACAACATGATTAATGTGATCATCCTACAGATGTGCCGGTATTTTATAAAACATTGAATTAAAAACATTTGATAGCAAACAGCTGTGGTGATTAAGACACTTCTGGTTCCTTTGGGAGCGTTGAAATGTTTTTCCTAAAATATGGATATGCTGATTTTTACTGGACATCTGTAGAAGTTGTTTAAGAAGCTGTAAAGTGTTGGACAGGTTGTGGCTCACTTAGGGAAAGATAATGAGTGATACATGCAGTGACCTTGAGGATGTTTGATAAATCTCTGTCTTTGGTTCTTATTGTTTCTATCTGATGTCAAAAATTTGATTTAAAATAATGACTGTAATGTGAAGTCTCACCATGAATACTGGTTTTCCCTGTTTTCAGTCTCAACCTCCTGCTGCATCCTCAGTGGAGGCTCCACCTTGAATTGAATCAAAGTCACTGAATAAACATAACATGATTAAATGCACCAACATGGTCAAGTGAGATTCAGTTCGTGCGGCTGCGCTCACCTGGTTCTGTCCTGGCCGCAGGCAGCACTTCAGGGCATGAACACAACCTGCCACGACCATCCACAGCAAACACACCAACAGCAGCCTCCAGCACACATCCAGCAGTAACTGAGAGGGGTGCAGTGGCGCCTCCACCTGGCAGACTGCCCACACTACACCGACTAGAGCAAAACTGTACCAGCCTTCCCAGGGTTGAAATGTTCTCAGAGTCTGAGACCAAGATGGTGGTTGCGACTGATAAAGAGTTGGTGTTTGGTTTGAACTGCTGGACTAATGAGGTGAAAGAGAGAGAGAGAGAGCAAACAGTTAGAAAGCAACAAAGAAAGAGAGAACTGGTTTGTTGAAAATCAAAGGAAACACCATTAGTTCTCAAATGGAAAAGAAGAGAAATTGTTATGCAAACAGACACTTTGCTAAGATTTGCACAGCCTTAAGGTGGAATAATTACACTGTGGTATTACTTAATTAAACATTCACATTGGTCCTCTTGTGTGAAATATTGCCCCTGAACTTTCCCCTTAATTAAGACTAAAATTAAAAAATTTTTAAATAACATTTTTGGACTCTTACACGACTTTCAAATTGACTGAAATCTAATGAGGCCTGTTTTTATAGCAAACAGATTTCTTCTGCTTCACCTTTCATACAACTGGTATCTTTGGGAAATCTTGGGATCCAGACTGGAATTTAAAATAAATAATATACTTTGCTACACAACATAAATGTATAATGGTGGACCAGCTGTTGCTGTCCAGCTGAGTAGAACAGGTTAATCCCTGCACCAGCACTGTCCTGTATAATTGATAGTCACTACAGGTCTTGGAAGACACGTGTAATGGTAAGCAGTTAGATGTGAACCCAGAGGACTGACATGCTGACAGATATCCGCCTCATGGAGCAGAAAAACATTTGCTGTCAACAAGGTCTGAGCAGAGAACTGTACTAGGACCATCGTTTCACACAGATTTCTCCTCCCTGTAGCAGCAGGTAATCAGAGACCTGTCTCTCAAGAGCTGATTCAAATGGAAGGCCAGCTGTTGAATGACACGCAGATCTACTTACCTCTGTAGCTTTCGCCTCTCGAAAGGTTCTCCCTCCCAGTCCTCCTTTAACTCCTCCATCCATTTACAGTCCCGTCCCTGCTCCCTCTCTCTTCAGGTCCTGTGCTGCCTCGACCTTTAGGGAGGAAAACTGTCAGCCGAGACATTGGAGCAGCACACACACAGACATGTTGGTTGAAACGGCAGCTGAGTAATTAGTCGGCCAACGTGCACCTGCTCAATATGTGATTAGCTCTGTGACATGACAAGCTTGTTGAACTGGTTCTGCTGGAAGATTTCTTTAATCTAGGTTGTGGCTTATTTCCTTTTCCTACATTTCCTCCTTGCAGGAATGTGTTAAACATACTGATGACAATTGTGTAAAGGACAAGCCCTGCTCCACCCAGGTGCAGCAGGAGTCCCTCCAACAGTCACTTCACTTCTGCTGAATCACTGTGTCAATACTGAGCTTTTCTCAGATCACGCCATGTGAGCAGCCTGTTGGAATCTGAATCTGCATTAGTTTGTAAATGGAAGAGAGCCCATTTAAATCACTGATACTCAAACATATTTGAGGATAACACCGTTTAAGTTGAACCATCAGTTTTGAAATGCTGCAGAACTCGTCTGTTTTCTGAGGCCATGCTGCCACCTAGCAGCGAGAACGAGAATCACTTCCAGACAAATCAAGCTCCAATTAACCTCAACACACCTCATGAAATTGTTTGGGCGCCGCTTGCTCCCGAGTTCAACACATTCATAATGAAGCGAACAGAAAACACAATGAAAGAATTTAATTTCTCAACACATGGACAGAAGGACAAAATCACCTGCAACAGTAGGAATCAATGTACATGATCAAAATCTCATTATATTCCTGCTAGATTCCACTTTGCACATCACCTGTCATCGACCAATATAAATATTGGACGCACTAATAGAATTTTACAATGGCCTCAGTGTATTAACCTTGTGTCATGGGGAACTTATTACACAAGTAGCTCATGAAAATCTAAGACATTATGTACTTTGAGTGCTTTAACACAGATGAGTTCCAGCAGCCAGCATGCCTTGCACATGAACGCCTCAGTAGGACAGGTGATTGTTATCACAAGGTTTGAACTCTTCCTACTGAGTGACATTCTCCTCTCTCACTTTACACTGAAGGAGATATGAGACATGCTGAGTCATGATGTCCCCTGCTGGTTTACCCTAAAATAATATGCTGCCCTTTAAGTACCAGCCTCAAATTAGTAAATAATAAAGAGTGGAATCAGCCAGTCATCATCCTGAAGCACCGTCTCATGTTGAGCTCTTAAGCTGTTCAGTTGCAAACCTCTGATTCTGTCAATAAATATTTCTAAATGTAATACTTTGTTACTTTGAAATATTTTGAAGTTGAGTCACTTGTCTTATTGAGACAAACACATTTTGTATTTGGCTTCAAGATTGTTGCATTGCTCTTGTTTTAAAGTAACTTTAACATAAAACTTTTTTTTTTTTTTTCAAAAATTTTTACTCCTCTGACTGACAAGTGCCAGAGAAAGAAAGCTCTAACAGAAAATGCATGTAATGAACCCCCCTGAGAATCTTGTTTTTTCTGACCTATAGTTTAACATCTTGCTGCAGTGATGTACAAGTGCACTCAAAGACCCCGTGACATCACTGATGGGTGTGGTTACAGATGTGACCAAAAACATCTGACACATCCAACCACACCCAGCATCACAGGTCAAACAGACTTAAAACACAGAGTAGGATTTGCAGTTTGTAAACACAACATTCAAACCTGGCCCCTCCTCCCAGCTCAACCCCAGAACAGCACCCTGTGGCTTCCTGTTGGGCACATGCTTACAGTCGCATCTATCTTGGATCTGTTCTGTTGCTGTTCTTGGCTGGGAGCTACGCACCCACTGCCCAAAGATTGATGCCCAGAAACATTCAAGTAAATACAGGCAGAGGGCAGGATCTGATTGTGTGTATCCGCAGAGAACCTGCCCTCTCATTCTGCCTTGAAGTCTATGTCACTCTTCGAGTATCTGGTGCAATTCAATCTATGATGATTACCTTTTAGATATGTCACAAACAAAATGATGACATTCATAACTGACACCAAAGCCCTTGGCGGCACTGAGCAGGTCCTGGAAGAGTGGAACTTGCTTTTCTGAATTTCATTATAAAATGTTTACTACATGCTGTTGTTATGACAACAACAAAGGAAAAAGGTTTATGGGAAAACAGGAGAATCCAGCATGTAAAAAAGGAAAATTAAATTAAAAAAATAAAATAAAAAAGCATGTAAAAGCAAATTAATGGCAAAAATCTATTAGATTTCAGCAACAATATATTAACATACAATACAACAGATGGCGTGTTGGGTACTTGCATTGGGCAAAAACATAATGACTTGTTTTGGAAGGACAACCGTGGGATTGTTTTATAGTATGTTCTCATAATTGTCAGTTCTGTATTTCCATCCAGACTTTCATTTACAAATATTATACTTTAAGAAATGTCTGTAACTTTACAAATATGTAAAATGGGTAGTCAAATCTGTATAAGGACTGAGCAAGAAAACCTTTCCACCACTTCAGCCTCCATCACTTTCATTTTCCCTGTACTTGATATGACAAAATGTCCGTTTTCAGCAGTTTCGATGAAAATGTTACTGAAAAAAAACCAAGTTCAGTTCTTGTTGTTTATATATTCTGTTCAAAATCAAAACTTTGCATTGATCTCTCTACTGACATTATTTTCTCAGTTCATTCAACATCTTAGTACTTTACAGACACATAAAACTGTGCTGGTCATCAATTCATCCCCGTGTTTAGTTCTGTAGATACACAACTCTGTATCCATGTGCATATGATTGCGTGTTTGTTCATTTATGTGCGTACAAGCTGCTGAGGTCTACATGCAGGATCAGTCCGTGGGTCCGCACTGGTTTCTGAGTTCATCACTGTACAGTTCAGGGTTTTGTGATGTGAACTTCACTTGTGCCGCTGCCATTGGTGGTTGTGGTGATGATGTACTGTGTGGTGGCTTGCTGATTGGTCGGCTGCTGCTCCAGATGTTCAGTGTGGGCCTGGGTTGTGTTCTGAGGAACAGTCTGTTTGGTCTCCAGCTCAGTTTGACCCTCGGAGATAACGTAGTGTGTCTGCAGGACAGGGATGAGAGCGTCTTTAGTTCCACAAAAAGAAGTTCAGTTCATAGCATAAGCCACCATGTTTAATTCTGAATTTCTGCTCATTTCTTTCTTTATGTAGCAGGAGTGTTTATTGTCTAGGATGTCATCTGGCACCATACTGACAAGTTTCTAAAAGATCTAAAGGATCAGAGCAACATTAATTGAAATCAATGTATTTCACATCTGCTTCATCGGGCTCACTCATCAGTAAGGAGACAGGTTACAGGTGTGATATAGAGGAGCCACATCACGAGATCAAAATGCATACACCTTATTTCAACAAGAAATTCATTCAAATAAGCTTCTGGTGTGCAGGTAACCCTTTGGAATCGATGGATTCTTCAACTTAAGATTGATATGTTGTAATGAAGGTGTGACAAATTCTGATGTGTTTAAATAAAAATAGGTCTCAAGCTTAAGGATGTGTGACACTTTCAGCTGTAGCGTGAGTCTTACCTATAAGAACATGGGTGAAAACATGAAACTGCTTCAGCTGTGCAGAACACAGTGATTTTGTACACCACGGCCAAATGTATGTAAATCATACAGACAGCACTCACTGTAGTGTAGTACTCACCGTTTTCACCTGGTTGCTGTTGACTCCAGATACAGGTGTGCTGGCCTCAGCGATCACATATTGTGCATGTGGTAGAGCCATCATCTGGATCTCAGATGCTGCATCAGTAAAAAGTTAACATATTAACCCGACAGGCTATAAGACAGTATCGAGTCATCATAACATACAGCCCGACTAGACGATATGGGAGCATGTGTGTGACTCACGGTAGCTCCTGTAGTTCCAGTTTCCAGGTATGTAAGCATGCTGCACAGTCCCCTGCTGCTGCTGGGTGCTGCTGGTCTGCAGAGTGTGGCTCTGAGCCAAGGTCACAGGGGTCAGTTGGGTGGGGCTCAGCTCCTGACTAGGCTGCTGGGAGGTAGGGCTTAGAGGTTGACCTGTTACCTGAAAGAGAGGGACAAGACGGTTGTATAAGTATTCTGTTATCAAGCTTATCAAGCTTAACATTATTAAATTACTTGCCAACCTAACTCCAGAGTCAGTGTAATGAGGACTTACCTGGGTGGACCCTTGTCCAGTGCCTGAGGGCTCGCTGACCTGGATGTGTTGTACCTGGATGGAGTGCTGGCTGTAGCCATGAGGGTCATGCAGCTGGCTCACATCGACTGTTGGGTGCTGGGAATGTGGGGAGGAAGCCTGTGAAGCCCACAGAAAATAACTTCTTACTATTTTTTAAATTCACCTCGATCCACCACAGGATGCATTTTCATAAGTGTGGTTAAACAAAACAAGTTACTTTACTTTATCTGATCACTCATATTTCAAACAGCAGGAAATTAATTGTAGTTTACCTGCTGAAGTCTTTGAAACCTACAGGCCAAAGCATTAATTTGCCAGAATTGTGACTGGTAGTTATTTTAAATCATACATGTGTGTCCTACAGTGATTGTGCAAAGAAATGTTACAAAAAAAAAAACAAATCTAGGTCTTAGATCAGATCCTGGATCTTACCGGAGCAACCTGCACCACCTGCAGCTGAATGTGTTGGGGCTGGGACAGGCTGCCTCCTGCCTGAGACACGGGGATGTACTGGATCCTCTGGTAGTCTCCCTGTGCTGTGCGATAGTCTGTGGTCAGTGTTTGAGAAAGCTCCGTCATGGCCTGGGTCAGCAAATCTGTGGTCTGTGGAGGAAATAAATCACGCAATTATAATATCTGTTGTATATTAGTTGACCTTTCTTTCTTTCCTTCTTTCTTTCTCACTTCTGCGATACTCCAGGAGTGGACTGGAGTCCAGTTTTCTATAACAGTTACATTAAATTGTACAGTGTGAGTTTGTTCTTTGCGTTTTCAAGATGGGACATCTTTGGACATACATCCACTGATCATTGGTGCTGAACATGTATGTTTGTAATGCCTTCTTACCACTACAGCCTCAGCTGTGGTACCGTCTGCACTGATGACTGCAGGAGCACTACTGATTACAGCTGTAGTCAGAGGAGTCTGGATGGTGTTGGCGAGCTGGGCAAACTCTGGATGCTTCTTCCTGATGTGCTGAACCATCTTAGTCTGAGATACAAGTACACAGAAAATTATCATTTAGGGTCCAAGACACAGCAGTGAAATGTGAATTAGTGCAAACACAGAGCTGCAGTCCATCTCTGTATAAATACTTGTACAGATATTCAATTTGGTTAAATACCATCTTTGACAGAGCTCCACACTAACCTTGCTGCTGTACTGCTTGGCACAGTGTGGGCAACAGACCGGTGCAGTGGCGATGGTGCCAGTCAGCTGGGTGTGTGTGCTCAACATGGGGTCTGGCTCACCAGGAGCAGCCGGGCGCAATTTCCGGATGCTCGGAGGCAATTCTGCCCCGGGGTGGTTCTTCAGGATGTGGGCTTTTCTCTTACTGGCACTTTTATACACCTGCACAGGGATCAGTCCATCAGATTTAACAGTATAATACTGAAAGCTGAGGTTCAGAGTTTGAGGTGAAGCAGAAGTTTGCTTTTTTGATTCTAGGTATGAACGTTCATGCTGCAATCTGGAACTTAATTAATTTTAAGAAGTCAAGAGAAGTCTTCTCCAAAACTCACTGTGCACAAGACAGGAGGAGAAAAACAAACCTTGTCACAATACTGGCAGAAGTAGTCCCTGTTGGGCTTGATAATTGGCAGCGTTAGCTCAGGCACATCATCAATACGCATCTCTGGATGACGCTTGGATAAATGATTGACCTGTAACCAGAAAAATAAAGCTAAGTGTACTGGAATTCAGTATCAACAAACAAAAAGCTTTCTATGAGTTTTTGCTCACCAGCATTCCTCTGCGTCTGAATCCCATCATGCACACTCTGCATTTGAACATGAAGCTCTCAAAGTCTGTGGTGGGCACCTTCAGTTTGAGGGTTTTGGAGCGGTGGATTCGGTCAGCCTTCTTAGCCTCTCTGTCAGGATTGTGCATGCGCTGCATGTGCTCCCGTAACTTATCTTTCCTCTGAATGTCACAAAAGGAAAAACACTGTCAGATAACAACACACATATGTATAAACTAACACTACCAGCTGTTATCTCTCCAAGCCCCCACTATTCATCTTACCTTGAATTGTTTGCCACATGTTGAGCACAGGAAGTCCTTGCGGTCAGAGTGGCGTAACATGTGCAAGCGCAATTTGTCTGGCCGGCAGAAGGCCTTTTCACAGTCTGGGCATTGGAAGATCTTCTCTGAATGGAAGCAGCGGATATGCTTCTTCACCTAAGGAAGGGAAAATTTTACAGTCTGAAAACTGAGTAAATGTGGTAATTTACTATTTTAAACCAGACTGTTCCTCGGCTTAGTCCCACCTGGCCAAATCACCTGCCCATATGCTCCCACAAATGTTTTTTGCTACATTGCCTTGATTGGGATGAATATATAGATAAACTGTGCAACTGCAGATATGTTCTCTGAATTGAATTACAGTGTTTTGATACAGCTAATAGGGTTTATAAGAGACATTTATTACCAACCTGGATGAAGTCAGTAAACGTTTTCTTGCAGGAAGGACAGGTGAAGCAGCCGTCCACAGCATGCACCCCTACGTGGTCTCTGAGCAGGTCCAGCCTTTCAAAGGTTTCTGGGCATAACAGACAAGAGTAGGAGCGGTTCTCCGTGTGCACCAACAGGTGGTCCTCCAGGGCGGAGTCACTCATGAAGCTCTTGCTGCAAATGTGGCAGGAAAAGGCGTAGGCATCCCGGCCGTGGACCCGCAGGTGCTGATCCAGTTTGTCTTTGTCCCGGAAGGCCTTCCCACAGTGTGTGCATTTAAAAGGACGGAAACTCTTCCTGATAAAAACGTGCTGCAGCGCTGCATTCTGACATGGAAAAGAGAAACAGAGGAACCACTAGCAGAAAATCCTAACAGTGTTTTTGACATGGATCTGCTGAGACATGGGAGGAGACTGATAGGTTCAATGGAGTATGCAGGAGGGGGCATATCCTGAAATGTCACATGAACATCAACACTATGGAAAATGACAAAAGGAATCTTTGAACGTTTTTCTGCCATCCCACCTACCTGCACATCCATCTGTGAGGGACGCACGCATTGAGGAAGAGAGACACACTGTTGTAAAGCAAATCATGGCCACTGTGACACCAAATAACAAACTATCTAAAGCACTGCTGTATTTCAGTGAACACAGAGAGTGAGTCTTACCCGTATCCTCTTGGCACGGCGCATGTCCTGAGATGTGAGGTGGGCGTCTGATTGGCTGCTCTGTGCCGGGTCCTCCTTTAGTGGAACTGGCAGGTCTGTGTTGGAGGGCGGAGTGACGGAGTCTGGGACTGGTTCCCCTGCAGGAGGTATAAGTTGTCCCTCTGCCTCAGTCACAGCATCCACCTCTGGCTCCATCTCCACCACCTTCAGCCCGTTCTGAGCGCCCTCTGCTTGATCCTCCAGCGGCTTCTCGGTCAATTCCAGCATCTCCTGATAAAAAGGTGATTGGAAATTGGAAATTGAAAAAGAGTGTTTTTATAGGCTCCATAAATTTTAAACATATTTCAAAAACACTAGATTTGCTTGTCAGTGTCACACATTAATCTGGTGTTGCTAATTTTATTTATTATACTTTAATATTCTTAAAAACCCTCATGAATATTTTTCCAGTTTATATTTACTTCTGTATTATTATTTTGTTCTTCAAAAACTTCATAATTTTTTTAAATTTAATGTTTTTTAACAAATCTAATACTGCATGCATGTTAGGTTACAGATTAATTTCTTTTGGTTAACTTTCCAGTAAATAATTTGGCCTACAACATATTAGAAATTACATTAATCAAATCTCTCAATCAAGAGCAACTCAACTAATCTATTAACCAACACAGCACTTTTCAATGTGTCCTTACTGTCGTCTTGTCCCCACCAGCATCTAATGGTGGATCCAAACGTATAAATTTAGGAGGGCGCCCCGGCCTTCTTCCTGTCCCAAATCTCCTCCTACCTCTTCCTCGACCTCGGCCTCTGGATCTGAGAGAGGAAAGGAACATTGACCAGGTCAAATGGGCTCTAATGTGGTAGAAATGAAAGAGAAAACATAAAATAAGGTTTTACCTGGTTACAGAGTTCAGCTTGTCATCATGCATGTTGAGATGTTGCTGCAGTTGTTCAGAGCTCACAAAGCGCCGGTTACACTCATAACAAGGCCAGTTCTTCTCTTGCTCCCGGAGCACTGAAAGAACAACAAAAATTGAAGACCAGGAACAACCACAACTATACTAATGTGGTAAAGGGACACATGCCATCGCAGCAGGGCTGAGACATGGTGTTAATATATAGCAAAGTAAGCATTATGTGCAGAGACTCACCTTTTCTCTCTTCTTCTGTAACATCGTGGATCTTCTGATTGACAAACTCTGCATATGATGCCGCATACCACACCTGCAGAAAGAAATATCATTAAAATCACAATTTTCTAGTTTATTCAGAAAGCCTTAATTTGTTGGATGGATTCACTCTTCTTTCAGCTCTGGTTTGTCTACACCAGCTCCTGAGAAAAAACAGGACAAATGACTGTACTACAGACGCAGCACACAACCTGACCACAGGACCAACACAGTGCTGACCTTGAGCTCTTGTTTGGGTTGGATGTTCTTGATGGTTGTGTAAAATATCTCTGAGCCGTACTGATAGGCCACCAGGTTCTGCTCCAGGTGGTTCTGAGCAGGTCTCACAAACATCATCCAGTTACAGCTGTCTTCATCAGAAAGGTCCAACCACATGTCGTCAGACTTCTCTTGATCTTTCTCTGCATCCAGCATGCACAGCTAAGACAACAAGAAAAAAACAGTTTAGAGATCAGATTGAGAGAAAAACCTTAGACTGCACATGCTTGCCTACAAACATTTGTGAGCAAGCATGTTTCATCTACAGTCTTACTTGGTTCTTACTCACCCAGCACTTTCCTATACAACATTAACAAAAATATATTTACTTTATAAAGGTAAGAAGGTAAACGTAAAGAATAGTTAATAGTAAAGAATAAAGAATGGTCAGTACGCAAGTATGTGAAAAAAGTAAGTTGTAAAACTAAACGTTTCTCTATACATGTATATTTTGTTTCTTCGTGAGGACAGTGCAAAAGCAAAGATGGGAGGTTTCAGGTAAATTGGGAGACTCTTCTCCGTACAGAAGATGGCAGAAGATGGGTGTATTTGTACTGAATAGTGCAGCTCTACACCAAAATAAAAACTGCACGACTAAAGACAGCTCAGTGGCAGGCAGATAAAAATGAGTCATGCAGAGCACTGATTTACTTTCAGATGGATGTAGTGTTCCTGCAGTTCACTCTGAGGAACCAGAGGTCCCTCCACAGGGCCAAACTGTGTGCGTTTTGGGATGCGTCTCTTGGAGAACACCCCGCCCAGGAAGCGATCGATGTAGAGGACCAGAGGCAGACTGGCCCGGGCCTTGGACATCACGGGCCGGTTGGGGATGGGGTGCAGAGGGCCGTGCTTCAGACACACAGAGGGGTTGGCATTATTACACTCCTCACACCCTGAGAGGCCACAAAAAGGAGAAATCAGTGAGACAGAATCACCACAACAAATATACTGTTGATAATTGTGTCATAATTGTTGTTATTGTTATATTGTCTTTTTTTTTGCTCTAAAAGCTACAATAATTTCCTTTGAATTTTCAAATGATTCAAAAAATGAATTTTCAAAAGATTCAAAAAATTAGAAATAAGAGACAATAAAGTAATAGTGCTAGTCTCTCCACTTATTTTAAGATAATTGATTAGTTGTTTGCCATGAGCAGTATATTAATTTACTGCAGATTAGCAGATTTGTTACTTGACTTAAAATCAAACCCTTCATGGGACTAAACTGCTTAGCAAGAAAAAAAATGTTTGTAGTGCAGAATTAAATCAGAATGTCAGACAGGCAGTAGTACTGTTGTTTTCTATATTTGCTAATGTTATTAGTTATTTCACAACTGTACGTTATGTTATGTGTTTTATGTATACAATTAATGCAGTAAAAACCAACTGGCAGGTCAATGCTGAGTCAGTGAGCTCAGTCTAGGCCATCATGTCACAGTGAAGACAGAACAAGACTGACTGCTGAGCATCTGTCTGCTCTACATGAGTGACAGAGTCCTGACAGACCAGACGACTGTGTTATGACTGTGGAGGCTGTCACTCACAGAGGCTGTGAGGGTTGAATGATTGAGGCTCGCGAGGTTCCCAGTCATCCATCTCAGAGTCTTCCTCCTCATCTTCATCAGAGTCGTCTGTGGAGTCTGTGGCCCCGAGGGGACTGGTGGGGGGGTCCGCCATGTCAGCCATGGAGGGGAGCGAATTGGACACAGACAGCTGCTCCTGTGGGTCATTTCACAAAGTCAATACTTAGTCAACTGTCATTTTAGACAAATAGTATTTCCTTGTTTGGAAAGGTAAACAGTACTGTGTGTCCTCACCTGGGACACTGGCTCCAGGATGGCTTGGGGAGCCTCTGCAACATTACTAAGAACATGCAGATTGGCAGCATTCATGTTCTGTCCACTGGGCAGCAAAACTGTGACCTACGAATGAGATTACAATGATTTAAGGTTCAATAAAAACCAGTCAGGACACAGCTAGATGACAAGACAAGTAAAACTGTGACCTGGGAAACTTACCTGTTGGGTTGTACCATCCTGCTGAATGTAAGCCACTTGTGGCTGATCAGCAAATACAGTCTGAAAGAAGTGTTAAATACAGTGTTGTGAGCAAATCTAGCAGGGCAAAGTGCATGTTATGAATTTTACAGATTAATTAATTCATGTATACTTTGTACGATCAAAACAAGTGAAAATAACCTGAAAGGGTTAATACTGATTTCTGGAAAATTTTCCATGTAGGTGTCAAGAATGACTCTCCCATAAAAGGCAGGGTCTTAGCTTCAACACATCACTATGTGTCTTGCCTCAACGCCCTTGCAGAAAACACTTAGCCCCATGTGACCATCAAGACATGTTGTTCCAGTTATGGGCTTCATCTAAATGTTTAAAATGTCAGTTTAAAAATATCAGCTCTAACTAAGATCCCTTCTTACCTGAGTGCCATCTGCAGGGTGTATGTAGACCAGTGTATGCTCTGCAGACTCTACAGAGGTATAGGAGTTCCCGTCTGCTGTATAAACCACCTGCTGTTGCCCCCGGTCTGCCTGATCTCCACTGTACACTATTTGGGCCACTGCACCACCTTCAAAATGCACCTGCAACACACATGCACAAGACACAAAGGCTTTGAAGCACCTGCAGCATTATAACACTCTCTGTGACTCATGGCCCATTAATCCTCCATTAAAAAAGCAATCTACATAAAGTATACGTGAGTGTTGAGCAAATTATGTTGGGGTTTAGTCATCTAAACTCCTTTTAAGGAATCACATTTAGAAAGCCCCACTCTATTCTATGAGCTAAAATCATGAAGGTGAATGTGTGACAAAAGTGGTCAATTTGACAGGCTAGCAGCAACTAGGGTCAGTTGTGAGTGTGTTCAAAAGCCAAATGCAAGATGCTTAAATTGTCTTTGATGTATCAAATGTACTGCATGGCATTCAGTTGCTTATGACTTTAATATAGCAGTCGAGGGACCGTTGAGACAGGGTGGCAGACCTGTGTGCCGTTGCCTGAATCATTGTTAGCAGTCTGACTCCACACAGCAGACGGTTCCTGCTTGGTCTCCATGACAGGATGGTGGCCAGCCTGTCACCAACCAGGTCACCTGTCACTTCAGTCTGGAGACAGTCAGGGACGCCTGTAGGCACACAGACAAGAGGACAGGGGTGATTTTAATAATACAATATGGCGATAATACCAAAGTAAAATATGGATGGCTGTTAAAGGATTTTTATTTGAATTTGAGACAGTCAGGTCATAGATGCTTTCATGCATCATCTATCAATGATCAAAGGTGGTTTTCTGTAGAAATATGCAGATGGTTTGAAATAATCTCATGAATGGAGCCTTGATTGTTGCAGCTTTATCAAAGTCATGTTATGTACTGGAGGCGCCTGTTTAGCTGCAACAATGAGGCTCTGCAGCAGCCGTTTCTCAGCAAAGTGCCACAGAACTGAGCCTGATGAGCGACCTGCACTGATGTTCAGGGCTCACTTTCTCTCGGCTGACAGAACATGATGCCAAAATAAAGCAGCATGTCACTTCATGTTCCGAGCGGTCACACACGACTCTCAGCGGGGGTAACGACGGAAAAGCGGCCGGCGTCAGTTCGGCAGGCCGCCCGGAAAACGGCGTCTAAAACAAGCGCATGTCGGCACAAAAGCCGCCGGGAAAGATCACGACTCTGTGAACTCATTCAGAAATATAGTTGGTATAATCAATAATAAATTCAATTCCCCCCCATTTTAACCCCGCAGGTTCTCGGTCCCAACTGGACTATACCACAAAAACCAGCGCCACAGAAACCCGGGCATTTACTGCACCGCGACACCAGCATTACGGCCGTTTAGCCGCACTGAGAGGCCCGACCCGCAGCCTGACGTGACTTGTCGTGCTCCAGGACGTGGAGCACAGTCTGCCGTTTTTAACAAAGGTGGTTCTGAAGCGTTAAAAGCCTGAATTATTAGAGTAGACCCACCCGTCCCCCCAGTCTAGTTGAGCCCAGCCCTTCAAGTCTACAGTGAACAAGGAAGAACGGGCTCCATTTTGGGTGGGACTAACATCAACAAGCACGTCCGAAGAGACCGACCGAACAAAATATGATTTTTCTACCGGTACAAATGCGCCCAAACAACCCGCACATTTAATTTATATGAACAGAAAGAACAACGAGCAGTCGAGCTACACAACTGGACGTGAAGCAGCTCTCGGTTTTCTTACATTTTGTGGAAAACGCAGAAGTTGTTCTTACCTCAGAAATGGTAGCTGCAGAGATGGCCGCATTGCATATATTAACATAATCTGCCTGGCAACACGCCGGAGCGTCGCTTCCGATTGGTGGTTATTTACTCGGGAGTAAAAACAACTTCATATTTTAAAACATTGTTTTCACGAAACAGTTTATATGAATATATACTCGTCAGTTTTAAAAAAAATAAAATGTAGAAACAGTCAACTAAGTTGCCGCTAATGTGTTTATTAATTGTGGTTAAAATTTAATGATCAATATTAGTGCAGCCAATCAGAAAAAACAAAACACCGAAGTTGTCCAATTGAATTAAACCTGTTATGCAAAAGGTTATTTGCTCCACTGCCACATTTTCTTCTGTTTCCGGTATAATTGCTAGTTTAGGTAAACGTTACTTATCCTCTAAATATATTTATGTTAATATATTTATAATATATTATTTCTGTAAAACGGTGATAATGACGAGGTTGACCGAAAGGTAATCAAAATCACGCGTATCTACTGCCCCCGAGTGGCCATGGGGATGAACTATACCACCAAATTCATTAAGTTAGTGTTAGTGCAGACATGACAATTTGCTAACATTTCCGGTAAATACTTTCAAAATATTTGGAATGATCGTGCAATTGTTCTGCATTTGTCAGGTTACAGTCTCTACATTCTTCAGTGGGAATAATCCACATCTTGATACACATTATTTTTTTCTTTAAAGGCATCAATAATAATAAAAAACATGTGTTTAAAGTCACTTTATTTATTTTAATAATGTGCACTAATTTAAGCCCCGCACCATGTAATGTAATTTTTTTACAGCTGTGTAATAAATCAAGACACCCTCAGCTAAAACAAGCTCAACAATCAAAGAAGATTTAGGTTGTTTCTTTCCAAACAGAGTTTACTTAAAGTATATTAATTAAATTCCTCCGTCTGTTCATCAGTGACCTGATCGGAGTGTGTTACTGAATCGTTACCGCCCCCAGTGGTCACATCGAGGAACTGCAATGTTAAATACGTTTAACTACTGTCAAACTCAAAAACTATAAACTGCCTGTCATGGAAGCACACATTTTTGTAGTCTGTCTGTATTTTGTGTGTCACGTAGTAAAGTGAGTTTATCTTGTAACCTGTGAGACTGCAGTCAGACTCTTTTGTTCAGTTTATGTTCTCAACATTTGCACTAAAAGAATAAAAACTTTTGACGGCCGACTGAGTGTATGTTTTTAGATTCACGGGGCTTTGCTTCCCTCCAGTGGCCACAGAGAGGAAGTGCAATATTTGGTTCGTCAAGTTCACATAAATAAAGCTATGATTCATTTTACTTCCGGTGAAACCTTTTAATTTAAATTCGACCAAAACCACCAATTAGCGTTTCATTTTTTCTATTGGTTCCAGTTAGAGATTAGACCTTCACATTCTCTGGTGAGAATAATAGAGTAATTAAAACTGATTATTGATATATCTGTAGTTAACTACAAATGCACACAAGTAGCGTCAAGACAGACAGAATAACATAGAAAAAATCCAGTTAAATCACTAATAATAATAACAATAATAATAATAATGTTAAGGCTGACACGCAGACACAATAGTTTACTGGATATTCCGGTGGATACTTTCAAAATAAGACTTGCGTGAACTGTAGTTACGCACTGTGACCACTGGGAGGCAGTAAACAGTCATGATTACATACACAATCGTAAAGCGAACCCCTCTTAGAGAAGGTAAACTTGTGTGACTGTATAAAAAGAGACAAGGAAGGTTAAAAGGAAAAGGAGAATATGTAAGACAGACAGGCTGTCAGACAGAATGTGATGGACCTGTACTTGTCTGGTTGATAATTCAGATCTTATTGAAGATAAAATTCAGTCATAATGTAGAAAAACTCCTCATGGAGCTGATGGGACCATGAAAAAACTGAAATTTAGCCCCTGTGGTTTTATCTGCCTTTTCCTCAGCTCTGATTGTTTCACTGATTCAAATATGAAAGTTTAAAATGAAGCAAGAAGAAATGACACTTCAGTCTTATTATCATATTATTATTATGAGTCATATCCTGAATCATAACCAAAGAAAGTCAAATAATCTAATTGTATCCAAAAGTCTGTATTAATCACTTCTTATATTCTCCTATCTGACATTGTTCTGTGAAGGCTCTGCTTGCATATGTATGATGAATTATAGGCAATCATTTGATGCCTGTGTCAGTCTTTGGCCTACAGTATAGCACCACCAGTTGACTACAAAAAAATTGTCCTGTAAATTTATGGGTGTTTTGTTTTTGTTTTTTTTAGTGATTCCTTATACTACCCACATGATATCCATCTGTGAAAGGATTGAGATATGGTCTGATTTTAAAAAATTAAAAGCAAAATTAATTTGGAAATTCAGGAAAAACCCCTGAGAGTAAAGTGTTGTTAACTGTACAGTATGACTAAGGGGCGTTTCTATAACACACCCTTTCAATGAATATTGTGGACGCTATTGTTTGACTGGAGTATCCTGCACTAATCACATTCTGTTTGTTTAGGATCAGTTTGCAGCTACTCAAGGCTCTGATAAAAGAAAGGTTGTGTTGGACACCTTTGAAAAAATTAAATAAAAATGAAGAAATCAGTCACAACAAAGTCACAATCCTATTTATTGAATAGATTTTGACCTATTCTCTCTGGACCTTTCTTACTCGGGGAGCTAAAACAGAAAGTTAATTCTCTGCTCTGTTTTTTCCAGAGGTGTTTTTACTGAGGTACCTTGGGATCAGATTGACGCGTCGCAAGATTAGATTTAACATGTGCAAATTGAAGTCATTCTTACACGCCTAATGACTGATGTTTCAAAAATTAATAACCACTGTGAGTGTCCTGCCTGAAGCAAAGATAATATTTACATGATGCTTTTTTCAATAAGCCATCAGAGAGAAATACAAATGACTATCCAGATAGAAAAGAAATGAGTTGGGGACAACGTAATCAAATCACAAAAGGCTGATGGTGATTTACCCTATTAATAAAACCAATTGGATGAAGAAAATTAAATCTTTGCTCATCACATTGACTTCAAAACAAAGAAATTGTTTCCTCTAGTTGGATCATTTGCTCATTCTCATCATAAAATCCAGAATATTTTTATGTGTATATATATAAAAGAAGAGAGGTTGAATTCACAAAAATGTATTCTATTGCTAATTACAAACTGATTTCTTTCTGAAGGAAGGTTATTTGATGGCACTCATCTCAAATACTATCAGAAAACAAGCAGGTATTTCCTCTTCAGTAGCGTTTGAGTGGACAAAAGATGCCTCTCGATGGTCTTTTTTGTTCTCAGGTGGAAGTTCTGCTGCTTTAGGGGGAACTTCAGGAATATGGGTTGTTACCATCAGGACAGCAGCTTGTAGCAGCTACAAAAGTAAAGTTTTATTTACACATTATTGCATCAGTAATAATAATCCAATAATAAAACATGTAACAGGGTGAAGTAAAGCTCATTTTAACATTTTGAGATTGTGATTTTAATCTAAAATATTAACTACAGCTTAAATAGCCACAAACGTAATGTATGTTGTTATGAAGGTTGTTGTTGTTGTTCAGTGCAGGCTGTGCTGCAGGGCGGTGCAGTTCCCTCTGCCGGCCGCCTGGTGGTGCTGTGTGCTCTGTCAGGCTCAGAGGAGGGAGGAGGCAGCAGATCAGCCACAAACACTGGGTCCACATTTCCAGAGCAGATCTCAGTCTCAGTCTCCCTCCAACACTTTGAGTCGAAGCTGGGAACAAAAAGCGACGCAGCGGGACTCGAGTTTCTGTCCGGGAAACATCGTGAGAGCTTCACAGGATCCTGGTTTGTTCCTGATTCTCCTGGACGGATCTTCACACACACACATCTCAGGATATAAGTTATTGACTGTAGAGATCCTGAAGATGGGTTCAGTCCCGGCGATATCTGTCCTCTTCCTGGGCATCGTGGTTCCAGCTCTGGCCGGTTATATTGAGGTAAGTCATGTGGACGCTTCCTGCTTTAGTCTGAACCGGGTCAGTCTGACCTGGATCAAAACACCAGGGAGATCTGATCATGTGAAAGCAAATCTCCTGGGCCTATATTTGGTCCTTTCTTCACATGAGCCTTTTATTATGAGCTCCGCTGATCTAAAGAAATGATCTGTCCTCTCTTGATTTCATGTGTTTTTATTAGCCTCTGATGATTTATCCCACACAAGAATCATGAGAATTGATCAGATTGATTTCACTTAATAATGCAATGATTTGCATAATAGTTGTTTTTATATAGTTTGAAACATGTTCCTGGAGGCTGATCTGACATCAGCTCTGGTTAAATATTAATGGGCTTGTTTTCACCTTCATGCTTCAGCTCTGATTGCAGTTTGTTGCTGTGACAAGATTTATAGCAGGTTTTTGCTGCAGAGATCAAATGAAAGACAGCTGTCGGGCCTTTGGGGACACAGGACCTCTGCAGTGGACCACAAACTGTCCACTGTCTCCCCCACTCAACAGTTGTGTCTATGTATATGTGTTATAATGCGTTATAACATGTGTGAACAGAGAGGAGGAAATCCTCTACTCCAGCCTTTCCTGAGTCAACAGGACGCCCCCTCTTACATGAGTCTTGTGGTGCAGACGGGCCCCTGTTCTTACTCCATAGTGGCTTTTAATGTCTTATTTTGAAAGGTTTGTAGCCACTAAAAATCCATTTGTCACATCCAAATGTGGGTCCTCCTGTACAAACACACCCACTCACACATGTGCACACACTCCTCACCTGCCTCATGTCCTATTTTCCTGCTGGCTCACCACTTATTGTCCCCGGACACTGACGCCTGCAGTGTCAGACGTGTGTGTCATCGGATAACAATGCAACCATTTTCAGAGCAAACAGCCCCCCCATCACCACCACACACACACCCTCACCCCCACCCCCTCAGAGCAAACACAAGCGTTCCTGCTCACTGTTGAAGCAGCCATGACAAAACATTTTAACAAGACGTCTCCTCCTGGCACTGTTGTGCGCAGTGCAAAGTGCTTATCAGGGAATGTTTCCCCCCTCTCCTGCATTTGCGACAGAAACCTCGGCCATTTTGAGGCGGTATTGGCTGGCATTGTGTGGGGGGGAAATAATGGTTATTATGTCCCCAACAAAATCTATGCTGCTGCACTCTCTCCACAAAGACCTGTCCCCTCTGCAATGATTGCCTCCTCAGTCAACCTTCCTAACCGCACAGACGCGCTGATCAATACTGTACAGACTCTCCTGAGATGATTAATGGATGAAATCAATGAATTTTCCTGATCAGTCACCCAGATTAAATTGAGAAATATATGGTGGCGGCTGTACGCCTTGACTGTGAGGCGCATGCTGAGGATTCCTGTGGTTGAATCAATGGCTGTCCTGAAGGACGAGGCTTTTTTTCTTTGTTTGATATGACATTTTCATTTGCAGTAAAACATCACATGCTAGAATAAGGACATTCATATCCATATTTTGCACCTGCCTCCTTTACCTCAATAAACATGCTGTCTACAGGAAACACCTGCACACACACCTGTAACACATTGTAGCTGGAGAAAGAAGAGAACAACAAAGACAAGGCTGTGTAGATTTAAAAGATCTATGATGTCTTTAATTAACTAAAGTAAAAAAAAAATGCAGATTCACAATCAGAGTCAGGGAGTTCAACTTTATTCAGGCATCAAGTTAAACATCAAACTGCCCTTTTCTCATCCAGTACTAATGAAGCCGGGGCTGTGTTGCCCTTTCCTGTGTAATTCTCAGTTGTTTGAACCATGTCAGGGCTGAACAGCCAAAAAACAACCGCTGGCTGTTGTTTGTGAGCGGAGCTGCTGCTGTGTGCAGACTTGGCCCTGCTGATGAGCTGGTGGACACACAGCTGAGGTAGATATTGCTGTGCTGACATGCTGACTGCACTCGCTCCCCTGGACCTTGAGCTTGAATTTACGAGCCTGTGAGAGCTCCTCGGAGACTCGCTCACTGTTGGTCAGGGATGGTTTATTCCCTCCCGTCCTCCTCTCTCCTTCCATAGCTCCTCATCTCTTTGTGTGCTGAGATTGTCGAGGTGGCGTTGGACCGCAGCGGCCTTCTTCTTTCGCAGTTCCTTCTCTTTAAGCCTTTTGTGATTAGCCAGCTTCTTCAGCTGTGTAAACGATTCTGTTTTGTCAGATACCTGTGAGAGTGCCAGACTGTGAGCTTTTGTTTCTTCAGCTGTGTTTCCCTCCTCTCATTTGTGTCGCAAGGCTTTACAGTCTGCAGTGGCTTCAAAAGAGCTTTTGCCCTTGTGATTTCTTGCACTTTACTCTCTGTATCCAGCCTCGTGATTTCATATCCCTTTACATATCCAAAAGACAACGAGCTGATTTTTATTTCAATTTCACTCATCTGTGAAAAATCCAGGGAGAGCTGCTGTATCTTTTCTGGAGCTAATTTAGAAGTAGGGCGCAGGCTGGATTCATATAGCAGGTTTACCCAGAGAATTGCATCACACTGAGGCATTTGCTGATATGGCTCCCGCTGGATTAATGAAATACAGAATATCTGGAACAGTTAATGCATTCAGAACATTTTATTCTCTGCTGACTTAAGCAAGCAGAGATTATCACAGTCATGACACACAGCGTAAAAATGAGTGTTACGCAACACAACGGCAGATTTTTGTGCCTGTCAAGAAATCAAAATGATGTTTCAGCCTTCTAGTAGGCCTGGAAATGAAGTGTGAATGTGGCATCAAATACATCCACACTTGTTTAAGTATTTTCATCCCTTCGTGCCTTGAAATGGTTTGGATGTAAACTCGACACCTTTGCCTTCATTTCCTATGTGTGGATCTATAAATATGAAAATAGTCCCCACCTCTATCTCCACCCACCTCACCTGCAGCTCCAGTGTACCTGCTCACCTTCGACTCTGGTCATCAAACACAGAAACCCCTGCTTGTTTTCTGTTTTGCTACCTACTGTATGCTACACAATGGCAAGTTGTAATAGGGGTCATTAATATGTGGTGGTGGTGCAGTGTCTTTGGCTTTCTAGGGTCTGTTTGCAAACATGTGCTAGTCAGAGTGGCCCGAGAGCAATAACTAGATCTGATCCACAGAAGCACAGAAATGCTGGGTGCTTGTGCACAGAGAGTAAGAAAAAAAAAAAGCTCAGCATAACCCAAAAAATGTCTGTGGTGCTGTGCTTATTGCTCTTTGGTTGCAGTCCTCTTGCAGCAGCTTTTCTTCCCTTATCATCCCAAGTCTGCGTGCATGCTTGGCCATGTGTGCTTGTAGGCGAGCATTGATATTAAAGTGTTCTCCTGTGTGCTTCCATGTGTGTGTTTGTTCAGGATATGGGCTGATAGTGAACAATTGCATGTGAATGAATGCCCCCAGTTGGCTGTGATTGTCGGGGCGGGTGCGATGGAGCCGTCCTTTAGCAGGGCTCAATGATTCCCTATGAGGGCCTTTTGTTAGCCCCTGAATAGCCGGGACAGCCCAGGGTGTCGTTACCATACAGAGGTGATCAAGATACCGAGCAGAGACGAGGGCAAAGGCAGACTGGAAAAAAACAATCAGGAGCACTTGCATCTGATAATGATCTCTCAGGACATCGTTGTGGGTGGTGCAGCTCAGTTAAAGCCGCTTCTTCGCTCTCCTCTAAGCTGTCAAGATTGCCTCTTTGACCTCCACGCTCTGCCGTGTCAATCAAGTTGAAGGCAGCAGCATGTGCCCCATCAGCAGAGAATCAGCTTCAGTCGCCCTTGAATTTGTAGATTAGCGCCTAAAACCTTGCTTTCAATTGTTGGGACAGCCCCATATCCCCGCGAATCCTCTTAGTGACAAGAAACACTTGGTGCTTATAGATCTGCAAAGGGAAAGGTACTAATCCTCGAGCCCTACCCATCTCTATCTGCTCGTACGCTCACTCAGTTCACTCCCCCGCTCGCCCACTCACTCAGTCAAACCCTCATTTCCAAGCCCTGCAGAGGCAAACTGACTTCAAAGTGGCACAGAACACAGTGAGTCACCTGTGTGTAATTTCTGCGGTGTTCGCTCAACATTGAAGTCTGATCTGTGCTCTATGACTAACAGTAGGAAGGGATGTCTGATTGAATCTTAGCACTTATTCTATGTCCTTTCATTTCCTAAAAGATACCTTCTGCCACACGGTTCATCTACAGTTTTCTGTCTCCGTCTGTCTCTCCGTCTTCTTTTCACCGCCTTGGCTCTTTCCTCCTCCAAGCCCGTGCATGTCTCCTGGAGTGATTCCATCGACAGACACACTCTCAGCTCATCCCGGGGATTTAAATAGAGAGGCCTCATCAGGCGAGCCTTGTTCTCACGATGCCAGGCTTTGTCTCCCAGGCTCTACTTGCGCTCTAATTATCCCAAGTGAGCAGAGTTGCCTCCTTTTTTTTTTTTTTTTTTGCAACTGGAAATGCGTCTGCGTATGCCTTTAAAATGTGTGTGTGCATGTGTTGGTGTGCCTGAATCCTCTTACAGCTCAGCTCATCACATATTTAGTCAGTTTTTCGCGGTGAGAGATCCTGGGCGGCGGGAACTTGGCGCGGAGTGAGTGGGTTCAAATCGGCACACTGATGACTGCACATCGCTTAAGTTGCACCAGGCCTCCCGCCATATGTAGGCCAATCTGCACAGCCCCGGCAATCCTCCTCGCGAACATGCGGCCAACATGAACGCCGCTACACCTGAGTCTGTGTTTTTACGACAATAGCCCGGCTCAGCGCGGCTGCATGAGAATTCCTTTTGTCAGTTTATATGCCAGAGTGCTCAGGAATGCATAGCCTGAAGTGCAAACGGCTCGCTGTATTGTGCTGTGAGCCGCTCTCTTCCTGTGATAGCACCGTGAGAGTGAGAGAGTGACTGTACACTCGGGCAAGTTCAGTAGACAAAAACATCCTCTTTAATCCCTTTGAAAGGAGCCCTGCCATTTCAGACTTTATTTTTTAATGTGTTTTCTGTTTGAGAATGAGAAGGCAGTCGACGTAGGTGGGTTAAGCCCTGTCACCCCCTACTCAGTGTGTGTGTGTGTGTGTGTGTCCCTGTGGCTCAGTGAGTCACTCTTGCTGCTTGGCTTTTTCTTGCCATGAATAAAATATCCGGTGTGCTATCTATGAGTTATAGTGCACATGTGGCTCTACCTATGGCCCCGCCTGTCCCTTCCTCGGTCCCTGTCTGTCCTTTGTGAGGAAGACTATGTCTGCTGTCCTCCCCGTTTCTTATTCAGGTGTGTAGCTCTCGTTCTATAAGATCAGTGAGTCATACGCAGGCTCGGGCGAGGCCTGCGCACTGATTTGTCTGCTTTTTTTTTGCCTTCACCAAGTGAAATAGGATGGAGTCAGACAGCTAAGAATCAAAGAGCCAGTTTAACTGTGTGCCAGGCATTGTTTCCCGCTGTTTGCATGCTCAACTGCACCAGAAAATGTAAGAGCATAAATTACTCAAGGGCTGGTTTTTTTCTTTACTCATGTTTGAACCCATCTTCAACTGAATTTTGTCTCTCTTGTCGAACAAGAGCATTCAAATCCGACCCAGTTTTCCCAAACTTCACTTATAATTGATGTGTCTTTTCTTAGTGCTTTGTTGTTTTGTTTCTTTGTCTCTTTCTGTGTGCCAGCCGGAGTGTGTGGGTGGGTCTGTCTGTCTGTCTTTGTGTGTATATTTGTGTCTCTTTGTGCATCACATGTCTCCGTCCTTATTTTCTCTGGATGTGCGTGCAGCACGCTGGGAGGCCATTTTTTGATGTTTTGTGTCTTGGCGTTATGTTCTGTGTGCTTCAGGATGTGATTTGAGGACTGTCACAGCTGTGGTGTCTCTTTTTTTCATTGGTTTGTGGTGAGAGCCGTGAGAAGTCCTTTTTGATCACGTTCTTTTAACTTATCCGCATGCCCAGGTATAAACACGGAGCACACAGTTTTATAGCTGAAGGAGAATGGGGGAGGAGGCGGTGCTCTCGCCTTGATAAGCTGGCTGGATGACTGGCAGACTGCCTCGCTGCTATATTGCTCTGTTTTGCTGAGCAACACTGCACAAATACTCCATCCGCTGCCAGGGAAAACAGAGCATGTTAGTTCCAGCTCCCTCCCTGTCCGTCTTCCTGCTTACCGAGCTTCCCTCACATCCCTCCTCTCCTTACCCCCGTGCCTATTGTTGAAATGGTATCATCCAGACTGGAACCAACAGCGGCATGGAGTCCATCCTGTTTCCTTTTTTTTTAGTTTATCCTTTTTTTCCTCTGGAGAGTGGGGGAAAATGAAAATGTCAGAACGGTAAGAGATAGAAGCAGTGCAGTGTAACTGTATACCCCCAGAGAGAGGACTGTGCTGCCGCCGCCGCCGGTGCTCCAGCTATGTGACGGCCCTGTTAGCAGCCTGTCTGATACAGCACTTTCTCAAGGAGAAGGTGGCCAAGGACAAACAGCAGCTCTGTAAGATGGTCCACTTGGGACACGGACAGAATACAGGGGAGATTTCACCTACGAAGGCAGAAGTGGGAAGGCTTTCCACCTTGGACTTCAAGGCAGAACATTTCTTTTTTCCTGCCTTAGAAATTAGGTGAAAATTTCCTTTGAGTGTTTCCCTCACCCATCTTTAAGCTCCTACCTTCTTGCACTGTAATTAATTCAAAGAGAGGTGTCTGTGCATGATGAAGAGTTAAAGCCTGCAGATCCCCTCCCTGCCCTCACACAAGCAATAAAAAGCAGGCTTGTGTATTGTATAATTTAAGGAGAAGGCAAAATGTAAATGAGAGGTAGAACCCGGCAGGAGTTCTTGGACATAATTTCCTCAGTCTAAAATAGAAAACCCCAGATGATGGAGTAGGGGAAATTAATGTAGCTTGAATGCTAGCAGGAAACCCTGGGAAATAAAGGACACGCATAGAGACACAAACAGGCTGTGACGCATATAATTTCCCTGAGAGCATGTGCAGCAACTCCCCGCTCTGCCTCAGTCTGTGTTTCCCTTTATTTCCCCTGCATCACCTGGACACCTGAAGTGTTCAGGAATACATATTCTGCAGAAACAATAACCTGGCAGGAGTCAAAAAGGTAGAACAGACAGTCATAGGGCTGCAAGTGATGACTATTTTTACAATTGATTTATTGAGACCTCACAGAATTGTGTAAAGTGCTCATCACGAGGCCCTAGAGCCCGAGATGACTTCTTCAGCTTGCTTGTTTTGTCCAGTCCAAATCCAAAAATATTCAATTTACAATGACCTAAAACAGAGAAAAGCAGCAAACCCTCATATTTGAAGCTGGCACCAGCAAACGTTTGCCTTATTTCTCTTGATAAGTGACTCTAATTAATTATCAAAATTATCAGTTGACTTTCTGTTGATCGACCAATCGATTAATCAACTAATTGCTTCTGCACTGGACTTTCCCCAAGCGTGTCTCATTGCACAGTGTGTGCAGTGTGTGTTACTAATTGTAGGCAACATATTTAGCATTCTGCACCAGACCACCCTCCACCCAGATCAGGCAGTGGCTGAGCTATGACCCTGATATTATCCTTGTAGTATCTCTCATATTAATTCTCTAACTAATGACCAGTGGAGGTTTCCATTATCTGTCACAAGAAGTCATTATAAGACCATTCGCACTGAAACATCCGTGGGAAATGACTCCTATAGCAACAATGATTGCGCATCAAACCGTGAATTCTGAGTGCTGTCGGATCACAAGTTGAAGGACTACTCATGTCATTTGACATCATGTGTAAAGTTTTTGTTACAGCCATTTCAATTTTACATAATCGCGCCCTGAACTGGCACTTTTTTCATGACAAAACTGCAGCTCATGAATGCTGCAGCCATGTACCTCTATCAGCCATTTTGATCTGAGATAAAAACCAATCAAGCACTCTAGAGAATTCCATTAGTTTGATGAGATATGAATATAGCTCCAAGCGCAAATCTGAAATAGTCTGCTGTTTTCAGACAAACCCATTAAAAGTCATTTGATCTTCTGCAGCTAATTATAGAGCCTTCTGAGCAGCTAGCCGCCTTCACCGGACTCCACCCCCTCCATTCCCCACCTCCCCTCCAACCGCTCCCTTCAGTGTTCATCACATCCCGTCCTTATGTTTCAGGAGCCTATTTAGTGTCACTGCGCTATTATTGAGGTGCTGGGAGCTGACAGGCAGACACTGCGGCCCAGTCATGCGAGGGCACGGGGATTTGTCTTGCCTCGACGTCGCTGTCACCGTGCTGGTTTGGTTTTGGGATCTCTCCCAGAGAAGTGGTGGGACGCCGCAGAGGGGGCCGCCTTGTCCCATACACTGTAGGGAAAGACACAGGAGGTGGGGGAGCAAGGTCAGATGATTGACAAAAAGCAAGTATAGTAGACAGGCCTAGAGATGGATGCTCCTGCTGTGCAGTGTGTGTCTTCTCCATAGAGACATGGCTGATTAACTGTTGGCCTCAGCACATCTCACTAGAGCTATATTCTTCACTGGTCTGATTGAAATCCCTGCGCCCTCCCCCTGAAGAGTAGCTGAGGGAGGGCAGAGCAGGGCTTAATGACAGATAAGCATATCTACATTACATACATCATTTTCCCCTGCTAGAGATGGCCTCCCTCGCGTTGCCCCGAGCATCAGAGGCTAATGCAGACATGTGGGTTGTGTCTCTTTTCCACTGCCTGGTGTCTGCAGGGGAGAAAAAGGAGCATGGAGCTCTGCAATCAGAGCACAGATTCATTTAAAATCAGCTTGGGTGGTCATGGGAGAGTAGCGCTTCATGCTGAGACCGGATTCGAACTCAGCTGCCGTTATTTCCAAGTTGTAATTAGAGTCAGGTTGAATGTCGTCACTATGAGGGAAAATTGTAATATGACCTTGTACGATGTAAAAAATAATCATATTTTTTAATATATATTTAATATTTATGTAATTCAATTTGTTTTTGTGAATTTGTTCTGCGAGCTGAAAATCCATTTTAACATGACCTCTACAGGGCATGTGAATTTGGAATATGTAATTGAAAAAGGTTGTCTCACAGTTAACACAAACAACAAAACTCACAGTTCATGGGTGCATCCATTTGAGAAAGAGAGAACATTATTTGCCTTAAAAAATTACTTAAACAATTATTGCTCTATTTTCTGTCTATTTTTGACTCATGATGCAAAACTTGCTACAGACATGTCCGTAGTTAAAAGTGGCCACACGCTGCTCCATGTTTGCACTTTTTTGCTGTGGTTTTGTTTTATGGAATCCAAACATGTTAAAATTATTTGTCAAAGTCAAACCCCTGGTATCGTGCCAGCACTTGTGAGGTCAACAACTTTCTCCTCTCTTTCAGCATTCCCACGCAGTACATCTGTCACCTACTATCGTCTCATGTTGTCAGATCTTTTGGAAACATCGCTACGTGTCCTTGATCTCGTTCGTTCTCCTGCAGTTCTCTGGCTGGTCTCCTGCTCCGGCGCGGCCTCGCCACAACTCATGGCTGCCTTGTAGCGACTGAATGTGATATTTCCATGTTGTCCTTGAAACTGCTTTTCCCCGCCTGCTCTCAATGTCAACTCCCACTGAGCAGCATCTCCCCCCACAGTCCCACTGATTTAGACACAGTGTTCCTCCTCCCCTCTTCTCTCGCCGCCAACTGTACTGCAGCACACATTTTAGGACAAATTGGCTATTTTATGTCTTACTTTGTTCGCTGGAACATTTTGTCCTTGTGCTTTCCTCACCTCCCTCTCTTCTCACTCTGCTATCTCTCTATTACACCGCTCACCTCATGGCCCTTCTCCCTCCTCGCTTCCCTAATTTCTCTTCTGCTTGCTCAACAATTACGTGCTCATTAACTGAGGGAGTCCAGGCAGCTGAGAGAGACGTCAGAGACGGGGCCGAGGCCTCGCCGAGGTGCCCTGTTACCGTTGTTCCTTTATTGACAAGTCTGGCTGCCTGTCTGCCTGCCTGCCTGGTCCTGAGGAGCATCCGCGTGGTGCTGCATGCTGATGAGTGTAGAGTCATCCAGCAGGAAAATGAAGAAGCCGGAGTGGGAGTGATGGAAGGAAGGAAGGATGCAGCAGTGTGTTTTCACTCAGCTTGGAGGGTATGAGAGAGGAAGAGACGCAAGAGAAAGTGAAGTGAGCACAGGTCATTTCTTCCAAATCCCCTCTCCTCAGCGCGAGAGATTAGGCGGCTGTGCTCTTCGGCAGACGAGAGAGAGGCACGCTCCTGCGTCTAATCCTCCTCTTTTAAACTGCTGAGAGTGCAGTACAAAGCGGGGAAAGAGTCAGCGTCCACATAAAGCGGCCCGCGGAAAACACAGGCCCATAGTTCAAAACAAACTGAGCCCCGTCTAACAATTGCCTAAGCCCTAAATCTCCTGTGTAGCCACTGCCAGCGCAGAGCCCACCACAGACTTTTTCCCGCCCAGCTATCGCTTCTCGACAGGCTCTCTCCCCATCGCGTCACCTGAAATTCACCACAGGAAGCCAGCACTGTGTCACAAATACCCCTGCAACCCTCATTAACTTCTCTGCCTTAGTGATGTCAGGCTTAGACACACACATACGACAGTGATACACACCGTGTACATCACACACACACACACACACACACACACACACACAGCCAGTCCTTCTACTCCACTCACCGGCTAGAAAGACCTCCCGCCCAGCACAGAGAGGCTTTTAATAAATGGACAGGCAATGGCCAATTTAATCATGCTAATATACAGTGGGCGGCTTATCGGCTATTTGATCTCCACACCGGCTTGCTGGAGAGAGCTGGGAGCAGAAGCTGCAGGAGGAAAAATGGAAAAATACAAGCTTGGGGGGTGAAAGCAAGCAATGAAGTGAAAACAAGAGAAAGCTAGTCAATTTAGTCCTCCTGAACAAGGCAATGAAGACAGCAGCTCTGATTCCAATTAAAGAGAGAGACATTAGAGACAAAGGAAACAAGGGAGGTCATTAAGCAAAAGCGAATCTTTCCTTTTTAAACAGAGGAATCTGCTCAGGCAAAAATGGGAAATGGGGTTGTCAAGTTTAGGCTAAATGCATTGTTTGACTTAGTGTTGAGGCTAGTTGTTCTATCTATTTTAGTCATAAACATCTGGCACTGTGATGTCAAGAATGTAATCCGCTCTAGGCCACGTGGACGGTAAGCCTGGATAGAGGGCTGAGAGGGTCGCCAGCTCACATGGCCCCGAGAGAGAGACAGACTGAGAGAGCGAGAGAGAAACAGGTGGCGAGGTAAATGTATTGAGATAGTTGAGGCAAGAGGAGATGGGTGCACAAAGAGTTGTCCACAGCGCTCACAGTGAATAGAGATGAAAGGAGGGAGATGGAGGATTGAAGGGGTTGCTCATGCAGAGAGCTTTTAGTGGGCAGAAGGGAAGAATGGGTGATTGTACTGACAGGAGCTCTGCAGAAGAGGCAGACATGCTCAAAAACCTATAGTCGGCACATCATGCAGCTGTGAGGCTGCTGCAAAACATTCACCTGAAAATGGACCTCAATCATCACAGTCCTCGAGTCATTAACGCAAAATGAAAAGCAATTATCTTCTTCCTGCAAGAAATAGTTTTTACACTCCAGCGCCTTATTTATGCAGCCATGCACCTGCGTAGCTTAGCAACTAAACAACAAGCTCTGGGTAAAACCCTCGGTGTAATTATCTCTTTATCGCCGCAGCACACAGTTATCAGTTATTTCTCTGTTGACTGATTTTAATGCGTACATCAACCTTCTCTGCACACAACAGCATACACCTTACACCTTACAATTTTGGGCTTGTTTTGTTGCATTTGTATATGCGATATTTAGGGATGTTGGCTCAAATTCAATTACTCCTCTAATAAACCCCTCAGTCAGAATTGCAGCAATTAAGTAGCGATCAACAATTTATTGAGCCTTGTGCTATTTTTATTTCTCTTTTTATAGCTGTTGTGACAACTGGTTGCTGTTCCTGTAAAAGACAACGCAGGAGAGAAGCAGATACATTTTTCATGACGGATAATTATTGAGATAGTTCAGTGACAGGTAGCAGAGAGCATGTATTACTAATAGTCACACACTTCTGCCCTGCCTCTCCCCTTCAGCCCATCTTTGTTCCTGCGCTCCTTGCCTCTTTCCCGACATCTCTCTTGACAGTGATTGGGCTAACGAGGAAGCTGTAGTCAAGACCTTGCTATCACTTGACGTGTCTCTTACTAAATTCGGCAGCATATACTGCAAATAGTACACCCCGAGCAGAATCGAAACAAATTTGCTCCCTTGCTTCCTCCTCGCCTTCACCCCCTGTCCTCCCTGCCTTCTGTTCCTCAGCCAACTAGAAACCAATCTGCTCTGTATCTCCCTAATCTAACCAGGTAGGCAGGGAAAACCAAATGCAATATTATGATGGTTGTGGATGACCCTCAAGCTGTGTGTGATGGGGAGCAGTAATATTCCAGGGAGATGCATGCAGCCTGAAATCTGTGTCAAGAGGGGCCGTGGGGGAAATGGCTCTTCGGTCCCCTCCTGCTCCCGCTCTGTCCTGCTCTCCTCGCTTCACTGGAAGCCCCTGCCCTCAGAATAAAAGAATAATGAAACACAAGATGCAGCAGGCATCCTGATGTTGGCCGTCAGGCACTCAGCGCATGTTCACAAACAGGCATCTGAACAGCAGCTCCGCATGTCTGTCTGACACGCCGCAGATACCAGCGGAGACAAAGACGCTGAGACCACACAGCACTGACAACGCTGGGTGTCTGAGAAAATGTGTCAGAGGGAAAAAAACTGTGAAGCGAGGCAGGGAAAGGGATTAAAATGGGGAGAAGAGAGGACCTTTGCCCTGTGATGTCAGAGAGTGGCTTAGCTATCCACACCAATGGATGTTTTTCCCATGACTGGCTGCCCTTTGGTCAGTTGGACCTGCATTATATATATCTGAGCTGCACTTTGCTTGAGTTAATGGGTTCTTTAGTTTGTATCTGTAACAACACACAGGCAGTAAAACATCCAGGACAGTTTTCTCTTTAAAGACTTTGACTGATTAATCTAACTGCGCATTCACAGTGCAAGAAAAGCAGGGAAAGCAAGAATCCTGAAGTCATTTTCGTTCTTTCTGTTAGACCTCAATGACCAAGGAAACTTGGCTCATGTGCGGTTTATGAACAAGTCAACACACTTGAACTTGATCAGCTAAGCTCCCCAGCTCCCTCTTCAGTAGCAGTGCCTCTGTCTTTGTTTCCATTCCAACAAATGCAATTGATTGTTTTCACAGGTAGGAAAAGGTGAGGGCTCTTGTCCTTTCTGGTGCCCTTACAACTCTTAGATCACCTCAAGACCAACTTCAACCCCGAATTATATAATGTAGTCTCTTTATTCGGTTCGATGAGGCCAGTCCATCAGCACTGCGAGTGTGCCAATGCAGAGGGCTCCGGCCAAAAAGCAAAAAAGTTGAACCTGGCTCAACTTTGGCTGGACTGCAATGCGACTTCCTCCAGCAAAGAGCTGCAGTGGCCATTCAAATGCATGCAAATACATGAGTGCCGTATTTTTCTGTTTACATTGCCACCATTACTACAAAAGATAAAACAGTTGCAGCAGTGATAACTGTCCCGAGTTGCTGTGCTGTGTTTTGGCATCAGATATAACTCGTGGATCTGTTACTTAAACTGGACTTCTTGAATCATCAAGTCTCCCGGTACATTAAGCATCACACCCACCAACGTAACCCCCTCTTTTGTCTTAACTGGCTGTTTTTAGTCTGAACACCTGCTGAAGCTCATCAGTTTCATGTGAAAAGATGCACCATGTGTCTCAGTGGTGGCACACACAACCCCTGGCCTGCAATAAAATTTTATTTAATGAATGACTCCATCAGTATGTTCAACAGTGGTTGAACAGTTGATGTATTGCACTTTTTTAACTCATCAAAATTAAGTCAAATTAAAGGCAATAGCGCATCTTTAAAATAATTACATGATCTATTTACACTGCTCACATTTCTTGGTCAAAAACAATTTGTGTGAAATATCTACATAGATTTTAAAAGACTCTTGCACTGCTCACAATAAAATCATGTTACAGTGTGAGCCTGCTGCGACAGCATATCATTGTACATCAGAATCACTTTGAATCCCTAATTTGACACTGAAAATAAATGAATGCCACCCGAGCAGGTTATTACCTTTTGTAATCAGTCTTCTGACGGAATTTTTCATTAAAGAGAATCAAGTGTACTACCTTTAGATCTAGTTTGCCTTAAAATCCCCTCTGAGCTCTCATTTACAAAACCTCTTAAGATGAAATATGGTTCTAATTAGGATGATACCACTTAACCAAAAAAAAGTAGTGTTATCCTCATGTTTTCGAGGGCTTATTTCTCTCTCTGAACAAACTCTTTTGGTGAGGGCGGGCCTGGAAGACAAGACCCCACTGGCCCGCCAACTGGAGCCGCTTATAAATAGCCCAGACACACCTTCTCCCCAGCGAAAAGGCAGTGTGCCACAGGAAGAAAAAAGTACTTTGCTCTAATTAACAGTGTTTTTCTCTTCTCTTGGCCTAGTATCTCTGCACTCTGCCACATTTACATTTACAGGGCCAGCTTTTAGTTGACGCTCTTGTCCACAGCCACTTAAAATGAACACATAGAATAATTACAAGATCACGACGACTACGAGCAGCCCGCAGTAAGGAGGCTGTGGGAGCGACAGTGACGATATTCTTGTGATACGGCAATGATCCTTCGAGTGAGATGTGCAAGGGGAAAAAGAAAATAAGTGCTTCTTTTTTGTGAGAGCAATTTATAGCAAGCAGGGGAGAAAAGATAGAGAGAGAGGATGTGATTGAGTGGTGAGAAAGTGACGTGAGGGTCTTCTCGAAGAGTCGAATTTTCAAACTTTGACCCAAAATGTGGAGTGACAGTGAAGGCCCACTAACAGGGCCCCTGCTGCTCCACAGTGCTACACTCAGAAATCTCTGCAAGCTTTGACTAACTTTGGTTGGCTGAGATTTAAGTAAACTCTCGACAATAGCTTGTAGATACATGTTGTTCTGAAACGCTCGTTCTGCAGAAGCGGAATTTAAACCAGGACTTTCAAGAGCAGACATGAATCACCTACTTTTGCGTTTGTTAACATGTACAGTCTGTCAGTTTCAGGCACCTGAGCGCTTCAGATGCCTGAAACTGACAGACTTTACCTTGTGTCACCCTCTCACTTCGACATTTGAAATTCTTACCTCACCTTTCAACTAGAACTGAAACAACACATCAAGGCCTGATATTCACAATATGACAGTGTGTATTGTGGAGCTGGAAACGAGACTGAAATAGCAAGTAAATCCCAACAACTGTCTCCAAAACAGCTTTTTTTCAAAGTCGGACCAATTGCATTCTCTCTAACGTCCTACCAAAAGCAGGCTGCATTCAGATACAGTGTGAATTTCATCCCACTTTGACAGCTGAAGTGGTTTTGCAGTCAGATGCTTCAGGCCACAAAAAGCCCGACTGCCCTGACTGACCGATGGGACGTTACCCGGCACTCCAGTTTCACTTATTTTCATCCAGACCGTCTCAGTTCTGCTCCTGTCATGGAGACATACAACTCAGGGGTAGCTGTATTTTCTTTCAAGTCAAGACATTTTCAACTGAAGTGAATGTCTAGTGTAGATCTGACCTTGTGTTCATTCTGTTGACTGTTGCTGTTTCACTGACTTTGTTTCCATTCAGCTGAATAATGCAACAGACTGGCAGCATTCATTCATTCAAGGTGCTTGAATTGGGTATTTCCAACCAAAATCAGACATTTGACCTTTATGTTGATGAGGACATTATCATCTAGACACCTTTACTATTCTTTAATTTAGTTTAATGAATATTAGGATGGTTGGAACCAAAGGTTATGTATTTCTTTACAAGAAATTACTGTATTTATATTTTGAACAAAAAATGAAAAACCATATTAAATGAATGGTGAAATTTGAAAACACATTTGTTATTAGTTAAACTTTTGAAAATACGATATAATGTAGTATATGGAGTACATGGAACTTTTTAAATTGCAGAAGTCACCACACTATGACCTTTCACCCAGACTCACCTGGAATTTTAACCTGCTGTAGCTCATCCTAAAAACTCCACCACTGGTTAGCTTCATTTTTCCTGATGGTGATGCCTCCCAGAAGTCAAGCTGTGACTTACTGTCTGGTAAATATTTTAAAAGGAACCAGCGGCAGTTGGTGCAGTCTGCTCGTCATGGGGAGCGACATTGCTGAACACACTGCCATGGCAATGGGCGCAGTTTTTTTGTTCGGGAGCACAGACGTAGCTTTGTGTACTGTACGTCTGCTGTGTATATGTGTGTCAGGGGAGACATAACCTATGGAGCTGAGGGTCGTTTTCGTGTTTGCACACAAGGACACGGGGGTTGCTGAATGCACCAAACAGGGCAGAGCAGCTGTTGTTGTGAGTGTCGTCCTCTGTGCCGTTCACACAGCCTTCGTCACTACGTCTCCCATCTCTTCTCCCTCTCTGCCACACTGTCTCATATGCCAGTCTCTCACAACTGTGGCCTCATTCCCTCTTTCTCCATTATTTTTCTCTCTCTCTCGAATCTCCCCCTCCTCTTTTTTCTCCTTCTCCTTCCTGTCCTCCCGCTCTGTCGCTGTGAGCTTCTGATTATCTATCTCCCTGCTTTCTTCTCTCTCCTCCCTGCTCCACTTCTTCAATCTGTTTCTCTCCTTTGCCCTCGCCTTTTCCCTCCTCTCTCCCTCTCTTCCCCTCTGCCTCTTTTTCTTCTGCAGCCTCAATGTTCCTCTGTGTGAATAGCTGGGATGCTTTTGTAGAAGGTTTCCATAGTGATGGGCCATTTGAACAAGTCGTCATTCACGTCTGTTCACTGGAAGCTGGAGAGAGGCCATGTTATCTCCCCCTGACACACAGGCAGACCTGTGCCACTCAATCACCACGAGCGTTACCCTGCAACCGGCGAGCTGCTACGCATCTTCTTGCCGGAGCTTAATTACGAACACGTCTCGCTTCTGTTCGTCTCCCTTCGCTGAGTGTGGCGACGTTGGGGCGACGCTCAGTGAGATTAAGTTGCAGCTCAATCATTGCTTGCCTTTGAAACTGTTAGTCAGGTGCATTTCAAGGTGGAACATGTAGAATATTAACACCAGTAAATAATTACCACAAAACTGGATGCAATGTACTTTGTAGTTAATCCACAACCCCACTCCATTCCCAATTATAAGCAAAGCTGGACACCAATACCAAGACTCTTTTTCAGATAAGAATCAAAGAGATTTATGGGAGGTGGGATTTAACTTTTGAGACACTTGGGATTGTTTTATTCTCCTCCATTTTGCCATTTTAATCATATTTCTTTATTCATGTTTTATCCTCATGTGTATATGTAAATATTGGAGTTGTAACCCCAATGCATTCTCTTACTTTTTCTAATGATAATAATATTATTTTTTGTCATTAGTAGTAGTTGTAGTATTAGTACTAGCTGTGGCCACAACACAAACAAATAGCACATCAAACTCATTAAGTCCCATTCAGTTTAAAAGAGACCTGCTCAGGAATGCTAGATCTTATCAAACGTGTGCTTGAACTTGAGAGCAGAAAAGTTCAAATCAAATGATACCAAGCTCTAAATGAGTAACTGAAAAGGCAGCAGACTAATCTAATAGCAGAGCTCTGGTCTCGGGAGTCAAATCGGTAAAAATGTTCTTATGAGTCTCCCTCAGATCCTTCATCACTTTGAACTCTCCGAGCTCAATCAACTCCTTTTCCCCTCTGAATATTTTTTATTTGGCTTGAGACATGAAAGGAAATATAGGACATGGTTGCGTCAGTGGTGTTTCCAGTGTTTCGCACCTTGGAACAGCTCCACACAGTCTCATTAACCAAGGCATGTTCAATCAAGCACAGGTTGAGCGGAAAGGATTACAAATAGGCTTACCGTCTGAACCGGGGCTGGTACCGGCGTGTCATGGCCGTGCCATTGTCTTCCTCGGTGGGCGTTGGGTGTGTGGTGTTTTTCCGCTCCCCTGTGACAGTTCAGGGCAGAAGGAACAACAGACTTTCCTTTCCTGTCCGGTCCCGTCTGGCTGTGAATGATGGGAGGTTAATGAGCCCCATGGAGGTGACCACCAGTGAACAGAAACATAATGTTCAGCTTTCTGTGGAGCATCTCCCTGTCACATCAAACTCTAACAACCACAAGCTTACAGATTCATCTCATGGTTCCCTTGAATGCATTTAGTAAATTGTTTTCACACAATGAAAATGTTTGATGTGGGAACAAAGTACAAGATTGTTTACAAGAAGAGACTGGTTATTTAAGGGGCTGATTTTCCAAGAAGAGGTGGAAAGCCATTGACAAGTCTCTTTAAAAAAGAAGAAGAATCGCACACAGAGTTCACGTGGAGCTGTAAATTTCGCAGCTTTAGGACGTTGTCTTTGGAGGCAAAGTGTCTCTGACTGAACTCCACTGTTCCCCCAAACTGTGGGAGCGTTTTTCACACTGTGGGTTTGGAGCAGTGACTCATAGGGCAGCTCCAGAGTAGTCTTGGGACACTTCAAATGGTGAAGACAAAAGGCCATTTCACTCAGACAGAGGAGCTCATTTGCATTGCAGCGAGGGATTGCCCTTTTGATTCAGAGTCTAAGAACATGACACCTTTTTCCTTTTATTATTCTGTTTTTACTGTCTGCCCTTTCGAGGGTGGGAGGTGGTGGAGGTGTTTGGTCAGAAGGAAAATGTCACTGTCCCTCTGTTGCTGGATGCCCTCCCCCCCTCTCATCTGTCATCTGTTGCTGGTGAACTGCTTTTGTAGTGATGGTGTCAGCGGCTCAGGCCCTGGCCCTTCCCACGGGTTTCACCACTGGGAGGGATCACACTAATGTCACACGACCTCATTTGGCGTGTGTGAGTTTGTGTGTATGGATATTGATAGATAGTTAAAGGGTTAAAAAATGAAGTATTGTGTTCATCTCCATCCACTGAGCAGTGAAGCACCTATGGTGGCCTGTAATGGACAGAAATATAAAAGTCACATTTTCAAAATAAGCTTACGTCATAGATTCAGCATGAGCAGTGAGCAATCAGGCAGATAGACTTGGTGATATGCTGTGATATTATCAGAGTAGATATTGACGTTTTGATCCCATGACACTTGGTAATATAAGTCATATTATTTTCCTGGTCTTGTTCCCTGTTCCAGACCTGAACCATTCTCTGGATCCAGCTCCACAAACTAGAGGATTAGCTTCTTTTCTTAATGTCTTTGAGTTATGGATTGTTGGTCGAACAAAACAATAATTGATAATCCATCTTCTAAACAATTATTTGGTTAATCGAAAAATGATCAACAGATAATTCAATAATGACAATAGTAGCTATGTTCCTGAACATTCCTGTTAGGTCGTCATATCTGCTTTGATGATGTTTTCTGTGTCGCAAACTTTTCTTGTGTATAAATTAGCTCTGAGAGTACCAGCTGTCGTCCCTATAACATGTCACATTATAGTGTTGTATTGTGATTGCTCTAAGGCTCTCAGCTCACGTAAACATCTTAACCGGGTTGTCTCACTTACATTAAGCTCATAATCTGAATAAGCAAAACTTCATCAGAGCTTCAAAGCTCACCAGTAGTTCAAATCCCTCTTGCATGTACAGATCCTTGTGGGAAACAACTCATGTCTTTGCAGCGACAGCACAGCATCTCTCATGTCACAACTGACATTGCAATCAATGCAGCTTAAGTTGTGTTAGTCTCTAAATTCTTAAATGTGAGAAACAGTAAACACCGGAGTCCATTTTGTTCACTTTAGCCCCACATATTTCTGTACTACTGTACACACAAAGTATGTTATTAAAGGGTTTGAAAATGTCTCCTTTCCACGATCCTCCATTTTTGAAAAGTCTATATACTGTGGTTATTTTGTTTCAGTACTGTATGTTGTGCATTTTGAAACGATCCCACAGGGAAATTCACTTGTTACAGAAGCAACAAACATAAGAAAGAAAAAGCCAGCACATCCTACACTAAAAGCTATAATAGAAACTGATAAAGAAATAGAAGTGTTGTAATGGCCCCCTCTATATATTAGCACAACACAGTAATTGCAGTGAACACTGTTCCCTCATACACATCGACACTTTTTATTGCAAGCAGTAAGAAATGGAAATCAATATTGATTTTATGTCCCTATATATTGTACATATAGATCATATTCCTGTACGTCTGTGTGTGTGTGTGTGTGTGTGTGTGTGGGCATGTGGCACCTCACCACTGCCTATCTTGTTTAAGTATTAAGTCACCACAGGGAAGGATTAGGTGGATTAACAATGCCAGGCATTTCTCTACAGAGTCACATGGACACTAAGCATTCTGGGAACCCACGTGTCCTGACCAGTGCCTCATTCTGGAGCTGCTTTTATAAGGGCTAGACTGTGACGATGGCTTCACCATACCTCTGCCAAAATTAGACTAGTTGCCACCACACAGTGAGGCCTTCAAGGTTTATAGACCTCTTAACAGTCAAGCTGTTTTTGTATGCAACAAGGGCAATTTAGCAGAAATTATGTTTGTCTGAAATGTCAGTCAGGCTAACCTGTTCGTTAGTCTCTTCACAGAGACGTATATAGAATAGTAGTATAGTGTAGTATGTTTTGACTGTTATCTCTCAGGTCTCAGTGTTTGCATTGGAGGATCATCACACAGACTCAAACCTTAGTGTTTTGAACATCATGGCCCTCATTTATTTATTTCACCTTTCCCACTCTCCCCTTGGTGTGTGTCCTGAGCTCACACACCTCTGATCACGCTGCCCTGAGGATTGACTTAAGACCACACACACTCACATGCTTCTACACACACACAAACACCCACAGATTGGCTTAGCTTCTTTGGATCTTGCCCAGATGCTGTGTGGTAGGTCATGTAATAACTGACCCGTACCGGTCCCAGGAGGGTTTTTCTAACACCTCATTAAGGAATTTCTGTTTGTAAGTTTGTGCCAGTAGCCTTAGCTGCACTTTCCTTTTTCTATTATTCCTGCTGGTGTCTGCATACGATCAGCATTGTTAAAGGTATCAGGCTTCATTTCCTCCCATTCAGAACATTCAGGAGAAACCATTTTCTCTCTTTTATTATTGTACCACACAAAAAAATGCTTCCACAGATGCGAGAGTTGCCTAAAGAGCTAAATAATCTCTTACAGTTAATGTCGAGCCTTTGGGTTTTGTCAAAGTTTCTCTCATCACGTTCAGGGTTTTCATATGAATGCCTTCATTTACAATCTTCAAGAAATGAAAGTCACTGGGAAATAATCCTGCAAAAAATTAAACCTTACTCTCACATGTATATATTTCTAATTATTCCCAAGATAGATGCGACACTGTGAGGGTTGCACTGACACAATGAAAAACAAGTAGAATATATATACAGTATATGTATGTATCACAAAATGATGGACGGCGTAATGTAAACAGTGAAAGAGCTGTAACTCTTTAAGTGTGACAGGATAATGTTTCCACTAGAAAAGAAGACAGATTTAGCTATAGTGTGTGTGTGTGTGTGTGTGTGTGTGTGTGTGTGTGCGCGCGTTGGGCTTGCTCATTAGAGATCTAGACTCAAAAGGTGCATTTATCTGTTACGAGGATAAAAAGGAGTGTTTGTTTGTGTGTGCATGATGTTCCATGCGTTATTTCACGACAAGCACTGTCGTGTCTCGGCTTGTTTTATGTGAAGCTTGGCTCGGAACACAGAGCAGGCTAATAAAACGTGTTTGTGTGCTGGAGGCAGACTGGGAAAGCAGTGACAGACTAGTGTGTGTTTGCAGTAAAGAGTGAAAACGAGCTAAATGATCCTCAGCCCACACAGCTTTTGACAAGCGTCTGTGGTGGCAGGCCTGTCTCTCCTGCATTCACGCCGTTCTTTATTGCATTACAGTCTGTGTTCATTTGAGAATAATATGTCAAGCCGGGACTTAAGCCAATCGGCACACGTTCCCTGCTGCCGTTGTCTATTTACCCAATTTGCCTGCGCTTCCCTGTCTCGCTGCCTCTCCCTTTTCCGACTTCCACTCCCCTCTCTCTCTCTTTTGTCTCTCCCTCTGACTTGCAAAGCCTCCACATAGCAGCAGGTGTTCACACTTACACATGATATAACATCTCACGGTGAGTCAGTAATGAGAGATGGATGCTTGATGACTTACACTTGTTAGGTGTGGCGACATATTTTTCCTAGTAGCTGTGTGTTTGTCTGTGCTGTGTCTACCTGAATCAAAAGAGATCGGGTAAATCTCTCTGCTAATGCTTTAGATATTTTAGTACAATACAGTTCGACATGATAGAAGGTTCTTATAAGTGGAAGCAAATAATAAAAATACCTTATTACAAAATATCTCTGAAAACTGTCTTTGAAAATAAATCATTGTTAGTCAAATAAATCTCACAACATATATGTTTGTATATTTATACATCCACATTGCTTTTCTCTTCCTGTAACCTGTAAAATGTTGTTGATGATTCATCCTTTTATTCCCAGTTAGCAAAATGTGATTACAGTTCTTCTGCCAACCCTTCCCATCTTATAAAACCTTAGCCTGTGTATCTGGGTGTACGTTTCAGCATCATCGATATCGTCAGCCATTTTCTGCACTTGATCTAGATCAGCCAACTAAACTAGAAGGCGAGTGAGGCGACCGTAAGTGTCAACTGTGCGGTCTTTGTTTTGCCACTTTTGAACTTTAAAGTGAAGTCTCTCTTGGCATGAGGTCCTGCCCCGACCCTCTGTTTCATGTGGAAACACAACAAACTGCAAAAGCAAATTACCGTCAGAGTCGTTTCATGTGACCTTTAAGGAGGAGTTCAGTTACATCAAATCACAATAAAAAGAAAACAAGACCAAAACTCTCGTCCACAGTTAACTGTGGCCTGTAGCCTGCTCCTTTCTCAGTCCAACAGTAACTTCTATTTCCTCTCATTTTTCTTCTTCTGGTTCCATTTCAGCGGCCTTCGCCGGCCAGTGGAACAAATTGGCCTTGGATGATGTAAAAAATTGTGACGATGACACTCCAGCTGTGTTTGCTCGACTGGTCTTGAAATAAATTTTCAAGTCACGGCTGTCCAAGACTGAGTCACGACCAAGTAAAAATTCTGTCAATTTCCAGATGAGACCAAAACATGTCGTCTCAAGTATGAAGTTGATTATTTCTCCTACACTAGAGTGTGTTTGTGTTAAAGGATGTCTGCTCTCCTGACGTCCATCATCCATCTGGTTCAGGTGTTGCTGGTGAAGAGACAGAGACCACAGATGAGACAGAAATCTTCTTCTGTCTTCTGTTGTTCCCCCTCAAACCCTCTGTGTCTGTGTGTGTCACTTCTTGTGCTCTCTGCTGCCCCCCATGGCACTTCTCTTTGTGTAAGTCCAGCCAAGAGCAGCTCTTTTCTTAAGTACTGAGCAGGCATGTACTGCAGATTTAAGGCAGTGGTATAAACCACCTCCACTCTGCCTCCACTGTCATTGTTAAAGCATTAAAGACAAACTGTGACTTTAGGGTGTTGAGCCGCAGATTCTAGTAGTGGTCAGGCGATCGCTGCCTCCCTTGTCTTCCTCCCTAATGTGCTCCTCTGCGTCCCTCCTTTCCTCCCCACCTCTCCGCTTCTCAAACACCGCGAGCCAATCTCACAAAGGAATGAGAGGGAGGAATAAGAGGGAGGAGAGCAAACAAGCCTGTGGTGGTGCAGTGAGGGAGGAGTGGAGCAGGACAAAGATGTGGAGATGGAGGAACGAGGGGAAATGAGGTTGAATCTGAGGCTGTTGTGCCTCTAGGACCAATTCAAGACAGTCCAGTGTGTGTTTGCCTGCGTGGATGAACATGTGCCTGTGTGGCTGTATACATGTTTTTATGATTGTGTGTTCGCGTGGGCACCGACGCGCTTGTGTGGCTGGAGCTGTATTCAGTTTGTGTGTGTGTGTGTGTGTGTGTGTGTGTGCATGTGTGTGTGTGTGTGTGTGCGTGCATGCAGACTCAGCTCTGGCTGGCTCTGCAGCTCATCACACGCTACAGCCAACTGCTGATTACACAGCACTTGTTTTGTCCTCGCTCTACTCTGTTCTGCGCCTATTATCAGCCTGGGATCCTGCGCAGAATTAGACGGAGAGCTTTGTCTAACACACTGTAACTCAAGTCTCCCTCTTCAGCTGTTTTCTCCTTGGCTCTGCAGAGGACACCTCTGCATGCAGCTCCTCAGGGCTGAGGACCCAGCAAATGGTCAGACATTTGAGTACAACAGTCCGCCCTCATTCCCTTGATCTTTCTCTGGGGCTGAAGCCTGTTTACCCAGCCTGATGACATTATGACAATCAAGAGGGGATCAGTTCCGTTCCACTTCCTGTCTGGAGGCTCCCTGGTGTGTGTTTTGGGATAGTTTGGCATGCAGAGCTACATCGCCTCGCTGATTCATTAGAGTTTCCCATGCTGTGACACCCCTAGCATCAGGCGAGTGTTAGCAGGCCGTGACTTATTGCCTCAATGAGGAGTTGATGAGTTGACTGACGCTAGCAGTACGCAGTGTCATCTGAAGGGCGATCGCGTGGAAGCTGATTACACAGTAGGTTAGAACAGTTGGTGTCCATTTTCTATAGTGAGAGGTATAAAGTGAGTGAAGGACAGGCCGGCTGGGTGTTCCTGCTTCCTGCTTGCTGAAGGAAGAACTGCAGGGTTCAGTAAATGATGACAGGAAGGACAACAGGGACGAAAGATAGCAGATTTCCTCTGATGTTCAGAGGGTTGGGAGGTAAACAAAGATGAGATTTTCTGGTAGAAAGCCACAGAAATAGTTTTCAACAAATCCTGTGGTTTCTCAGAACACATATTACATAACGTCATAAATGTTGTTGCTCGTATATGTCTGTAAAGCAGACCTGATAGTGGATCAGGAATCATCAGTGTTTACCCTGAAGAATAAATGATCCATTCTTTGAGGAAAGATTTTGGTCCCAAGAGGCCTGGATGAGCAAAGCTCTGCCCTCAACCAGGAATGTCCTGGTTTGTGAGGCATGACAGACTGCAGTTTTTCCCCTTCTCTCCTGCTCTCTGTGTGCAGCCTCTCAGTGACTCAATGGGCATCAGAGCAAAAAAAACATGTGCACAAATCCAATCAAACCCCTACTCGTTTAACCATCAACTTAGCTAAACATTCCCGAGGCGCATTTAATTTGTCTCATTTCTGAGCCCCTCTGCTCTCTCAGCACTGCAGCATTGAGTCGCAGTAGCAGCCAAGTGTTGACAGGCAGTTCTGATGTTGCTTCATCACATCTAGTACAGTTATCCATTGCAGTACATAAGCTGAATCTGCTTTATGTATTCAGACACAGCGGGCTCCTGTGTCAGGCTCATAACGAAGTTTATGAGAAAAGCGAGCGAGGCAGGCAGTGTCTCAAGTCTGTCGGCTACGATACTCCCCAGCTTTTATGGGCTCTATAATGATTGATTGCATTAACCCCCATCTCTCTCTCTCTCTCTCTCTGTCTCTCTCTATCTTTCCACAGGCACTAGCAGCCAATGCAGGCACAGGTTTTGCCGTTGCCGAGCCACAGGTGGCGATGTTCTGTGGAAAGCTCAACATGCATGTCAACATTCAGACCGGCCGCTGGGAACCCGACCCATCCGGAACCAAGAGCTGCGTAGGAACCAAAGAGGGTGTGCTGCAGTACTGTCAGGAGGTGAGCCACCGCGACACAGACACATCTCTAATCTCCTTCCCATCAGTCTCATAGAAGTGGTGACATTCAAGCACAAAAGTCAGGTAGAAAAAGGTAGAGACAAAATGGGTTGTCATCACAGGTACACCCCATGAAACTAAGGGTGGAGGTGCTCACACATGTACAGAGGTGCCATTATCCTTCTGCTCATGTGAGATTTAATTTTCATTTGTCTAGATGTAGATTTAAATATATGATTTTCATTTAAATAAATGTCCTATAAGTCAAGATATCTATTGCTAAATGAGGCAACACAATGGTGATGGTGATGGTGATTGAGCCTGTGACCCACTGATGAAAGTATTGCAACACTCAACATTCTGAAAATTGCTGTATTAAGTTACTGCTAATGCAAACCGAACATTTCCTGCTGCTGCAGCTTCACGTTGAAAGCATTTAACTGGCAAAGCACAAGTTGATTTTTATCATGAAGTGGTCACAGGAAGTGCAATGTGTTTGTTAGTAAGCTTTGCACTTACAACTGTGATTGATCAAATGCATCTTCCAAACAAGACTACAGTCATTTTCAACAGTTTTCGACAGTGGGCCAGTTTGAAATATTGCAGGGAGTAATGGAACAAGAAGCAGCAGCCACAGAGAGCTGTTAGATGAAAGGCTGCAGGCGACAACTTCTCTGTGAGGTAACCAACTCCTTTCAGTTTCACTGTGTCCTGCTGTCTGCAGCCTCGTGCCATGTACAGCAAAAATCAGGTCATGGTTGCTCACAGAATGATGGAAAAAGGCCAATTACTGCCTGACTATTGCCTGTGCTGTTACCACCAGTAACTACAGGTGTCACCAAATCAACAGATTTAATGAACTGATATGAGGGTGGTCTCAATCTTCTCATCTAACTCACGTGAAGAAAGCAAATGAGCGTATTTCCCAAAATGTTGTACTATTCCTTTATAAGTTCACTATAACATGAATACAACAAAATGATAGCTCAGCATTCAGCATCGCTCTGTGCTGCTATAGTGTGTTAAATGAAGATTATACCTGGTTTGTTGTGGACATTTCAGTGTAGCTAAGTAGCTGCAACAAACATGTAAGATGTTTGCTTGTTGAACAGAATTTCAATTACGGCTCCTTTTCAGGGGTGTCACAGTAATGGGAGTTATATATTAATAGAGATTAAAAAAGTAAATATGTGGAAATGTATTATTGAATAGGTCTATGATGTGAGATTATATTGAGCTAATGAGGGTGAAAAAGTTTCATTTCACTGTAATTTGTAATTAAAGAGGTTATTGAGCTGTTCACGAAAGACAGACATTATTTACACTGTAGTGGTTGGTGGCATTTCAATTTGCACACCCTGTGACTGTCAATTTCTCTAGCTGTCTCTACAATGAAGGACATGTTCTTCCACAACAGGGAAATACTCGCTCTTATTTACATCTCCCTCCTCCTGTATCTCCTAACCCAAGAGGCTGCTGGTATTACTGTCATGGTTTATTATGCAGCTGTCCAAGAAAAAAAGCAGGGCTGTATATTTTCAAGCAGGCTTCCCCACAAGCTTCAGTTGCATTTATTGATGACATTTTGATGGCATTTGGGGGAAAGTGTAAATTGTGTGCTGTTTCATGGCTGAGCAGATGGCATCTAGAGAATATAAAGTGTGGATTAAAGGATCCATTGAAGCTCCACTTATCGCACCTCTCTCTCACACACACACACACAAAATACCGCTCTCATAATTTAATATACACCTCTGCTTCTTCTTCCAACAGATGTATCCTGAGCTCCAAATCACAAATGTGGTGGAAGCCAACCAGCCAATTCGTATTGAGAACTGGTGCAAGAAGGAGAAGAAGGTGTGCAAAGGGCACGCCCATATCGTGGTGCCTTACAAATGCTTAGGTAAGCTTGTACTCTAATAAGTAGTTCAAGGGCTGGGGAAACCACTTAGAGGGCTATGAGGGGCCCTTCATATCAGGTGTTCTCCATCGTTCTATATTGGCCCTTTGTTCAGCATAGCGAAAGAAGAGATTATGATACATCTTGGCCATAGGCAGAGGTGACATAGAGCAATATTGGAGTCTGATTCAGTTGACTAATCCTGGCCTTGATCTGCAGATTGAGCAGATCCACACTGGATGGGAGGTAATGTCTCTCAGAATGGATGGTTAAGGGGGCAAAGCTATTATTGCTGGGGAGGCTTGTTGAGCAATAAAGCACAATCTTATTTCCCCCCTCAGACAGTGGCCATAAACTCACGCAGACACGCAGGGTCAGCGAGAGGGAGGTCTGTGAGGAGGCCTGCTTTATTACTCCTCATTTCTGCTTGCCTGTGTCGTCATACACACCTCCCTCCCTCCTCTGTCTCCTGCAGCATCACCGGAATCAGCAGTGGCAACATGTCTATATTATATTCTGGTTGATTAAATGTCAGATAGAGCCTCAGACTTCGCAGGCCACGAGCCTCTGTGCTCCCTAACTTACAAAAACACAGCACACTCCTGCTGCCTCTTGAGGACTGCAATAACAGAGAAATAGAGTTCTGAAGCGAGGTTCCTCTCTGTACTTGTAAAGCTGTGTCAGGAAGGAAAAGACATCTTCCTCTGTGCTGCAAACACATCCCAGCACCCTTCCTCTGTCCGAAAGCCTCTTGCTGATTGAGTTGTGCCGCTTTCCGGGATGAAAAAGCTATTAGCAGTTCCACTGGACTGTGAAATGGGCTACCATTCAAGAGCATTTTTGGCAAACTCAAAGAGGAGGCTTTTGGGAAATTCATGGGACAGCAAACACCACAACTGGAGTGGCCACTCGGTGGCTGAGACAGGAATACAGATGAGAGAGGTTCACATGCGGAATCAGTCTCCAAACCCCCCCCAGTTTGCTCTCATCTTACATCCTGAAGCTGTTTCCCTCTAACTACCTGCCACACCTGATAGCCTCTGTCCTCTTGTCTTCACTGTGGCCGGCTGTTGCATCCATCAACAACCCAAGACCTCTCATTATGATTCAGCAACAGTGCCATGACTGCCATTTAATTAAAACAATCCCATTACCTCCTCTGAAATAATTAAATGGCTTCATTGCTTGTTCTTGCACATTTTTTGTCATCATTGTTAAAGGTCTGCGCACTCATGCCCCATCAAATTACGAAGGCCTTCTCTGCTGCTCTGCTGGGTTGCAAATGAGGAGTCTGAACTGAGAGAACAGAGGAGACAGATGGAGAAGGAGAGATAAACATAAGGTGTTGGCGAGAAGGAGGCTATTGAGAGGGTTTCTGCTTAATTATGTAATGGAGCATGTTAGGGGCTTAATTGGAGGGCTCTGATCATATGCTACGAGCCACGGCATGCCTCTGCCACCTCACCGCGCCTCACCTCTGCAGCCCATTATTTGTCAGGCTTCCCTATCATATCAAGTGCAACAAAGAGTGCTTTTGAATTATTCATTATTTGTAATGTTCACATAGTGTTCCAGAGAAATGGGCATCAGAGGTTCTGCCATATATTCATCAGTGTACATTAATTATAGTAGAATCAAAAAGAAATGAAATAGACCAAAGGGAGGTGAGTTATGGCTTGAAAGATATGATTAAAAAGGCCAGACCAGCACCCATGTCAACTTAATAGGTTTATATGAATAATGCAAGCACTAAGGAAGGAGCTCAGTGTAAAGAGAGAGACATGGGTTTTGCTGTATCCCATCTCTCCATGCAGAGGCTCAGTCACAGAGCCACAATCCCTCCATGTTTCCTGTCCCCAAACAATGGCTGTGCAAATGAATGTGATTTTTGTTCCATGGCACTCTAATCCCTGCAGCGTGATGTCTTTATCAAACAGCAGAGGATTATTTTAGAGACTTTTTTATTATTATGTCTGGAGTGGTGAGAACAGTCCGTGGCAGATGTGTAGCTGGGGTGCTGGTTAGTGTGCGTGGCAGACCGTCTCTTACGCAGTGACTAAATTGTGGGGGAAAACTTGCTGGGACAACACGCACTGCAGCAGCTTCTTGCTGAAAAGGAGCATGCATGCAAAGAAATCATTTTCTGGATGACACAGATTTGTAAGGACCTTTCAAAGGGCAATTTCACATTTAATGCCTCAAACTTATATTGCTGTTGGTAGTTAGATGACTTCCTTTATTTCAGGCATATTGAGACTTATTCTTAGCTTTTATCTTGACCTTTGAGCTACTTTCTACCTCGTAGACTTTTCAGGAACAAAGTATTTTATGGCCGTGTTTTAGTGAGAAGTGGAATTAAATTAGTAACATTTACGGACATACTTTGCCTTTCCTGTTGACTAAGCATGACTAAGGGCAGGGCACACGATGACAACTCCTGATATCATCCGAGGGGCTGAGTCTTGTGATTGCAAGTGCGTTGATAATGGATACAAACTCAGGCTTGTTTCAGAGCACCACACCTCTGGCTCTTTGCACTCCTTTGCCTCTGGAAATGTTTGGACATGAGCCTGAACTTTCAAGCAAGGCTGTGGACAAAATAGAAGTACATTCCTTCACAATTATAAGATTATGTGACCACACAGTCTCCAAAAATGTAACATATGCGAAAGGTCAGCGAAAGGTAAAGCTTATGAAAGCAATACAGCTGAGATTTGCCTGAAGTTAAAATTGTAAACAGTAAAAAGTTCTTTGCATGAGCTGCAAGTTGAACTGAGGAGTTAAATGCAAATGTTTCTTTCCATTACGTAACATCAACCTTCAGCTACCCCCTGGTTTTAGTCACGTCTGACCCATGTAATCCTTTCATTTTGGCATATCAGATTTCTTCTTCCTTTAAAGGCACAATCCATGATGCAAATGTAAACAGCAGGGTAGCCACACTGCCAAAAATCAAAGGCTGGAACATGATATCATTCTCAAACACAAGGCAAGAACCAACACTAGACAACAACTACATCTAAGTTATTCATATTTTAATAATGTTGTAAGGGATTTTTAGTGTTTGCCAGTGGTGGAACTCATTCACTCACTCAGTCATGTTTTGATTGAGAAGCTGAGAAACACACATCTTTCTATTTATAACTCAAACTCTTCAACGATACATGTTAATATGCCCCATAGTTAAGTGGTGAAATATATTACAGATTGAATTATCAAGTGCAAAAGTTGAACTGAACAAGTTATTTGCATTTTCAGATCTCATACTGATTACACTAAATTTCATTACAGCGGGGGTCCTTGGAAAGTCCTTGAAACACAATAGCCGTGCTGTCGACAAGCAGATCTTGGTTGGTGCTTAATTGAATTCACCACCTCTCAGTATTGAAGGTATCATTGGTACATTGGGTGTATTCTTACCTTCGCACTCCCCAGATGCCTGTAGTGCAGCCAGTCTGGGCACTGGAGAGTGTTTGCGAGGGTGTCTGATAGACGGAAGGTTAAAGGAAAGGCGGCTGAATAGAGTATGTGGAGAGGAGGTCACCGAGAAAGAGGAGTATGTGCTCCCATACGCACGTCGTACAGCTACACACACAGAGATACACACAGAGCAGGAGTGCTTGCGAGGCACAGCTGCTCTCCGAACACCACCATCCATCACCCACTGCAGTGTGACTGCATGCGGGGTCTGCTTGAAACCCACTCCACCTCACCACCAAAGCAACCTGTGAGTGTGAGTGTGAGAGGACAAGACAGAGAGCGAGATGAAATAAAGAGAAAATGTGAGAGTAAATGAATCAGTTAGCATCCGGCGTGCAGGATGTGGAGCTGAGGGTTACTGGGAGTCACCTCTCTGTGTTTCTCTGCATGTGAAGAGAGTGAGAGGGAGAGAGAGATGGGCACCTGTGGTCATAGACATACATAAAGACGAGATGCTTTTACCTAAGCGAAAGTAGTAATGTAACTGTAAAAGGACTCAAGGACGTCACGCATTCGAAATTTTACTTATGTAAAAGTACAATAAAGAAGTATTATGGGCAAAATCCACTAAAATATCAAATGTAAACGCACTCGTGCAGATTGGCCACTTTCATTGTGTTATTTTATGTTATTTTATTTTATTGGAGTCTCGTAATTTTCTATTTAAATGCTACAATGCTACAGTTTTAACTACTTCATATATGTTGGGTAGTTGAGGCAGATATAAGCTGATCCTTTCTTAAACATACTGTATGAAAAATAAATATTACCCTTTTAGATGTGCTGAATTAGAGTGTGTGAAGTAAGTGTTCAGTCTTTAAAATGTCAGAAAAACACTTATCACAATTTCCTAGAACACAACATGACAATTTCTTGCTTCAGTCCAAAATCCAGTTGTATTCTTTTCTGGTTGATTCGGACTATATGTAAGTACAGTGCTTGAGTAAATGTACTTAGTTACTTTCCACCCGTGGTTGGGACAAAGCAGAGAAGCAGGAGAACAAGGGTCTGGAGGGTTGACGGGGGTTCTGTGAGGGGGTGTTACTGTACCTCCTGGGCGGAGATGAGAAGCAGCTGCTGAGTCCTCTGCTATTTCCAGCTCTCTCCTCTTCCTATCCTACCCTCTCATTTTCCAAAACACTGCTTTTTCACCCTCTGCCTGCCTGCCTGCCTCGCCTGGCTCATATGAAGTGCTCCAGCAGCTCTGCCTCAAGCCGAGGTCGTGGTGAACCACTAAATGAGCAGTTATAGGACAGCTCCCAGCCCTCGTCGCGAGACCTCTAGACCCTCATTTGTGTGTTTTTAGTCCGCCCGTTTCTCAGCCACTCTGATCTGGACTTTGCCCTAAACCTTCTATTCATCCCCCCTCTCTTCCTTTCTCTCTCTCTGCATGGCTTTCAGTCTGTTTCTGATGTCAGTGTCTCTGGCTCGTCACACTGCCAACCTATCAGCAGTCGCTGTCCTTTTTAATCTTTCTTATGACCCCTGCGCCATATGCTTACGCACACATGGTTTTCAACCTGAAACTATTCATAGGAATTCACAAGATGCCTTTCATGTCTTTTATTTCCCCTAGATCTGCTTTCTGTCAGATCATTCTATGAATAAAACATCTCCAAATCGAATTCATCAAGCAAATGATATCATTGACTCACAGGAAGTCTGGACTACCTTAAAAAGTGTGAAACCTGATTTTCTTCACTGCCACTTTGATTGCAGAATTACAGATGCGGCTATAGAAGAGGGATGAATCCCTTTCGGCTTCAGGTGCATGGACAGATGTTCAAGTGTCAAATGCCCTTTCTGTTAAATCAGTGTAATGAAATGTAAAAGAGCAGGCAGTTATGAATTATTGAATCGTGCCATTTTTTTCCACTCATCTCATCTGTTATTCCTTTTTTAGTACCACCAGGCGATTTATTGTTTCTAACCCTGGCAGTAACCAGGCAGAGGAGTTATTTTTTCGGACAGATTGGTGGCATGACTAACAGGAATATCGGTCCATGTGATTTGCTGTTACAGTGGGCGAGTTCGTGAGTGACGTGCTTCTGGTTCCAGAGAAGTGCAAGTTCTTCCACAAGGAGCGTATGGACATGTGCGTCAGCCATCAGCAGTGGCACGGTGTGGCCAAAGAGGTAAGGAGGGAATTAGGAAACAGTGGGAGGCTGTATCTCATTGATAGCAGAGTAATGGAACAGAAAAGTCCTGGGGGAAGAGGAAGTCTCAAGCATCAATGTAACTTTTGGAAATCAACTAAGCTCATTTTAATTCCCCTCTGCCTGTCATACTGGTCACACTTTTATTACTTTCCAGTCTTTCCTCTTCCCTCCCTAATACCTTTCCACCTGTCTCTGTGAGTCTTTGAGGCCCTCTGATCACAAGCTGACTGGGAGCCCTCACATTTCAGCTCCTAATCAGATTAGTGTTGTGGCTGTAATGCAGCTAATCCCCCCCTGGGCAGCTCCAGAGCCGGCCCTCTGGGGCCACTCTGACCACGACAGTACGAGAGGCAGCTCAGCGAGCCCATCAACCGGCTGCTCTTGTCTCTCCCTGCCTCGTGTTTCCTGACTCGTACTTTTCCCCGACATGTATTACAAATGCCTGAACCCGAGTATCATCCGCAGCCTTGCAGCCCGCAGATAGCGTGACATCCAGAGGCACCAACGACCTGCAGTCGATAACAAATTTGTTACAGCCAGGCAGTAATAAATCTTACCAGAGGGAAAATCTGGGTAAGAAAAATGATTCAAAAACAATCTCAGCTCCCTCACCAACTGCCACTGAGATGTTCTTAAGCAGGGCAGCTAATCCTCCCCTGCTCCAGTGGAGTTTCTCAACAGCCATCAGTTAAAGTGAAGTTGTACTCAGCACCTCCTTGCTGCTATGTGAAGCACAGCATTGTTGAAAAATAACCTGTCACTTAAAGGACTACATGACTTTTTGGAAGTGTGGCCCATTAATCATTTTTAGTCGGTATGTGATAAGAGAGATGGATCTAGAGTCAGTATGTCTATAATTTCTAGGTGGATCTGTTACTACTGGCTCTATACAAGAAGGAATGAAATCAAAACCAGTAGCATCTCTAGAGAGGGTGAAAAACAGATTAAACGGATTCCCTCCTTTTGAAATATCTGGGGTATTTTTGGTCTCAAACCTATAAAAAACCAAAAAGAGCCTTGCTGCAGCATGTCAACAATGTCATGTGACGGAATTAATTCAGCTTCCACAGTTTGCTCACACCGTGACTCACATGCTCCTCCATCTGGCATGGGCGTTATTGTTGGTGTTGTCCTTTAGCTTCCCCTTGATGAATCAAGGTCAAACAAATGTCACCTGCGAAAGTTGATCATTTAAAGTAGTGAGAGTCGTATAAAGTTAGCCTCTTCATCAGTCTAGAGCCCTGTGCCTCGTTCAGTCAGTATCATCACCAGCTCATTTCTTCCCTCCTGTCAGGCCTGTGCCAAAAGCTCCATGGTGCTGCACAGCTACGGCATGCTGCTGCCCTGTGGCATCGACAAGTTCCACGGCACCGAGTACGTGTGCTGCCCCTCTCGCGCCGGGGAGTCCGCTCCACCTTCCCTGCCCTCCCTGGAGGACGACGAAGAGGAGGAGGTAGAGGATGAGGAGATTGACGAGGCCGACCTGGTTGAGGAGGAGGACAGGTGAGCAGTTGTGAAGCGGGAGGATTAAGTCTGTGGCTGTGTGTGTTTGTGTTCATGATCGTGGCATGTCTTTGAAATATTGTGAGTGTGATATCTGCTCTCTTGCGAAGGGCGGGTATTACTGGCCATCTGGATGAATTAAAGTGTTGTGACATTGACCTATGGCAGCTGTTCTGCCTTGATAAATCACTCCTCTTCCTGGCTTCCACCCCTTCACTCAATCACCTCTGCCTTCTCCCCCCCCTCAGCGAGACACCAGCTGATGAGCAGCCCACACAAAAGGAGGAGCCAGTGGACGAGGACGAAGATGAGGAGGAGGAAGATGAGGAAGAATACCACTACGTCTATGAGGACGAGGAGGCAGATAAGGAGGAAGAGGAGGAGAAGAAAGAGAGCAGCAAAATGTCAGACAGCCAAGATGAAGATAAGACTCTACAGGAAGTGAAAGGTTTGTAATGAGTTGTTTTAAATTATAATGTTCCATCCTCCTTCTCTCTCTCTCTCTCTCTCTCTCTCTCTCTCTCTCTCACATATTGGCACTTTGCCTACCACTTAAATGTAATCAAACCTTTTTAACTTTTAAACTATCGGCTATATGCTTAAATCTCAGCCAGACTGTAATTAGATAAGTGTATGCATCAGCAAATATCCTTTTCTTCGGCTCAGAGCAGACACTGTGATGTACTGTTCTGCTTTATCACAGTACGAGGACAAATCATCCTGCCTTATTTGTAGCCAAGCTGCTGATAAATCCTGTTCGTCATGTACAACAAGGAGTTGCTCCAGTGATTTTATTGTTTAGTTTTGTTAATCATATTTGTAGATGTAGCAGTAGTATGGAGTGTTTGATGGTAGTTGTTCTGAGTGTTTGTAATTGCGACTGGAATTAAGTGCTGCCCCTAGTGGCCGGATGATCTAACAAGCTGTCCCCTGGCAGCGGTGTGCACCCTGGAGGCTGAGACCGGCCCCTGCCGTGCCTCCATGCCCCGCTGGCACTTCGACATGAGCCAGAGGAAGTGTGTGCGCTTCATATACGGGGGCTGCGCCGGCAACCGCAACAATTTCGACTCAGAGGAGTACTGCATGGCCGTGTGCAAGCGCCTGAGTAAGTCTCACCTGACAGGGGCCGGTTTGAAAACACCCCTCTCTCTCTCTGTGTCTTTGCTGCAGACTGTCCGCTGAAAACACTTTAGGATAATCTAGTCTGTCGCTGACTTTTAAGCAGAACACCTGTTCTGCAGTCTTCAGCTGTCACTCATCAAATCACTACAGCTGTTGTTAACCATTCCACCTCCACCACAACAATCACAACAACCGAATTCACTCATTATCATTCTCTCTTTTTTTTATTCCACTGATATACCAAGTGCTGCAACTAATCATTATTTTCATTATTATAACATGTCAATGAGCCAAATGTTCAGGTTGGTTGTTTTGTCAACTTCAAAATCCAAAGAGATTTAATTCACAATGATTTAAATCAGATCTTCACATTGAAGCCGCTGGAAGTAGATTTTATTTGTCGTTTTTGCTTAATGAATGACTTGCTGATTAATTTTCTGTCAACAGATTAATCAATTAATAGATTCAGCATTGTATCACTGAATAAAGTGTCACTTAGCATCCAGTTCTTCACTAATAAATAGGCTCCTTGTATTGACATAGTAGATCTTAATGTTTTCATATATTGTGACTCTTGATTGGTTCATTAGTTTGGTTAATGCGCCACTAAATTTGAGCTGTTGAAATATTCAATATTAACAATATCAGACAGAAATAAATGACATTTATATTGGGTTTTATTACCTAATTCACTGTTTTACTTAAATTAGATATTGGACACTGTCTGAACCCACAGTGAGAACAGCTTGTTCACTCCAGTATTCAAACATTGATTGACCAGTTCACTACCTTTTCTTTAGGCCAATTTCTTGTACAGCTGCCTGTGTGACAATGACAAAGAAATTTTACATTTTACATTTATTAAATAAAGAAAAGTCAACATGTTTATTTTACTCAAAGTTATGCATTAAAAAAGTAGGATTTTGGCACTGATACCAAAACTCAGATAAAATAAAATCAAAATTGCAGTAAAAACTTCAAATATCAAATAAAAAAACATGACACTCTTCTCTCTTCTTAATTTGATGTTCATTCATATGTGTGAAACTTAAAACACACTTTCTAGAGTTTTGCCTCTTTGTTTGCCTGCCAGTGTTCACTCCTGCCATTTGCTCATGTTTCTGTCTGTCTGCCTGTAAACCTGTCTGTCTGCTCACAGAGCACTGCCACTACTTTTACTAGAACCAGCACTTGTCAGCAAGCACCTTTATTTTGCACCTTACAATGACTCACTTTTCAGTTCAAACACAACTCATAGCCATAACCAATTGGATTTTTATTTTGCATTTGAGAAATGAAAAGAGTTTAGGAGCTGAAGATGTAAAGTTCTGATCAGGAACTACGCGTTTATCCGTTAACCCGTGCCTCCTGTTTTTGATGGTGAGGTGAAACGATGAGGTCTCTTCCTGTTTGCGAGCCCGGAGCGTTATTGTTTTTGCGACTTACAGCGGTGCAGGGAGTGAGTCCTGCGTGACTGTATGGCGAGGAACCCAGAACAGAGCCCTCTGGCCTCGCCCCACATGACCCAGCTGTCAAACACAGAGATATTTCCATTAGTGTTGGAGATGCGACCTGTCAGCAGAAAGCCGATGGGAAGATGAAAGGAATTCAAAAGGAAAGACTGTCAGATTCTCTTAAATTTATCAGAGTTACTGAGGGTGGAAGAGCGCCAATGAGAGGAGTGCTTCTGTGAGGATTTTTGTCCAGCTTCAATCTGCATTCCACTTTCAACTCTCTCTCTCTCTCTTTGCCCGGTTGTCTGTCTTTGTCTTTCTGCCTACTTGTGTCTGCCTGGTTCAGCCTGTCTGCCTGTCTGTCTGTTTCTGTGTCTGTCTGCCTGGTTGTCAGATTGCAGCCCTGTCCACTCACCATCTGTTTCTGAATTCGCAGCCATGCCACCAACTCCTCAGCCCACTGATGATGTTGACATCTACTTTGAGACCCCGGCCGATGACAAGGAGCACAGTCGCTTCCAGAGGGCCAAGGAGCAGCTGGAGATCAGGCACCGCAACCGCATGGAGAGGGTGAGTTACCGGGTCGAGCCAGGACACCACTTCTCTAATTAAAGAGGCAATAAGTAGAATTTTTCCTGCTCAATAGCACAACATGAATATATGAAACATAGCAATACCAGTTCCTCAAAGAATGTTTGGCCAAATGCAGAATTTTCAGACTGACAGAATCTGTTTTAAAAGTATTAAAACATCTTACCAAATCTGCAGTGCTTGCTTAATAGTTATCATTTACTCTCTTCATGGAGGGCACTCATGAGGTGATAGCTATTGTCCTTTATTGATTTTCTTCATCAACAAGGAATCGATAAAACATACATATTCATTCATCCTTTCACAGCAACTGTGAGGCAGTTTGTGACCTATTTTGCGGTCATTTTGCAATAAAATTGGGAAAATGTTGAAACGTTTGAGGAGCAGAATAAAAGTGATTATTTTTTTAAGAACTCAAATAAGAACAAGTATAACATCTTCATAGTTTAAGTTTAGAAATTAAGCCCTTAATCTTATTGGGGTGCAGCTGAGAGTAGCTGCCGCCTGAGGGAATTCACAGCTAGAAAAAGTCAGTTGGCTGTTCGAAGTATTCTTATGATATGAAAATATTAATTCAAGACTAAGGCAGGAAACAAGGATATACTTTAAGGGTTTTTTTTTACCTTTGTGCAATGAAGGACTTTGTTTCTCCAGCATCTACATTCACAAAAATGACTGTTGACATTTGTCTTGCTCACTCAGAGTGAACAGGTGCAGGAAGACCACCTTGCGTGTCACTTCATTTCCTTCTTTCTCTGTGTCTCTCTCACTCCAGGTAAGAAAAGAGTGGGAAGAGGCTGATCGTCAGGCTAAGAACCTGCCCAAGGCTGAGAGGCAGACATTGATCCAGGTAAGACACTGATCCTTCCCCCTGGGAGTCCTCCCTTTGTCCCTTTGTTTGGGTGAGATATAATGGCTTACAGGCCCTGGGTCCCTCACTCCCTGTGCCATTAAAGATCCCTTTTCCCTGGCTGCTCTATCTTTATCACTCTAAGGCTAAATTAGGGCACTGTCTGAATGGGGAGACTTCTAAATGAGTCCCTGACTCCCTTGACAAGCCTGAGAGACGCATGAGTGAAACTGAGAGCTTTTTTTTTTTTTTTTTTTTCTTGAGTAGAAGTTGAAAGAGCTCTGTTGTGCCACGCTGTTTAAGGCTGAGATACATATTTATATATGTTTATGATTTTGTTTAAAGCACTTCCAAGCCATGGTGGAGTCCCTGGAGGAGGAGGCAGCCAGTGAGAAGCAGCAGCTGGTGGAGACTCACCTCGCCCGGGTGGAGGCCATGCTGAATGACCGGCGCCGTCTGGCCCTGGAGAACTACCTGGCTGCCCTGCAGGCCGACCCCCCCAGGGTAAACACTCCACACCGGCCTCCGAGAGCATCTTTTCTCCTCACCTCTCTCCATCTGTCTGTTGCTTTTTCCTCCCTGCAGTCAATGTGCAAACACATTCACACACACATTTCTGTGATATCACACTGAGCCTTACTCTACTTATGGCCTGTGGCTAATCTCATATTCTGTCAAAAGACCCTCTGCCAACATGCAATTCATCATGAGGAGAATGGATTACTGCAGCCAGAAAAACACACATAACAAAATCCTCCATGAGCACAAAGTCAATCACATTTGAACCTACAGCTATAATCCCTGTGTCGTGTTTTTTAAATTCCTCTTATCTAATAGTCTTTTGATCCTTTTGCCAGCACACAGTTTGGCACTCTGTTGCAAGGTGCTGGTCGTCTCTTGAGCCACCATCGGCTTGTTACCCAAAAATGGAAAGATTGAAACATTTCTATTTTGTACTCAATGTTGCCTGACTTGAGGACAGTAATTTCTTATCCTGCTTCAGTTACACTTCCAGAATTGGTAATTGCATCATGTGGTGTGATGCTATTTCAGTAGGTGCTGCAGAAGATTTTATGTCATGTTATATGCAATCTGTATTTTTGCACTTCACATTTGACAGCAATGTTCTTGTCACCCTTCTGCTCAGATATATGAAGGTAGGGGAAAGAGAATCATTTCCATGTTATTTTACATCTTTGGTAGCACAAAGCGTGCTTATGTCTGTGTTTTGCTAATGGGAGTCTCACTACTAAGTAGGTTTGGTCATATTGTTTCATCATTGAGAAGTTTATTATCGACGTGAACCTGACTAAATCTGAATGTTTTAAATGAAAAAACAAATGGGACATAAACAATAGATATCACTTTCAAAATTATTTGATTGCTAACTATAAAATTAGAAGAGAAGACATTTCTGTCATGTCACTTATATCCACACAAGACAGGAAGCTCATACTGATCCATCTAAGAGTCAGTATTACACAGACATGGTTATGAGGCTGTGAACTCTACTAACCACCCTTCTTCTTCCTACTCCATGTCCTCCTCAGCCCCACCGCATCCTGCAAGCCCTGAGAAGGTACGTCCGTGCCGAGAACAAGGACCGCCAGCACACCATCCGCCACTACCAGCACGTCCTGGCTGTGGATCCTGAGAAGGCTGCTCAGATGAAGTCACAGGTCAGTTTTTCATCCTGATGATCGCCTGACTTGAATTTGGTGAAAAATGTGCACCCAAGGTGATATCTTCATTCTGTCCAATCAACAGTCAAAACCTTCAAAATATTCAATTCACAATAATGTAAAACAGAGAAAATCATCGAATTCCCACATTTGAGAAGCTGAAACCAGCAAATGTTTGGCATTTTTGTTGGACTTAATTATCTTAGATTTAAACAATTATGAATTTAATTAATTATCAATGGTGTGATCCTTTAAGTCTGTGGAGTTCAATTTGATTAATTGGTACCTGTTAATATGTATCCAGATCTAGTTTGGACAATGAAAACACACTCTATGAGAGGCTGTGTCAGTAAATCTGAAACCTCATGCCGAGCCACTCCAAGATCTCACACTCCTCCTATTCCTGCTCAGACAGGGGAGAGATAATAATGTCTCAGCCTGCTCCTCTCTGCCCTGTTTCTAAGTGTGTAGGAGGTAGAAAGAGTGTGTTTTTCTCTGAGTTGAAGCCCAGGAGGAGTGAGTAGGCTTGTTTGATGGAGGGAGGGCGGGTGTTTCATTCACTTAAGCCTCAGCCGAAGATTAACATTGCGCAGGTCTTGTGTAATGCTGGACTCTGAGCCACTGCACAGGGATTTGGCTGGAAGCTCCTCTGTTAGATGCACTCGCCTGTGTGTGTCAGTGCCCTTCGACACCATTTATAGTTATCCTCCAACATTACAGATAGCACGGCAGATGGATGAAACAACATAGTGAGGAGGGGGAAGAAAGACCGGAGGGTTGCTATTTAGATGAATCGTAGGATCTGGGAGGCGGTCGGCCTCTGTGCTCAGTCATGGGAAGCCAGTCTGCATTGTTGTGCTCTCACAGTGTTTATTTGTTAAGCCCAGTTCCTGCATATTTCTTCACTCAGCCAATTCTGCAGCATTTTCAGTTTTTGCAACTCCCCTTGTTTGTGAATTTGACGTGTGGCTTCGAAGTGCATTATAAAAGAATCCTTTGTAAATAGAGGACTTGCTATGCTGTGTTGTGTGACTTTCTGGGATCAAGATTATTCCCTGTTTTATAAAAGCCTCACCTCCCTAACTTAGGAGAGGTTGCTTGATGCGTCGAAATCTCTGCTCCAACACAGGGACATGTAATCTTCATAATGAGAATTGTTTGTCAAACATCGACAGGAAGCTGCCACAGGGGCTGCTGCGTGCCTTTAATGGGAAAGGTGCATTATTGCCATCTGTTGCTGGCTCTGGTGCACTACAGCCATGTGTTGGAAGATTAGAACAGTCAATCATCATAGTGGGAAATAAACACCAGTTACCTGCCAAGAGCTGGTCAGCTTTGTCAGTGGCTGCTAGCTTTTCATATTCTGCCAACCACTTTGGCAGCAGAAATGTGGAAATATCTCTCCTCTTTAAACATCATATTGCTGGTGGAAAGAGTGAAAGCGACGGGAGAATTTTCGGAATGCACAAAGTTTTGCATCTGTTCTATAAAGAGTTTGTTTTTCTACCCCAAACTGTGATACAGTGGTGATCATTGGAGCTGACAGGCAGTAGATCCTGTCAAGTCAGTTCAGAGCTTCAAAACTGATTTGAATATTACATGCAGCAACTTGTTTTATGTCTGCAAGTTGGCTGGCTGTGAGCGAGTCTGAGTTCATCTGTAGAAAATATGCTCCCTACCAGCAAGCACATTTCTGCCACTTCTGTTCTGTCTGCAAATTTGTGAACATGAACAACTCTCTATCCTCAGAACATTTATATTCTGGGCAGATAACAGCAAACTGTCGGTCCTCAATTTGTACTGTATAGTCATTTATTAAATTTTATGACATTTTAACGTCTGTTTCTTGGTTGTGCCGATTAATAATTAAAAAAAAGACTAATATGTAATTAGTTCCATTTTGCACATGTGGCATCAGGATAATGATTGATGTTGCACACTGAGCTAAACTTTACTAAATAAAGGCTCTACATACATTTTAACTTCCTCGTCTGCTTCTTCACCTTCTCTCTCCTTTATCTTATTTGTTCTTTTTCTTTTTGCATTCATCTTCTTTTTCTTGTTTTTCCTGACTCTGTTTCTGAAGATGAATTTCAATCTCGTGTGAACTATCTCACCTCACCACCATGTTTGTCCTGCTGAAATTCTGCTGAGCTTCTCTGTACAAACAGGAAAGCCACAGTTCTAATCTGTGATGCTATTAGGTGACAAACCTTAATTTCGTCAGTGACCGTAAACCCAAAGGAATTTCAGGGGGATTTTCTGGGATAAGGGTGTATTTTCTGGTTCAATTATCTTAGCTCTTAAATAAATACAGTTGGGATGAACATTGTACACTAATAGTTGGCAAATCACTCTGTAATTAGTTGTCACTGGATTAGTGTTGAAACAATTATTGAATTAATGGATTTGTCATATGCCATAAAATGATTCTTCAACAATTTTAATGACTGATTTAACATTTTGAGTATTTTGTTTAAAACGTTCCGACTTCTTTAATATAAGGATTTTCTGATTTCTTTATGTCCTATAATTATAAATGTAATTCCATTGTGTTCTTCACTGTTGTTCAGACAAAATAAGCAACTGGAAGACAACATCTTGGGCTTTGGGAACTTACATTGGGCATTTATCCTTGTTTCTTGGCATCCTATAGACTAAATAATTGTTCCATTAATAAATAAAATTAATAGGTTTATCAAAAATGACAGTTATTACCTGCAGTTCTGGATGTAAAATTGTGCATCAAAAATTTTGATTATTATCCAAGATCCTGGAAATAAAACACATCATTTTCATGCAGGGAAACAGTTTCATTTTAATGTCGTCAGCAGGATTTTATTCACATGATTCCTTGTTTGTCTGTTTTTGCAACACTAGGTCATGACCCACCTGCGTGTGATTGAGGAGAGGATGAACCAGAGTCTATCTCTGCTCTACAAAGTACCTTATGTGGCCGATGAGATTCAGGATGAAATTGGTGAGTTGCGTCTGTCAAAAGCCCTCAAGCAGCTTGGAGGAGGGATGGTGTGCTGTGTTAAGAATGAAGTGTAATGATAACAGTGATGGAATTCACACATGTGCCAGACAGATAAAGCCAATATATCACATTTCCTCTGGCCCTCAGTGAGTTTGTTTTCTTATATCTGGTGAAAACTGACAAAAAACAGTCTTCTCTTTGTGCAAAGGGAAGCACAAATATAGGAGGAGACCAGCAGACAGGCTTTAGCTGTCTGTAAACCAATCATCAGAGACAGAGACAAAAGTATTGCCTTTTTTTCTCGGCATAAATTTGTGAAGGGGAATTTAATACAGCTTCCACTCTCTCTGTTTTTAAGGGTCTCTGCTCACCAGCTCTCATTTTTACAATTAGATCTAAAGCTGGGATGGATTTATCTCCAGTGGTACAACTTAACATAGGCAAAGTCCAGCATGTTCTATTATTTCCTTTTGTTTCCTTTGGTTCATTAAAGGAACCATAGCATGGTGTTGCAGCACAGATTAAAGTGGAACGTGTGCAGTGACAGAACTGGGTCACAGCTTTCACCATGCAGCATCCTGTTGGGAGATGTGCAGATTTACACGGAAAATAGCTCTCAGAAAAATACTAATTGGTAGTTAGTAGAAATGGGAACAGCAGTCTCTTACAGCAGCAGCTCTGTTTGAAAGAGAATGTAACAGTAATTGGTGAAACTCTCATTTTGCACATTGCTGCCATGTCCCAGGTTGACAGGTGTTGGCATGTGCCAGGACGTCTCATCACTTGTCATTTGCACTTTTCTGCAGATGAGCTTCTCCAGGAGCAGAAAGCTGACATGGACCAGTTCCTGTCGTCTATCTCTGAATCACAGCCGGATGTCACCGTGTCGTCAGAGGAGAGCGTGGAAGTCCCCGTGTCTGAGGGCAAACCCTACCGGCCGTTCCAGGTCACATCCTTGGGGTCCCGTTCGGAGCCAGAGGGTGAGCAGCTCCGGCCTCAGACACAGTCACGAGCAGCATCATGAACAACACTGTGGCTGTGTGGACAACAAAAGGCCGTACACATAAGTCTTTCTGAAGGACACTGGTGACGAAGCACGCCAGAACTGTTGCACAGTGAGGGGGAATAGGTTTACAATGTGTTTTATGCCAGTGCTAATGTGCTGTAGAGCCATGGCTTTGGACTTATCTGTGCCTGCACAGTTCCCTGTGGCGTAGCCTTTAACGCAGCACTACTGAAGTTCAAATAAATGCACAAAGCCTCGGGCTTTGGTACTGAGCTGGAGCCAAAAGCTTAGGAAAAAAATGAGCAGTTATGGTTCTCTTCTTTGTCACATTTGTGCCAAAACTAAGATTAAATCCTCAAGGAGAGGAAAAAGTAATGGCTGGAACGCTTCCAGCAAGATGGAAGGCAAATTACAAGTAAATCCCCAAGGAACATTTAATATACATGCCAACACCCCAGAGGGCTTAGACAGAGCTAGCCAATTTTGAAATGGCTCCCTTTTTTGAGTTATGTCTCAAATTTATTTTCGGACTCTTCCCTGCTGGACTCTTTCCTGATCAATTAACACAGCTTGATAATCCTGCCTTTGCTCTTCTCACTTAAGTTTTCTCTCTTCTCTCCTTCCCCTTTTCTGTTCTTTTTTTCTGTTGCTCATTTCTAATGCCAAGGCGATCTATCAGACTCCCCACGTGCCTTCAAGAAAGGTTGGTGCCTCTGTTGCGTCTTGTTTTTCTGCCCCCCTCCTCATCTCCCAAGCCATTCCCATCTACTATTTTGTTCCACTGTTTTCCTTTCCCTTGGTGCAATTTGGGATCTCTCTCTCTCTCTCTCTCTCTCTCTCTCCCCACCATTTTTATTTTATCAGAAGCCATCTGGTGGTTAATTTTCCACTTTTTTTGATGACTCATGGGCTGCGTGGTTGGGTTTCAGTTGCACTTATGCTTTTCATCATACTCGGATTATCACCTCATGCTGAATAGCAAAGTCAGTGGGTTTTGAGTCTGGTAGAGATAGGTTACAGCCAGCTCCCCTCTCAGAGAGACTCTTCAGTCATGTGTTTGCTGTCATCCCGTCCTCAGTACATTTGTCAAAGCACCTTGCTTAATTATTCCCCCACCCACACACTCATTCCCCTCTTCCTGATAGGAGCTGTGTGATTTAGTGGCCCTGTCTGAGACTCACTGTTTCCGCTGCTGACCCACAGCCCAATCTAAATCGGCCCAATTTGTCCTCCAAGACCTGAGACAGGGATGTGGTTACGTCACCCGTTCTGTCTGATCAGGGCTTAACCTTGTGATCTTACTTAGTGAGCACAGAGACACCTGCCACTAATTGTTGAATCTAAATTATTTTATATATATATGTAGAGAGATTTTTTGAAAATGGATGCACAACCTGCCCTGCTGTATTTCCTGTTGATTTTGCAATCAGACAATTGCAATCAGCAATCAATCACTCCAACATTCAATTCACAGTTATTAAAAAGAGAGAAAATCAGCAAGAATTACTTTGCACAGATTAAATACTTTGCACGTTTGCTCGATAAATGACTTAAATGATTAGTTCGTTGTCTGTTGACTGGCTAATCAATTAATGGACTAATTGTTTCAAATCCACACAGATGAGAGGTCACATTGCTCCCATAGAGGTCACTGTCATTGTGCTGTGTGTTATTGTGGCTGGCTGCGACCTGCCAGAGCTTCAGACGTCACTTCTGCAGAGTGCAGCCTGTAAACACACATCATTGTTCCAAGCTTAATCCAAAGGCAATTGTACTAATCGTAAGCGTTTGGCGTTGGCTGACTAGCAGCAGCAGACAATAAGTCGACTCCACACTCATCGCTGCTGTACATTGTTCAGGACCCTGCCCTCTCTGCCTCGCTCGCTCTCGCTCCTCTCAGCTCTTGATTTATTCATGGCATATCTGGTGTGTGTATATTAATAGATCCTATGCCTATTTGAAAACCATCAGTCTAACATGCATATTTGACACTCTGGCCCAGTTTTTTGGCTTAGCCACTTACTGAGACTTTTTAAAAAATGATCATCTGTTAAAAACTCAGGAGACTATGGAGGATTTGTAAATGAAAAATTCCACTGATGCAGGATTTGACCATGAAGTGAGGGGCACAAAATGTCAGGATGACTCATAATTGTTTAGAGGGGTTTCACTTAGTGAGTCAAGGCATGTAACTGGATGTTTTCAGAGAAATCTCAGCTATATGCAAAACACCACTTTGAGAGGGCCTTTGTAGAAAATGTAAGGTCAGTGTCATGTCGGCTTCACAGTGCTCCTACTGTGCCGAATGGAAGAAAGGGCTTTGTTGTCACCAGTGCACTAAGGAGACTGAGACAACCGTTGTCAGGAACGGAGCTGGATAGCTATGTGCAGCTGTCCGCCATCAATACCACCATCCCCGTTTGTTTGTTTGTTTGTGCTGTTCTGCTGTTATTGACTGTCCTCCTTCACCTCTTGCAGGCTCCGCTATGTCTGGGTTAGACGGTCTGATAGGTGCCGAGGAGAGAATCATCAACAGCAAACCCAAGATCAGCAACAATGTGGTAAGAGCTTCGTTGTCACTTTATCGTTCTGTTTGGGCCTCAAAGCATTTTCATCCTGCTCAACACATGAACTGAGAGCAGCCTTGTTAAAGCAAAACCACCCATTGTATTTTCTGTGTTAAATATCCTACGAGAGACAAATGTCTTGACAGTTTAATTTCATTACCACTACTTTAATTGTGCTGGTGGTTGAAATTGATGGGTAAACACAGTGCTTTCACATAGCTCTCTTAAGTTCAGCTTTTACTGAGTCAGATTATTTCAGTAACTATGTTGTCATAGTTATAACTATCTCACACTGGGCTATTTGCGTGTCTCCCTTTGGCCTCTGCCAAGCAACCCTCCATCAGATCAACTCATCATCGCATGCTACTTTTCTTTGCCAGACACACCATTCATCCTCATGGATTTTCCAGTGCTGCTTGGCTGCTGAATGTGTGCTGTGTTTCGCATGCTAATCCAACACCAACTGCAAAACTGTGTGTGTTTGTGTGCGTGAATTTGAGTCATGCAAGTTTTTGAATGCATGCATGTTTCTTTTTGGAAATGCTAGTCTTCTAAGACGGAGCAATCTGAGGTTAAAAAGAACAAATGGTGGTGACACCTTTGTCAAACGTGATGATTTTATCATGAGAAACAGACTCTGGACTGCTCTGTCTCTACAAACAGCAGATTTTGTTTCTGCCTCCTGAACACACCCACTTCCACTCACAGCGCTTCTTCTTTAGATTAGAGCTCTCAGTAATGAGTGGCTGACAGTCTGTTTAGGAAGACATGCTAACTGTGTGCCTAGAAGAGAGTCTGTTGTTGATGCTTGCAAACCCCCTCCCTCTCTCCTTCCAGTTTGTACAAGACAGCTCCAAGTGTATCATCACCCAAACACAGATAATCCTTACAGTTTACTCCGCTGCATATTCACACCCTCTCGCTCTCCGCCTGCCTGTCTCTCTCTTTCTCTTTCCCTATCAATCTATCTCACACACATACGATCTCACACACACATTGTGGTGAGTGTAACCTGGGCTCCCCTGTCTGTGTTGACAGGTGATTGATGAGTCTCTGGATGTTAAAGAAGTGGTTTACAGTGCAGAGAGAGTCAGCGTTATGCATGATGATGAGCTGGTGAGTACAGCGGCGCCCTCCGCAGGGCTCTCTGGGGAACTGTAGTTATCAGTAGTGGGGAGAAGATGAAAGAAGGAGGGAGTGTGGGAGTGTGCAAAGATACCAGTTCTGCAGCTGGTAACTGTGAAAAAAACAACAAAACACAGCTTTGGAACAGACCTCGAATCCCCTCTCGATTTTTACAGTTTTCTGTTCAGGCTAATACGTTTTGGTTATTTCTGCATGGGTGCATGTTTGTTATGTGAATGTATCTGAATGTACACGTTGAAAATCTCAGTTCATATGATGAATGTGAATCCACGCAAACTGAGTGTGCTCAGTTTATGTGTGAAAACGAGCAGTAAAAAAAAAAATCCCCCAGTGGCTGTCAACATATGATTAGTTTGTGTCATATGTGTCAGATTACATTGTGTAGATAAGTGTAGGTGACTGTGGTTGTGTGTAAATATGGAATTGGCCAAGATATTACACAGTCTTCCACAAAGACACATTTCATGCATGTGTACACACTATTCGTAAGTCGATCATGTCTGACAAATCCTCTGCAAGTGGGATGTTATCCCTGCTTTACTGTGGTTTGATAAAATATCATGTGAAGAAACAGTTAATTCTCTTGTAGTTACTTCATCTCCAATTTCAAGCGACTCTGAGGAGGATTGATTATTGTTCCTTGTAAAAAAAAAAAAATTACTTATTTCAATTATTTTAAAGGGAAATTCTTAGATGTGTCAATCTGGGCACATTGTTCCATTATGATTATTGATCATGGTGGCAATTTACTCTCTGCCTTCGCTGTAGATATTTGGGAACACAGATTCCAGCAAGAACAATATTGATCAGGGCAAAGAGTGCAAGCCAAGTTCAGCTTTCTAAAAAAAAAAAAATCTAATTAACTGAACTCAGTGCAAACACTTCTCTGAGAGTGAACACAGTTAGTTCTGCCTTGGAAACTGCACAGCTTAGTAGATCTGCTTCCAGGTCAACTTGACAGCTGCTGTATTCATGAGTGGATGCTGGGTTGTTTGCATTAGTGAGAGAGAGAAATTGCAAAAGTTGAATGTTAAATGCAGTTATTAATGTCATCAGGATTATTAGCCATGGAAATTAAGAAAATGGGAAAAAGACCCAGATTAACAAATGCTGCTTTAAAATGCTTCCTTGGTTGACATAGAGTTTTAGATCGGGAGCTTTATTTAAAATCGTCATATAACAGCATGACATAAACAATTTAAATGTCACTTCAGCATAATTCAGATTAAAGCAACGAGTGTATGTGTACAGTGTCTTCATTACATCGATGTTATTGTGTCTCTTTTTATTGCTTCAGTGGTCAGCTGTGCACATATTGCTCCTCATTGTTGTCTTCCTCTCACTCGTCCTGCCTGCTAGGAGTCCTACCGCCCCCTGGGAGAGGACTTCAGCTTCGGCAGCAGTGCCCTGATTGGCTTGCTGGTGATCGCGGTGGCCATAGCAACTGTGATTGTGATCAGCCTGGTGCTTTTGAGGAAGAGGCAATACGGCACCATCAGTCACGGCATCGTGGAGGTAAGCCACCTGTTATTTGGAGCGCTGTGTGGGGATTTGGGCAGAGAGTGTAAACTGCACACACCAGTGCTCCCAATGAACTGCTGTCCATCTTATTAAGTGTCACATTTAGATTAAATTATCAGGTATTATGTAAATGGAGCATCATGGGTAAATTCAAGGCAAATTAAATTAATGCCCCTGCAGCGTTTGAATAGGACACACACAGCATGTTATGGCTTCCGGAGAAGAGTTGCCTTGTTGAGGTTAGCCATCATGAGTGCCGTGTGTCTGTCCCACAGGTCGACCCCATGCTGACACCAGAGGAACGCCACCTCAGCAAAATGCAGAACCACGGCTACGAAAACCCCACCTACAAATACCTGGAGCAGATGCAGATCTAACAGGAGCCTACAGGGGGCGCTATGGAGTCTGACAGAGGACGGCAACCGAGGGGGAACATACTACTGACCAATAACATATGCTATTGTTAAAAAAAAAAATCATTTGCATACATCCAAACTCCATTTACTGGTTTGTTCAAAACAATCCTTAAATAATGCTACTACTTCTACTACTGCTACTATTGTACTATAGAGCTCTTTTTGATCATGTTTCTTTTGAAAAGGTGATGTATCTGCCATTTTGCATTATGGAAAATGTGATTCTGCAGATTTCTCTGTAATTATCAATACAGCTATCTCAGATCAAGATGTATAACATTTCTTCAGACATTTTCTTTATTTTTGAAAGTGAAATGCAAATCAAGCAAAATTTAAATGTTTTTGAGTAGCCATCATCGAAGCGGCATACCAGACACTACACTTTAGTTTTCCATCATGCAAGTGTCATTCATGCGGTTTCTGATGGTTTTCTCCAAAAGAATTGGTGTTTTATTTTGTTCTTTTTCCTCTCAATAGATTGCTTGTATATGAAGGTTCTTTGTACCAATTAAAATGTATAGTGAAACAACAAATGAGAAAAAAATGAAATCATGAATTATTTACTTTCTGTTCTTTGTTATGATAACAGACAAAATATACATATACAGTTTAAATATATATAATAAGAGTAGATGTTTTTATTCCACCTTTTTTTCCCAGGAAAGAGGTTATAAGTCGGTTTAGGGTTCTTAGCTTGGCGGTCATGACTTGTGTTTGCAGGCACACTGTTAGAAGGAGACAGGGAAGGCAAAGGTGTGCACAGACCCCCAGCTCAAACACGTCACACAAAACCTACTCTGAACCCGTACTAAGTGAATGTGATCATATATCCCCTCATACACACACAAACACAACCTTTTATCAATAGGGAAACAGAATGCATCAGTAGAGTCAGTAAAACCAATTGACATGTGTTACATAGTTGAATGTATTGAGGAACTTTTTTTTCCATACTATGTACCTGACAGGCTCCTATGTGGCTTTGATTTGAAAGTGCTATCACAAACATTGTGACAGTGAGCGATGACATACAACAAACTGACAAACAAGTGTTGTTGTTGTTTTTTTAATTTGTTTTCTTGTTTTTTTTGTTTGTTTTTTTTTGCACAAATTATCTGAAGCAAGTACCAGAAAAGATACTTTGAAAACAAATCTTGGGGATGATGTACACACATGTTACTGGAGCAACTGTTGGCTTTGCTGGTCATAAAGCGTCGAACAGTCTGACAGATCAAAACAGGGCCGGCCGAGAGGCACAAAGAAATGAGCACCTGCTTAGGGCCCATCTGCCACCACAGGGCCCCAGAATGAAGTGAAAATATACAATATTTGGTGGATTTGGGGACTAATTTTGGGATCGCAACAAATACCAAACAATGGATAAAGTTTTTTCTTAACCTGAATATACCAAATTTGGGGAACGTAATATATAATTTTTATGGGCACTAAAACTATAACAAATTTTTCAGTCTGGATTTGGGTCCCCAGAAAGGCTTGGGCCGGCCCTGGATCAAAGCCAACTGAAGACAGCTTGGAGCTGGAGGGCTGTGCAGGCAGACAGAGACACGTAGAAAGACAAGGCTTGGAGAGCTGGTTTGTGAAAAAAGAAAAAAAAAAAGCTAACTTGTGTATTTTTACAGGTAGAGAATGACACAAACAAGTAAACTGAATCCTAGAATCCTCTTTTCTCTCTCTCTCTTAGTATTGTCTTTGTATGCCTGTATAGTTGATGTTGCAATCATGGCTTTTTTCCGGAGGATTACCTGTGGTGTGCATTGTTCTTATATGAAATGATATGATATATATTTTTAAGTTTGTTTTCTTGTTTTCTATTTTTTCTCTTCCTGTGACAGTATCTCTGTATGTGACTGTCTCACTATGCACCCAAACGGCTTCAATCTTGTAACTGCCTGCCTGATTGTGGGAGGGGACTGGGAACTAATATAATATGCATATTAGTGATTTAAAAAAACTTTGATTGACACCAATGGAAACAGATTTATGGTTACAGGGGGGATACACATCAATAAACTCACAACTTCCATATGGATGTGTCGTCTTTTCACAGACAGATAGACAGATAGATAGATGGATAGATAGATAGAGCTCAAAATGTTGCTTACATATTTATTATATAAGGACCATTATATTAGGACTGCAACTTACTAATTATTTTCATTATTAATCTGTCAATTTCACTTAATCATTTGGTTAAAGAAAGTTAAACTCTAAGAAAAAGAAATCACACCACAGTGTTTCAAAGCCTGCTTTGACAGATGCTTGTTTTGTAAGAAAAAAAAATTTACTTTAATATTATAGAAAGTAGCAAACCAGGAGTTTGTTTGGTTTATTTCCTTAAAAAAGCCTGAAGCTGTAAATTTCACTGATCAATTAATCAAGTAATCCTTCAGTGTGTGTTTGGATTGAAAATGATTAAGGCTTGTTTGTTTGAGGTTTTTGAGGGATGGCACATAGTATTTAATATCATCCTGTATTTAGTGCAGAATAAATAGTTCTGTCTTGTCTCAATCATCTCTGAAACTTACACACTGGGGGGAATTTCCTCTCGTGGTGTTTTGTGTCGAACAGAAACTTGCTGGTGGCTCATTGAGGAGGTGAATCAGCAGCAGTGACTCATCACTTCATTGCACAAGCGAGGAAAAGTGGGATAAGATCACAAGACTGAGACTAAAAATAGACTATAAGATCCTACATATAAGAATATTTCACTAAATAATTATACAAAAATAAATACAATATTTGAATTTTAATTCTTCCTTGAAATGTGTCCCGGTTAAAACACAGTCCTGCTTCAAAATATTAAAACAAATTATAACCAAACATTCTCGTTATTATAATCGAGCTGATTGTGAGTTTATTTATTTCAGTATTCTACTTTTTTTTTGTAGTCGCTTTCCATAAAAGGACGTTAAAAAAGAAAAAACATACGTAGCTCACCTGCGGCAGGTAAACAGGAAGTGGCTGCAGGTGTACAGGACCCGCCCCTGAAACCTGAAGCTCCCGGAAAAACGTTTTTTTGTCCAGTTTCTCTTCGCTGGAGTCACGAAGACAGGCGACATATTGTGAGAACATATCTCGACTGGAGTCTTTCTAAAAACACTGCAGGACTTTTTAAAAAAGTTTTAACCAGTTTGTTGTTTAGATTTTATTTATTTATTTTTTTTTTTGCTCTCAGGTTGAATTTAACAAACAGAAGGATCGTCTCCTCAGGTCTGCAGGTTCACCTTGACAAACATCCTGTGGGCAGAACAAACATCTGCTATCAGTCAGAGAGGTAAAGAAGAGAAGAAGAAGAAGAAGAAGATCAGGTGTTTGACTAGTTTTCCTGTGGGAGTCCAGACCTCCTGATGGACTACATGGACAGTGGACTGAGATACACCCCAAAGTCGGTAAGAAACCTGCTCTTCTGTTCAACCTGCTCAGAATTCAGTCAACTCAGATGAAGCCTCTGTTTTTATCCTGAAAAATCCAGATCACATGTGTGTTTTTATGAAGTGGTGTCTGTTTGTGTGGCAATGACAAACAGAGACAAACAGATATTATATAAGTAGAGCTGCTGGTAAATGAAACTACAACAGACCTGTCAGACATGAAATATATAGGTCACTTGTGTTTTCATTCCACACATACAGTTGGGGAGACTTAACCTCAACAGGCTCAGCCACTCTTATCACCAACACACTGGTTTGCCCAAAGACATACATGTTACTCAGTGATAAAGACATTCAGCGCTGAGAAGCTTCCTGCTTCAGTTTCTTTGCCAAGCTTCTGATTTTCTATTTTAATTTTGTATTTTTTTGGGGCAAACTTTTAAACTTGTCATTCTCATGTAAGACAGAAGTGTCAGCTTTCGATTCATGAGGAGGAAATATCTCTTCTTAGGTTGCACAATCACCAAAATGTGTTATTTAGTACAAGAAAGTCTCTAATCTGCATTGAAATAATTATAAATGTCCACATTGTGACTAATAGTCATAGGGTACATTAATTCAATTAAGAGCAGTAGTTCATTAGAAAATAGCAGAAATAATAAGAAATCCTTTTGTAAAATCGCATGTTCTTTGGCACATGGTGAAGCTTTCCATCAAATTTCCATGTAAATGTAAATACTCCAAAACCCTTCAACCTTTAAACTGGGTCAAAACTTTGCATAAAACCTTTTTATCAAATAGGGAATTTAAGGGAATCTGGGATGTTTGACATGAAAACATCTGGGAACATCCCTGAGCTTCATCAGTGAAGGTCTTCAGAAAGCAGGCAGCCATCGAGAGTTGACGCCTGAATTCCTCCAGGTTCCTCCGCCTTGTCGTGACTTGTTCACTCGAGTCCTAACATCCATTGGAGATACTTCGCAGCATCACAGTATGGTGATAAATACAAGGCTTTATGTGAAAAAGTCCCTTCACTCTCAGAGGATTTGTCCCCCAGAGCACCACTGAGCATGTTTGTGTTTAGTCCACAAGAATTAAAAGCAAATTGCTGATAAAAACAGACTAGTTTTGTGTATATAACGGATTTGCTTCTATTAAAATGCTATTAAAATGAACCATACAGACACAGAGAAATTGCCTGCAAGCTAGATTTACACTTAAATTTCAGGCTTCATGAAGACGTAATATTCACATTTCTGCTTTATTTAAACAGTTATGAGTTCTGGTTTGAAAATGATTTGTAGCCACACTTCATCTTGTTCATAAGGAGATGGGGGTTATGACATGTTATCTCTGTTTCTTCATTTAGAATCTATTTCCCTTAATTCATAGCTTGTAACTTAAAAAAAAAAAACACCTCAGGCAGTTAATGCAAGATTCATATAATGTTTGGTTAATAAACAAGACAGAAATTGGAGGGAATAACTATTCCACAGGCTCTTCAATGAGACTTAAAATGAGAATTTAATATGACACACGCAAAATCTACTCTTTAAAAATAACCGTTCTGTCACGGCACTATATTTTTGCTTGAATTGGTGCCTGGCCTTTACAGGTGCAGTATAATTCATTCTTGTCAGTATCAGGTTTATAAAAGCGGTAAGTGAGCGTGATAACATAGTTGTGTCATAGTTCTGCAGACGACCTTCCAGGACACGCCTTGTAAATAAAGGCAAAGTCACAGGAATGATTTTTGAATTGAAACAGGATCTTTTGTTGGACAATGATGTAGTGTAAGAACCTTTAACCTTATACTACAGTACAGCGCGTACACACAGAAACTTGTTGTGTTCCACCTCAGACCTGCGAGTGGTTTGCTCCCAGCAGGTTTGACAGGATTTTACATGGTGAAACCTTTGTACTCCCTCCCCCCGCTGTCGCACCTCTCAAAGGTAACCACAGAGCTGTGACTCATGCCTGCAGTTTCCTTCTAACTCATCTACAGTGCCAGATGCTGAAACTGTCCTTTTTGTTTTTTTATCAGAAGATTTCGAAACAAAATTTGTTCAGATTTCTTGATATCGAAAAGCTGTCAGTCAAAGAAAAGCATAGAACATAGTTGCACAGTTCCTCTGCTTGGGGCCCTATTTCTGTCGGTCACAACAGACAGGGACATTCCTACAATATACAAGCACCTGCCTGCTGTCTGCTGCTGTCACTTATCTTGATTATCTACCTTCCTTAGGTAAAGAAAAGACAGATACTTTTATTCTGTAAAGAACAAACAAAGTCAACAGTGCCAGTAGAAGAACATCGCTGGGAGCAGAAACCTTTGCAGCTTTATGTCCACAAATGTTTCCACCCTCCTGTAAAATAGTTGGAATCTACTATTTTGAGGTTGTTGCCACCTTTATATATAGACCCGTCAGTTTTATGTATTGATCATTCATTCTGTCTGTCTGTGTGTCTTCTAGGACAAAGACTGGGACACCTCTGTCCAGTTCCTGCCAGCATCAGATAACAAAAAGCTCGAGAAGAAAAAGGGTCCAGGCAAAGTTGGGGCCGTGATCGGTGTGGTGATCTTTGCGGCCGTTGTTGCGCTTATGACCGGACTGCTCGTCTGGCATTTCCACTGTAAGAACAACTTCCTTAATATTATTTAGATTAATAGGACACAATAGCAAACTGCAGTGAAAAAGGATGTAAGCAATGAAGTAGCAACCACAGAAAAATCACATTGTGTTCACAGGCAAGTTAGAGCCTGATGCACCTTTATTTTGTTTATTTGCACATGCAAATAATTGAAACCTTGAAGCAGGGATTAAATCTGCATCTCTTCAAACAAGTAAACCTGAGGGACTTCGCAAGTCAAAACATTAAAGGAAATAAACTTTGTGACAAACTAAGAAAAGTGAACAAAGCCCAAACCAAATGAAAAGTCACAACACTAAACACATGAAACAGAATGAGATGAAGTGAACTGGACTCTTGTGCAGTCGGAGCGGAGGGGTGTTGATGTTCAGTGTCGTCTGTGTGATCCCGCAGTCCGTAAAGATGTGCGGGTCAAGAGGATGTACAGCGGCTCCATGCGGATCACCAACCAGGTGTTTGAAGATGCGTATGAGAACTCCAACAGCTCCGAGTTCAAGGCGCTGGCGAAGCAGGTGACCTCACAGGTAAGTCTGCCGTTTAGATCTCCACCACTGCCCTGTCCGCAAAAAGGAAATTCATCTGTGTCAAAACAGGCTTCATTCACGCTCTGTTGCTCCTGTCTCTTTCAGCTTAAAGCCATCTATTCCAAAAGTCCACAGTTGGCCAAGTACTATGTTGGTTCTACAGTTCAGGCTTTCAGGTAAGGCATGAGCTGTTTATCAAGTTATTCATTTGTCCTATGTCACAGCAGTTATAGAGAAACATGTGTTGGCAATTTCTGTTCTTATACTCCCTCCAACAACGCTCACACAATATGTGTGAACAATGGGTAGAATTGATTTTCATAAGACCTTTTTGACCATCCTGTGGTTGGACAGGGCTTTTATATTTCTGACATCATTGACCAGTTTATCTGATACATGCATCTGTCTGAGCTTTTTACATTGATCAATTGTTTGTTTGCTTTGCTCCACATTTATAATATTTCATTCTTGTCCTATTGCTCCTAGCGAAGGCAGCGTTATTGCCTACTACCTGTCTGAGTTCAGCGTCCCCACGGGTCAACAAGCAGCCGTCGACAATGCCATGACAGCAATGGACAAGCTAGTGGACAAAGAGCAGCGTACCATGCGCAGACCTGGCAACTTACTGGTCCTTGAAGATGTGGTGTCTTCAGGTAGAGCCAAACTACAGTTGTTTGTGATTCAGTCCACGTCCATTATGATGTGGTTTGTTGTCAAATCGATTGTCAAGTTCTGCCCGGTTGTGGACTCGGACCACATCTAATTTATGTCTGTGTTCTTGGTTTCTCTCGCAGCACTTGATGCCCGCTTGTTTTCAACATCGTTCAGCAGTAAGTGTACAACTTGCATCTATCATTTATTCTCATTGATTATTGTCTGTTGTCACTTTTGTTACATGAGATCAGTTTTCTGACACATATGTAATTGGCTGACAACAAACCACTTTTTGTTTGCAGTTCATCTTTCTACCCAGCACGAATGAACAATTGTGTCAATTTATATAAATGATATTACATATACAGATAACATTCTGACTGGCATGACAATAACAATAACATATAGTCTGATCATATTTGAGCAGCAATTTATTGTTATTTTCCCTAAACACAAGAATTTAGAGGGAGTGTAAAAGGCTGAAACAGCATGTGCATGCAAAATATTGCTGCTCTTTTTTGGCAAAAGCATCATTCTAACTTATTTACTTTCAGTCCAGTGTTTCATCATATCCAAATGTTGTTCAGACAGTAGTTACTGTTGCATGGTATTATGCAATTGTGCATTTGCATTAGTAAAGATAGTGATACACATTGTAATAAAATTTTCATTGAGATAAGTGGGTGACTGCAGTTTGCAAAATTGAATGTGAACACCACTAAAAAAATATTGTTTCTGTTTTTTTTTCAGATTTTTTCAGGTTTTCAGAACATACAAGGACCAATCACATAGGGCAGATCCAGTCCCCCGGCTTCCCCGACCGTCCCTATTCCCCCAACACTTTCCTCCAGTGGCAGCTGAGAGCAGACCCCAACTACGTCATCAAGCTTGATTTTGACACAATGAATCTGGAAGAGAATTGCAAGAATGACTTTATCAAAATCTACGACTCCCTGGTGGCCATTGAGAGCCGTGTTATAGAAGAGTGAGTTCAGCTTTTGCCTCATATGAATACAGATTCAGGCAGATAAATAATTGATAATAAAATAATATATGAAATGATATAATATTTTCATATGGCGGTATATTGTACATGCTTTAAATTTGGATAGAGAGGACTTTATCTTGTATGTAAGGCCCTCTGCTGGTCACATGTTGTGCTTCTGACAGACCATTATACTGTGCATAAAGGTGCACTTGCCTTAAGCCCTTCAATCAAATCATTAGTGGCATTCTTGCATTCATCTTTTAAAAATCAAGATTCACTGAGGATTTCAATTCTTTACTAAAAGGAAAAACCTCAGAAATAGCATTTTGCACATAAGTATTTCCAATGGTGTTTGATCAAGTTCTGGAATCAATTACTTTCCACGTCAAACCACATTCTCGTTGATTCTGCAATGAACATGCTGGTTTGATTATAACCTTCACTTCAGTGAACGGTGCATGTTCAGGAAATTTACGGTGTTTGTTTTGTTGTTTTTTCAGGATGTGTGGTTACTACTCACCTAGTGATCCACTGACCTTTCTGTCTTCTGGAAATGTCATGTTGGTGACAATGGCCACAAATGACAAGAATAACTACCCAGGTTTCCGAGCACAAGTCTCCCAAATCAAACGTGGAAGTAAAGGTAAGGACTAATGTTGGCTGGGTCCTGATAGACACTCACTTCAGCCTCCTTGTTATGAGCTGACCATAAATGTTCATAAACACTAACATATTTTTTTTAACAGATACGACATGTGGTGGCCAGCTAACAGGTGAAAAAGGCTCATTCTCTTCCCCCAACTTCCCAAATTACTATCCTCCTCAGATTACATGTCAGTGGTCGATCCAGGTGAGATGTCTTAACTTACACAGCCATATGATATATTTTTCACAGGTTTCAGTTCTGTTTTGCTCCTCAGAAGGTCACATGTCATTTAGTTTTTTTACTCATTTCTACCAATCATTAAGGTCCCTGCTGGTAAGGCGGTGAAGGTGACGTTTAAAAAGTTCCTCTTGTCGGAGCCTGGCCAGGAAAAGAGTAAGGACTGTCGCAAAGACTACGTGGAGGTCAACGGAAAGAAGTGAGTCCATGCTTGCATATCTAAAAGCCACATAGGAATTACATAACAGAGCGGACATGTCAGTGCCTGTTGTCTCATCCTCAGACTGTGTGGAGAAAAGCCTGATGGGACAGTGACAGAAACCAGCAACACCAACACAATGAAGGTGGTGTTTTTCTCTGATGCCTCCTATGTGGACCGAGGTTTTAATGCACAGTTTGAGGCCATTGACGTAAAAGACCGTAAGCAACTCACTCTCTCCCAGATGATGTTCAGTTCTTGACCTTAGATGTGTGTATCTCACGTTGACCCTGTCGTCCACAGCTTGTCCAAAGCAGTTCCAGTGCCAGAATCAGCGCTGCATTAAGTCCGACCTCAGATGTGATGGCTGGAATGACTGCGGAGACATGAGCGATGAATTAAACTGCAGTAAGTACTGTTTACTCAGATTATACTCAGACTGTTGATTTTAACTACATTTTCTAATGAGCTTAACTGTGTTTCCCTCCAGAGTGCAGTTCAAAGGATATCAGTTGTAAAAATGGATTGTGTAAGCCCATGTTCTGGAAATGTGATGGCGTTGATGACTGTGGAGACGGCACAGATGAGCTGAACTGTGGTGAGACCTGTTAGCACTGACGGAGGACATATTTTACGTGAGCACTGAAAGGCTTTCAGTCAGTTTTCACATACTTGTCTGTTTCTTTTGTTTTTTTTAAGGTGGATGTCAATCTGGACAATTAGCATGTAAGAACAACAAATGTGTTTCTGAGAAGAAGCGCTGTGATGGCAGGAACGACTGTGAGGATGGGTCCGATGAGCTCGACTGTGGGAGAAGTAAGATTCATTTTCTCCTAAACTGCAAAGAAGTCTCCACATATAAGTCACTAATCTAATTTTTGATGATATTTTTCTCATTCGAGCAAAATAATTTGTAACAGAGTTAAGCACTTCCACCTGATTCCTTAGGCGCAAATGTGAAATTATCATTTTAAAGTGTTTACACATATTTAAAGAACACGTTTGAGTGAACACATAATTGATGATGATGAAATGAGTGTGTTCTTCCACGACACTGAAGGTATCCATACAGGGATCTGTTTCATAGTTTGAATTTGATTGTTCTTCCCTCCCTCTCTCTGTAGACACTGATACACGCTGCACTGACCTTACATATAGATGTAAGAACAATAAATGCATCAGTAAAGTGAACCCAGAATGTGACGGAACACGGGACTGTGACGATGGATCTGACGAGGAGAATTGCGGTATGTCACAAACAAAACCTCAGTGGGTGAATCTATGTTTGTCTCAGATTGAAAACCAGTTATTATCTCTATCTGCATTGTTACCTCGCACAACAAAACAGATGTGAATACCCACCCACTTCAGGCACTTCGACAGGCTGCAACAAGCCAGCCCTGTGATTGATTGATTGTTAACGTTTCAGACTGCGGGAAGAGGGTGTTCAAGACGTCACGTATTGTTGGCGGTCAGGATGCGGAAGAAGCAGAGTTTCCCTGGCAGGTCAGCCTCCATGTCAAGAATTACGGTCACGTGTGTGGAGCGTCCCTCATCAGTCCACGCTGGCTGGTCACTGCTGCCCACTGTGTGCAAGATGACGGCAGGACAAGGTAACATCTTACTTTATGCTTTATGTTTTCACTGGCAACTAGAAATCTTTATCTATCTGCGTAATGTGAGAAATCTATTTTCACCCTGCCGCATTATTTTTGAGTTGTCTCCAAATTCTGCAAAAGTGCTTAAGTTTATCCTCATTCAGGGCCGTGAAACAACAAACTCTTGGTGTTACTCTCCATACTTTTGTCTTGAAAAGAAACTTAAATTAAAGCTGATAAAACATATAAACCTGCTAAAAGGCCTCAATAAATTCTTCTTTCATCAGCGCAGAACAACCAGAACAACAGTTGGCCGTTCAGTTTAAATGTGCTGGCAACAATTTGTCACATGCAAAGTGAAACCTTAGACCTCTGTATTTGTGCGAACAACACAATGTGTGGGTGAATAATTTAACATACATGAAACCCTTCCAGGCCCCCAGTGTAACTTTGAGGTGCATGTTTTAGACCGTGCCTCTCTCCTACCACAGTAAGCAAATTTGGAGCTGTTATAAATAACATCTTGTCATCATCATATTCTGCAGATTGTATTTTCTCTGAAATGACTTAACAATGGGATTTTTCCATTTGCAACAACAATTATTGTCTTTTAAATTGCCTTTAATAAATTCTTTTTAAACATTCAGTTCACTTGAGGTGAAGTCTGAGTCATCACATACTTTGCCACCCTCACTGCCATTTAGCTCTAACAGTAAACAAGGCCTGGACTAAGGCCAAACTCAGGTTTTTCATACATATCTTGTAATGTAACGATGTGTTTGTTAATGGTTATCTGAGACTGAGAATGAACTTTGTGATCTCTTTTTTTGTGTGTCCTCAGATTCTCCCAGCCCGGCACTTGGGAAGTTTATCTCGGCCTTCACACCCAGCAGAACACTGGAGGTGCCGTGGTGAAGAAGAACCTGAAGCAGGTCATATCTCACCCTAACTACAATGCGTACACCTTTGACAATGACATCGCCCTGATGGAGCTGGACAGTCCTGTCACCTACTCAGGCCACATCAGGCCCATCTGTTTGCCGGCCCCCCAGCATGATTTTCCACCTGGGAACACTGTGTGGATTACTGGGTGGGGAGCCACTCGAGAAGGAGGTAAGTTCCCACAACAATACACCTTTGTATTTCTTAATTTGCTGAATACTTGGAGCCATTAATATGGACACAAATTAATAAACGCAGTAAGAGAAGGAGTATTGCTAGTAGTGTTAGTCATTGCTGATTTTACCGGAGATGCAATTGCATCCCCTGGAGGTCAGATTCAAACAGTCAAATTTTAACTCCTATATATAGACAGTTATCTCTAAAAAATATTTTTAGGATTTGCTTTGTAGACCTTTATTTAATTGTGATATACATTATAATTTATAGTGAATTCTAATGGTGTTTGTGTTGATTTTATAGTTTTGTTTAGTGATGGCTTGTTATATACAGGGTTTTCATAATTTGGAAACATATGTTCATTGTAGGAGCTTTCTATTTGCCTACAGATAGATACCATGTAGTCACTAATTCAAACCATGCAACTGTACTGTGGAGCTGTCAGAAGAAACAAAAAGTTTGCTCTGGTGGAAGCCTGCCATTACTGGAAGTTTAATGACTGTTAGACTGATTACATGACAGTTGGACCTAAACATAAGTGTGATGATATCCTCCTATGTGTGTTTGTTTTTGTTATACAGGATTTGCTGCAACAGTACTCCAGAAGGCCCAGGTCCGAATCATCAACCATTCGATATGTGACAAGTTGATGGGAGGGCAGATCACGTCTCGGATGTTGTGTGCTGGAGTGCTGAGTGGAGGAGTTGATGCTTGTCAGGTAATAAAAGGCCCTTGAACCCTTTGCTTCCCAGCTTTCTCCCAGAATGTTTCACAAAACAAGGCATATAAATATACAGATTTAACAATTACCCAGAAATGTAACTGTTGTCAATGAAACCACAGTAATAAGAGTGTTAGGCTTGTTCAGTTGTATATAATTCTATTAAACTGACACATAGACCAGTTGCTTAATCCCCTTGGGGTTTTTTTTTTTTTTTGCATTGTTTTACAATTGATAGCACAGCCATGGGAAAAAACAATCCTGATTTTAAAAACGGAGAAAATAAGAAGGAAGGAAAAGAAAAGAAACAGGCAGAAAGACAAGAAATTCATGGAAAATAGAAATTATGAACTACACAGCCCCCATGTCGTACCTCTATGGTAATGCATGTATCTATGTGTGTCCTTTGTTAGGGAGACTCTGGCGGTCCTCTGTCCAGTCCGTCTGGCACCCGTATGTTCCTGGCAGGAGTGGTCAGTTGGGGCGATGGCTGTGCCCGCAGGAACAAACCTGGCATCTACACAACAGTCACCAAATTCCGTGGCTGGATCAAACAAAAGACAGACGTGTAGACCACTGCAAAATGGTCAAACCAGGCCAAAGACATGGACATGAACACGGACTGATGACAGTCAGTTCAGATTTTTACTTCAGTAAAACACTGACTCTGACTTTCCAGCTGATGTAATGGACTTGACTTCCAGTAGTAGCTGCAGTGGAAAATGCACTGTTTGCTTGAAGAGTAATGGCAACACATTTTATGTCCACTGTGATTTTTTTGAGGGCGGGGTTGATGAAATGTTTTTAAAATGTAAATAAAACGGTTTATTTTTGTGTGGTTTTATTATTTTTGCTGTTGTTGATGGAGAACATTGTTATGTGCCTCACAAGAAATAGATTTCAGGTGTGATTGTTACACTTGTATACGTATGAAATGTGCATCCTTGTACTCTGTTATACTGTGTTTTATCAAAAGAATTCCCCATCACTTTTACTTGTTGTCTTTGTTGTAAATTTTATAAATTTACAACAAAATGTCAGCAAACTCAGTCCATCCTACCTCCTATGGCTTGGTATCTTATGCATTTTATTTTTGATTTTTAGTCTAGCAGAAATCCCTGAAAGGTTAGCGATGTGATTGTTCGTTTTTGAAAGTGTTATCCTTTTCTTTATGGATGGCATTTATATTTTAACATGGGAACTGCATTTTTGTCTAATTGAGTAAAGAAGTAGGTTTTGTTTGATTTTAATCTTTCATGTTGAATATGCTAATATGAGCTCTTTTCCATTCAGCACAATATTAGTCCCTTCTGTTTAATTTGTCTGAAATCTGTGTAAATGTGTGTTTTATAGCAGATGGTTTTTGAATAAAACACTTCTGATATCACTTCCAATTGTTTGCATTTCTGTTTTTATGCACTGACATGCATCTACAATTTTTGGATGACTTTGCTTTACGACTGTTTGTTTTTTCACTGTGCCATATTTGCATTACAAGTCTCCACTTCAGCCGGATGGTTACAGAACCACAGGAGGCTGACACCGTGTCTGTGATGGACATTTCATGTGAGGAATTATATCAAGAACGCTGTGCTCATTTTGGTCCAAATGATATTTTGGCCTGTTTTTATTTTGCCTTTCATAAATTTCTCCATTGTCTATTTGAAAAGAATGTGTCATATATGATATTTTATGCTTTATGTTCATAAAACCTGAAGGTGGCAGTATTGCAACATCGTGGATGCCAACTGCCGTAAAACGTCGAAGAAGAAGAAGAAGCCGGTCCGTCCGTGTTTTTGTTCCCCCGGTGTTTGCAGCAGCTGCAGCAGCGTGTTTGTTTTGTATTCATTAGTTATTCTTTTCTTACAGTCGGAAAATATGATTATTGTCCAATAATCTCAGATGTAGCATTTTAAAACAACGTTAAGGACAAACAGGAATTCAAAACATCAAGCTGAGGTTTAAAAATGGTGCGACGTTGTTAGCTAACGTTAGTCTGTTTCATTAAGAGGTGACAGGTTTATTTAACTTCTACATGTTTGTAAGCCCGTAAACATGTGGCTTTCATTCATTATTAGTGAACAAACCTGATGCTGGTGAAGGAGAGTAACTTCCAGTAGACATGGATTCAGACAGGAGGAGAGACAGCCGGAGCTGGGACTGGGACAGCCCGCAGTGTCGAGCCCAGCTGGACGAGATCTTTTTCCGCCAGCATGACTACATCCAGGCCGGCAGCTCGGAGCACAAGGAGTTCTGGGCTTTCTTTGACCGCTTCCAGAGGTTTAAAACCAAGAGGGACATGTCTGGACCGGGAGGCAGCCGAAAAGAGGACAGAGAAGAAGAGAGAGACAGGACAAAGCCTGGCAGTGGAAAGGTGGATCTGGGCCTTCCTAAAGAGTATGATGCTCGCTACCGGATCAATGTGTCTGTGTGTACCCGGGATGTCGAGGAGCGCCTGGGGAAGTCAGAGCACAGAGGCAGGCAGAGATCCTCAGGTCCAGGCAGTCAGGAGGTCTCCGACTGCCGACTGGCTCTCCTCCATTTCCTGGACTTCAGCCAGAGACAGAGTTTTGCCAAACTGGCCAAGCTTCGCCGGGAACAGAAGAACCTGCCCATCTTCCAGTACCGGGACAGGATAGTGGAGCTGGTGCGACTTCACCCCGTGGTTGTGGTGGCAGGAGACACGGGCTGTGGAAAGTCCACCCAAGTACCTCAGTATCTTCTTTCAGCTGGCTTCAACAGCATAGCCTGCACGCAGCCTCGACGTATTGCCTGTATATCCCTTGCAAAGAGGGTCAGCTTTGAGAGTCTCAATCAGTTCGGCTCAAAGGTTTGTCACGAGTGATTAAATGCAGTTCTTGCTTTATTCTTTTAATTGGTTTGCAGCACTGACTTGATCGTAAATGCGTTAAGAAAAAACTGCGTCAGAGCTCACAAAATGCAGTCGTGTTTTGCAGGTGGGACATCAGATACGCTTTGAGACCACCCGGACCACGGCCACCAAACTGTTGTTCCTGACTGAGGGGCTGCTGCTCCGACAGATCCAGCAGGACAGGACGCTGGCCCAGTACCAGGTGGTGATAGTGGACGAGGTCCATGAGAGACACCTCCACTGTGACTTCCTTCTCGGGGTCCTGCGCTCTCTGGTGGCTGACCGCCCTGACCTGCGTCTCATCCTCATGTCAGCCACCATCAACATCAAACTTTTCTCTGACTATTTCAGTAGTGCTCCTGTGATGCAGGTACCAGGCAGACTGTTTCCTATACAGGTGAGCACAGGACAGAGCTTTGTGGTTGGTCTCTAATTACAAATTCTAAATTGTCACCTGCTATACAAGTTTGAAGCATTAAATTAAACATTTTCAGTGTGTTTGTGGTTTGAAATTTTGTTACATATTTTCTTTTACAATGCACCCAACTTTCCTGTACTAAGGTGATATATCAGCCCATTCCAGCTGAGGAGCAGTCCTCGCGTTCAGAGAAACTGGATCCCAGGCCATACCTGCGTATCCTGCAGGCCATCGATCAGCGTTACCCTCCAGAGGAGCGCGGTGACCTGCTCCTCTTCCTTAGCGGTGTGGCAGAGATCTCTACCATCCAGGAGGCCTGTCAGATTTATGCCACACACACACGTCGCTGGATAGTCTTACCGCTGCACAGCACCCTCTCACTGGCCCAGCAGGACAAGGCACAGTCAGCTTCATCTGGATTAGAATGGACACATCATGTATGAATCTGATATGTTGCCTGTGGTTTATCAGTTCTAATTCTCTGTTATCATGCTATTCTTCAGGTGTTTGACATTGCTCCTCCTGGGGTGAGAAAGTGCATCATCTCTACCAATATTGCTGAGACCTCAGTAACAATAGATGGGGTGCGCTTTGTTGTAGACTCAGGTATGGAACTAGTAGTACATTCATAGCTGGGGATTAAGTTTCAAAGATTTGCTTGCCCTACCAATGAGTCCATCCTTTGTAGAATGGATGTAGAACAGTAACCATATAAATGGATTGTTTTTGTCATTTGTTCTTAGGAAAGGTAAAAGAAATGAGTTTTGATCCTAAGGCCAAGATGCAACGTCTGCAGGAGTTTTGGATCAGCCGAGCCAGTTCTGAGCAGAGGAAAGGTCGAGCCGGTCGTACAGGTCCAGGAGTGTGTTACCGTCTGTACGCTGAGTCTGACTACAATGCCTTTGCACCATATCCTGTGCCTGAAATCCACAGAGTGGCTCTGGATTCCCTCATTCTTCAGGTAACAACATCTCGTAGAAAGCAGGCTAGCAGTTTGTCCTTTTCATTTTTGAATTTCCATAACTAAATTCCAGCTGTATTTATACCATTTTGTTCCTGCAGATGAAGAGCATGTGTCTTGGAGATCCACTTTCTTTTGTCTTCATTGATCCACCTCCAGCTGCTAGTATTCAGACTGCAGTTACTTATCTGAAAGAGCAGGGGGCACTAGACAGTCGCAGTGAATTGACCTCAATTGGTAGTTTGCTGGCACAACTGCCTGTGGATGTGGTCATAGGTAAGAGTCCGTACACCAAACCCATATTGCAGTTTGTTCAAATCACTTCAGTTTTTTCGTGAAGCTAACAACAATGCAGTGGTAAATCGGTGAATAAACTTTAAGTAGCATCATTTTAGGACTGCTCTTATTTGCTTGGAGTAATTATCCAAAATATCATAAACAACGTGGCAATGGTATACTGAAGTTAAAAGTGCTACACATACAGTAGCAGCTTTACCAGCAATTAGATTTGTAAACATATGTGTTTGTGTTCATTCAGGGAAGATGCTGGTGCTGGGCTCTTTGTTTAACCTGGTGGAGCCCGTGTTGACAGTGGCAGCAGCCCTCAGCGTTCAGTCACCTTTCCTGCGCAGCTCACAGCACAACCCAGACTGTGCCACTGCCCGCCAGCCCCTGCACAGTAACCAGGGAGACCCCTTCACCCTGCTCAACACCTTCAATGTCTGGTTGGAGGTCAGTATGGGACACATTATGTGACAGTGGCTATTTGATATAAAGGAATTCATCACTGTAACAGGTGGGATTTAAGATGGCATTCATTGTACATAAACCTGTTCATGTTTGAGCTCAACAGGTGAAGGGAGAGAGAGGTGGTGGCTCAAGGAAGTGGTGCAGGAGGAGAGGCCTGGAGGAGCAGCGACTATATGAGATGGTCAACCTACGTAGACAGTTCAAGGCAGGATACTGACACAGTAGTTCACACATTCTAACATTTTTATAAATAAAGTTTTTCATGTGGGAACACTATTTCACAATAGGAGCTTCCTCTCTGGTTAACAGGACTTGCTGAGGAGCCATGGCTTGCTGGAATCAGAGCACAGCACTTCCTCTGGTGGTGACCGTGGGCAGCGTAGGGAGAGGTTCACAGAGAGGAAGAAGCTGCATCAGCTGAAGAGAGATCACGAGCAGCAGGAAGGCAGCAGACGTAAAGTCCTGAGGCTGGACGAGGGCCAGGACGGAGAGTTCTCCTCAGGATCAGACACAGAGGAAGCAGGCAGAGGCAAAAAGGACAAGGAGGGCTCAGGACAGAGCGTGGACATACAGGTGAACTCAGAGAACATAGTAACATGGAAAAAGGTTGCTACAAAGCAGCCCTAAACCTCAAACATTTAACACTCACAAATCAACTAATGTATGTAAACGTTGTTACAATATTGTATAATATGTAGGGTTAAAACTTCTGTGCACACGTTCTGTAAACCTTTGTGGATCAAACTGAGGTCAGATTTTGGCAGTTGACTACAGCAATTTGCAGAAAGACTTGGAGGGAAGTCTTTGGGTCCAAGCAACAATAAACTGGTAGAATCGGCATCAGGAATGTTGACAGAATATTATCTTTTTGTGAAGAAATAATTACAATCAGAGTGATAATCTCTGTGGTGTTGTTCTGCCTGCAACAGGAGGTGAAGTTCAAGTTGCGTCACAACATGTCAGAGCTGCAGGAGGCAGTCAGTGTCAGTCAGGACTTGTCCTCCCGCCAGCAGGCTTTGCTCAAGCTGCTGCTTTGCAAAGGCCTCTATCCTCAGCTGGCACTGCCTGATGAACACAACTCCACCCGCAAGGACTCTGAGCAGGTCAGGTCTGCTGCTGCACCCACCCCAGATTACGTTATAGTAAAGGGGGAAACCTTGTGTCAGTAAAGCTTTTATTTCAATACTCATTGAAAAACATTATGTGGGATGAAACATTTCTCTTCCACTTTATGATTTTACATTGTGTAGGTGTTTCACACGAAGAACAAGCAGGGAGTGGTGATCCACCCGACCAGCGTGTTTGCCAGTGACCCAGAGGTTCTACATGTGCCTGAGAATGACACCGGAGAAATGGGTAAACCTCTATAACAACTTCTGTTCAAGTATTACATGTAGACTTTCTTTTATAATTTAAAAAAGAATTACAATAAAGAATAAGCCCATTGTCAAGTAATAATCTGCTGTGAAAGCCAAAACTTAAAAAAGCGAGGCATTATACTCACTAGCAATTCACATTTGATTTCTCAATAGTTTTAAGCACTGACAGCTACTAACCAAAATTTGTCTTTCTGGAAGTTACTTTTACTTTGAAATCTAAAAAAGACAACATCTGTGCACTGACCTCATTTATGTGTGATCGTGTTTCTTAAAATTCCATGTAACATCTTTTCCTCTGCCCCCTGATCCTGTTTTTTCCTCTTATGTCTCTTCCTTTCACTCTTATTACTGTGCATGTCTCTTATCATATCTCATCTGTCTCTCCCTCTTTGTCTCTGTTTCCTGCCTGAAGGGCCTGATAGGAGGGACAGCAGCAGACACCAGCTGCTAGCCTTCGTCACTCTGTTGGAGACCAACAAGCCGTATTTGTCCAACTGTGTTCGGGTTCCTGCACTGCAAGTTAGTACCAGATGTGGGATGTCCCTGTTCCCACCACAAACTGCTAAATATTTTCTTTTTTAAATCCTCATGGATAGTGATGGTAAACTTATGTGATCCAGTTTTGGGGTTGATCTGATTGCTAAGTCAGTTCTAGGAGTAGGACAAAGAGTGTGATCCACTATCAGTTCACAGGTTCCAGTATTGGACAACAAGGACGAGGACAATACACACTGAACAAATTACAAATACTGAAGAAATAAGCTGCTTATTATAGAGCAGAGGCAGAGATGGGCCACCAAATTTTATTTTTCTAATCTGATTTTGACACAGATTTTTGTATTATTGATTTTTTTGTAAAAGCTTTCACCCAACTTTACATAATTTTAGATTATGCAAAGTCTATTCATAAAACCACCTGAATGATATATCATCATTATTGTGGGCAACATGTTACTTGTATCATGATCTATTCCATAATTCCCAGCTCTGGTCCATTCATGCATCATGTATTAGTAATACTTCTCTGTGTCTGCATGTGCTCACTAGGCTCTGCTGCTGGTAGCAAACTCTGTGGACAGTAATGCTGACTGTACGCGTCTGGTGGTGGATGGCTGGCTGGAGCTGGAGCTGAGGGAGCCAGAGGAGGCCCTGAAGGTGCTGTCCACAGCTCTTACTCTTAGGGCTGAGTGGGAGCGCCTCCTGTTCGTCCAGCTGGGAAATAGCACAATGGGTGGTCCAGCAGTCCAAGGTGTTCCCCGCAAAGTCATGGAGAAGCTGAGTGAAAGCCTGGTCCGCTACCTGCTCTACACTGAGGTACTGATGCACCTGTAACCACCTGCTGACCTGGTGGGTACAGTTAATGTCATCTAGAAGTTTTAAATATATGTCACCAGAAAGTAAACAAGGCAAAGGACAAAACTGAAACGTAATGGTTCCTCAGTTCATGTTGTTTTTTTATACAAAAAAGGTAAAGTTGAAAACCTTGAATATATATTATAATAATATATGTGTGTGTGTGTGTGTGTATAATATATATATGATAGTTTTGTGTCTGTATAATTGTTCATCTCTATTTTCCAGACATTCTTTTTGACTCAGATACTCATTCATCTTTTTACAGTCTCATTACTATACTCTTTCTGTATTTTCTGTGTACTTCTTGCCATCTCTCCCAGGTCAGTTACAGCTTACAGCGACTCACAGCTTTCCAGACCCAGAACCTGTACATCGGCCCTCAGCCTGAGACTGAGCAGTCTCACACCAAAGCTCTAGATCTAAACCCACTGTTTCCAGGAGCTGAGGCTAAGCCGGATCCCATTAAAGGAGGCCTGCATGTCACCAGCTTCTTCACCTACAACTGTCTGGCTGTGAGTCTGTCTGAAACATAGGCAGTCTAGAAAAGCATTCTCTTAAAGTTACAAAGAAATGAAAAATGTTGGCAAAATTGTCCCATGTTTGGATATGAAATTTGTATTATATTTATTTTGTGGAAAATTGTGTATTTTCAGAGGTCACTTCAGGTGAACGCTACTAGTTCACATACAAAAAGATTAATAGTAGCCAGGGAGGTTGGAGCTCTATGTTACCTCAACACGTGATCTCAACAGACTAGCGTCCATGTGTGAAATAATATGGAAATATATGTAATATATGTAAAAGTGTGTCATCAGGCGCTTGTTTTACGTACATAATGGTAACAATTAAATAAACAATAAAACATTTAATTGAATTAATTACAGGTTTAATTCCCTAATAATATTCTTTTTTTTTTTAAGTTGGATAACAAAATAATTGCCAGCTAGTTCTAGCTGTCTTATGGATTTCATGTTTTAAGGATGTTTTTCTCCTTAAATAAATATATCAGTTTGGAATTAAACCATCCAGCACCCTTTGTCAAAAATAAACTGATCACCACATCTGACAGAAATATGATTGTCATCGATGGCTGTTTTTTTCACTGTTTGCAGGACTCGAAGGATCTGTACAGTGAGTGTTTACGCACTTTCTGGAGCTGTCCTAACTGTGACCTCTACATGCCTCTGACTCCACTGGAACGCATGCAGCATGAGGCCTCCTGCAGGCCAGCTGGGGAACAGCAGCAGCCGGAGGAAGGTCAGGAATATCTCATGTTGACATATATTTTGAGGTATCTTTTGATATTGGATAACTTGAACACATCCATCAGCTAGCTTGATACTTGGTGCCAATAGGTTTGAATGAGGTGAGTAATTTGAGACTAACTGTGAGTATGTGTTGTGGGTTTCAGAGCCAGAAGGTGGAAAGACAGGCTCTTCCTTAGCGTCCAGTCTTACCAGAGTTTATCACTGTGACGTCTGTAATGAAGACCTGACCCTCACCTCCACTGAGATCCTCAAGCATAAAAGGCAGCACATGCATTCTGCCAAGTAACTGACCACAACAACTAATCACAACTCTGTTCTGTCAAAGAAAGACTTGAGTTTATAGGGGAAAAAAAGTTGTTTTTTTTAATGTAATATTCTTGTCACTGTTCTTCTTCCCTTTTGTACTTGAGGAACTTTATTAAAGTGCTATTACCTCCCTCTAATGGCCACTGAATGTATTTGCCATTGCCTTCTGCATAGTTATGTTCCAATAGGCGATACCCACATTTGTAAAAACTACTCTCCCAAAATAATTGTTTCAAAATTTAAACATATTCAAAGGCTTGAAAAAAAGACTACATGTATAGAGTTTTTTTCCAAATTCCTTGGATAGCATTGTGGAAGAATTATAAACTACAACTTGCATACAGTGTTTGGGAAAAGGCACAGTGAGTTCATGACATGCAACATGAGAGAAAAGTACACACTGATTTAAAATATAGAGTGAGGGTTTAATAATGATACAAACCCACGATATGTAACACCTCAAAGCAGCACATTGGCACAAAGTCAGAAGTAAGACAGCACGGAAGATAAAAACCTGTCTCAAAAAAATAAAGAATCAGAATAAATATCTCAATAAATAAATAAACAGGTAATATCTCATTAATTACTTTGAAACTAATAAATACGTACATTTGAAAATATGCACATTGGCAGAAATCAATAACCCAAAAAGTAAATAGTACTTAACACAGAGTTACTTAGAAATCATAAGTTATTGATTACTCAAATCAAAAGGCACATTTATTAAGATGTAAGAATGGGGCCTGCAATTGTGATCACATGACTGTCAGTACTGTACTCTAACACCATTTCTGAACCAGAAGTAGCAAACTGTGTGCAATGGCTTTACTAGTTCTGTATATCTGCACCATCAAGTGAGCGTGTGTATCTGTGTGCAGGTCTATGCGTTGCAGAATTGTGGGGATTGTGTGTGTGTGTGTGTGTGTGTGTGGGGGTAGTGACCGACTGAGTTTGTGTTTCCTGCCATTATGACAGGATGTCTTTTTTTTTTCTAAGTGGACCAACATTGTTGGCAGGCTGGCCTAGTAGTGAAAATGACCGTCCCGTAATCGAGAGGTCGAGGGTCGTGTTCATCAGCAGTCCTGTGACCTGACTCTGAACCCTACTGCCTGTTCACTCACTTTAAGTCACTTTGGATAAAAGTTCTTGGCTAAACCTAAAATGTAAATCTGGTGAAGCTTCTGAAAGACTCATTCTGCCATAATTCAATGTCTACCAGGTGGTCATCTATTGGACATGAGAGTGTAGTATAACTAGTCAATACTGGTTTCCTTATACAGGGCTTTCTGTATGTGTTCCCATCTTTCATTTAAAGGAACATGCCTGTGGTTTTAGAAGAGAAATCCCCCCACAGATTCTCTACATTGTTAGGATATCATCATTCTGTGATGCTCATTGCATTTCATGAGTTATTTTGAGATTACTAGTTGTCATTTACTTTTCGGTGTTCACATTTTTACTGTGTAATCAGCATCCACCCTGCTTTCTGATTTCTTACATTTTTAGGACATCGTTCAACAACTCACAGACGTGAGCTTGTTGCATTCAGTAGTTGGTTCTTCATGTAGGTGAAGAGACCAATAACAACAGTCATAAGGACATTTGAGCTTCAATTTTTCCAGTCAACCAAAAATGTGATTGTAATACAAGAGGCAAATTTCTATAGAGTAACTGGTGTCTCTACATCTTCAATAATATATTTCACCTTGCATGATTGTGAAACACTGGTGCAAAGTGGAGGCTGCACATAAGGCCCTTCTTTGATTCTGAGGGATTTACACAAAAAGCCTCGTGTTTATGCTGACATAAGTTTTTTGAAAAACATCCTGTTAATAAAATCTGTTGAAGCTGTGATGGTAATAGCTTTTGATCTACTCTTGGTCAGTTATTCACTGGAAGTAGAAAAATATACCACCAATCAGCAAAATAGACACAGAAATGCAAGGTACATCACCAGAAGCATTTTAAAAATGTCTTGGGTTGAATTTATCTTTAAGCCCAGCTGTAAACTTACAAAAACCTTCCTCACACTCTTTAGCATCCTCAGCACCTTGGGTGGAATAATAACTTGAAGGATTGTTTGACTCTGCCACACCACCTCATAGATTTGAATAGGGTTAGGACAGGACTTAAAATAGCAGCTTTTTTGACTTCATACTTAAAGCAACATTCAGCAAACACATCTGCCACTGTGCCCAAACAAAGACCTACCGCCATTCATCTTTTTCAAGTTAATGTGTCTCTTTTCTTATCACAGGGTCAACAGTCTACAGCACGCACATTTAAATGTCACACCTGTGAGCTACGTGCTGCTGCTCAAAGACAAGTTTGTGTTCCTATTTATCTTTTCTGCTTGATATCGAACACAATAACACACTACAGTATTCAGTTCCAACACTTTTCAATTTCTGTTTAGTTTTTCTTAATGTGAGCAACTGGTACAAAAATACTCTTCAATACATTGTTCATTGCACTTAAATTTTTTTTTGGTGGCATCTCATTCAAAGGCCAAGACACATCTACAGATTGGTTAGCATGGGGTCCTGTTTTGTTTCTCTTTGGGGTTGGGACTGTAAGGTCGTTGTGTACATTAGGTAGAATAGACTCGCTCAGAGGCCTCAGTTGTAAGCACCTTGACTGATTCAACAAGTACAGTGATGGGATGGGATGTTTTCTATGGTTAATATTGAAAATACATGGAAAGATGAATATGTGTAAAGTGAGGGTGTTTAATGTTCGACACACATTCTTGATTTTTTTTTTTTTTTCAGAAAACAAAAATAACCTTGTGTTTGGTTACAAAGGACCATAATGAATCACATTATGACTTTTAAGTCTTTGTGGTTGTCATTGCAACTTCCCTTAACAACAGTTGTCCCTTTGCATTTGATAACCTTTCTTCCACTGTGGTCTACTACTTTAACCAAAAGACAACACTAGTGGTCTCAGATGCTCATACTTTTTTGAAGACTGCACTCACTTGTGCTCACTCTCTCCAAACCTCTCTCTCCCATTCTCTTTTTCATTTCTTAACCAGGGTTTGAGGAACATCTGAGGTAAAATTAGAGGTAAAGGGTGACATCTGTTCATCTGACTGATAAACAGGCCAACATGAAACAAATAATTTCCCCAAGATCTCATGTTTGTGAATATGTGATAGTGTGTGCCACTGGGGGATTCTGTCAATATGTTTTACATTTAATAAAATATACCAATTAAAATTATAACAATCATATATATAAACATCTTTTGTTTTTGTGTTTTTCTTTCTAAATAAAAAAAAACAGACATTTGAAACAGTGTACACATCATCGTTGCCTCTGCCACTCTCTTCCTGTGATAAAGTCTCTGACCGCTAACTCTAGATCAGCCAAACCTCAGTAAATCCACTATGAAGGCTCCAGATGACTCCCACAGAGCCTGGTCTGAGTGCAGCGCACCTTCAGCAGGCATGGACCAGTGAGGAAGGCCCCAGGTTGAAAAGAGAAAGAGCGGAATGCAGTGGAAGGCCATGGGGCTTTGGAGGGCCACGTCAGAGGTCTGGGTCTAGCACTGAGAGCACTGTTCCACCTGCTAAGCTCCATCTCCTGTGTCCTGACAGGTGCTCTCTTCTCTCAACACCCAAACCTCCTTGGTCCAGAGAACCCTTCCCACCCCCTAGCCTGGCCTCATCGGACCGCCTTGTGCTTTCCCCCACAGCAGCCACACCTCTCCCCACACCGCAGGCAGGCGCGCAAAGGCAGGTAGCAGCACATGCAGGGCACGAAGAGCGACAGGGCCAGGAGGGCCAACCAGCGGGCACAGCAAAGAGGGTGCGGGTGGCCCCCCATCGAGTCATCACACGAGCAAGGCTCCCAGAACTCTCCCTCAGAGTCCGACATGCAGTGGTAGAGCAGACTCTCTGCACACCATACACAGGTCCACTGGCGCAGGCAGTGCAGTGCCGGGTCTGGGGCATCTCTGCAGCGGCCCCGCCCGTTCTCCGAAGCACTGAAAACAGAGCGGCAGTACACACAGCGAGATGAGCATGATGATGAAGCCTGAGGACACGGGCTGTCGTCGTCGGGGGAGATTACCCCCGGGTCGCCACTGCTGCTGGCCCCTCCTCCTCTCTTACGAGTCCGCGACCGGGGCGTGGCCAGTGAGGTGTGGATGCAGCAGGGAGAGGGCGAGCCTTTGCCCGTCTCCTGGGGCGAGCCGGCACCTGAGGACACGCCTGACACAGCGTTGGGCATGGACATACAGGTGGGCGATGACGAGGACAGACGCTGGGAAGCTTTACTGTCCAGGCTCACTGTCACGTCACAGCCCGCCGTCCCCACTCCTGCCAGCTCCTTCTCAAAGCGGACCACGCACAGCTCTGACTTGTCCTGCAGACTCCCTCCGCCACCAACAACCACACCCCCGGTCAGCCCACCGACCATAGTCCTGGTGGCCCCTGCCCGTCGGTAGTCCTCATAACCTCGAGAACCCCACAGGTCTTTGCAAGGGTCCACGCTGCGCAGGTCTCCCTCCTCCAGCAGAGAAATGGTGGGTGAGAGGGGCGACAGAGGAGACGAAGCCGGGGGACCCACAGGAGGAGTAGGTGGAGCAGGAGGTGGGGGTGGGGGCGCTGGGGGATTCAACACAGCCGTCATTTGTGAAAGCTGGTGCTGTCCTGGCCTGGTGTGGATCTGTGGAGAGGGTATAGAATTACAGAGTGAGTCAGGAACAGTGTGTACTGTGGCAGCAGCTACAGAAGGATCTTGATCACTTGTGCATCTATTTGAGACATTGAGATATCCTAGGATATCAATGATGCACAAGTGATCGAGGCCCACAAATCTAAAAAGATTTAATTCTATAGGACGTCAGTGGGTCATGTGACTTCTTCTAAATAAATGTCCTACTGTGGGTGTGGACGTAAGGGTGGAGACGGGGTAAAAATCAACCAGTCCACCTTCCATGTTGATTATTCCAGTGTCTAATAAAGAATTTAACTATTCTTTTATAGTAATCATCATCAGAGCTCACATGTGTGATGAGAACATGTACAGAGAAATGAACTGAAAATTAAATCAACATGTGTCTGATCCTTTGAGCATCTTATCACAGTGGAGGACCAATGATGGACCTGGAGCAGATGGTGTTGTGCTACCTGAGCAGGTGTCTGAGTGGTGACCGCATGGCTGGATCCAAAACTAAACTCTTCCGACCGCACAAAGCACGTAGACGACGACTCGCTCGTCACTATGGTGATGGGTTTGGGAAGCATCTCCTTCCTGCTGTTGGATGAGGACTCACTTCCTGTATGGGACTGGCAGAGGCTGCATGTCATCCCACAAGTCAAATACATCAATAACTGCATTGGAGCCCAGTGGCAGCGTAAACAAGCCCTTTTTTTAGAGAATAAGCAGTCAGATACTCACAGCTTGTCCGTCATCCTCGGTGTCAGCCTCTTCTGGTGTGGAGGATGAGGGCGAGTCAGAACCTTGATAACATGAAAGGAGAGGATTTAGGCTTTGCCAGATACTTTCTCAAGCCAATTCAAACACAACTTGTGAAACCGGTTTTTATATGTGACTCATGTATCTCCACCTCTGTCAAGCTTGTCGATGACGGCCTGCAGCCCTTTCTCAAAGGAGATGGCATCAGCAGGACTCTGGAACGTAAGGCCAAACTTTCGATCCTCTACTCTCCAGTGATGGAAGATGGGGTTCACCTTGTTGTACACTAACCCCCTTTGCACTGCACACTCC